>CM060330.1:59792269-59824769 GCA_030674155.1 Stramonita haemastoma
CATGGCTTGGCTTCGCGAACGAAGATTAAGGGCACTGTCCACGTCTGGTGCAGGCTCGCTGGTGGCTGTTCAGTCCAATGCGTGACAAACAAACCGGCCGCAGCGGCTGCAGGGGAAAGTCGATTCTGGGGTTGATGTAGAGGGGACGCGGTTCTTCCTCCTCATTCACCTCTCCTCAAGGGCTGCTCTGCGATTGTCCTCAAAGGAGGAGACCGACTGATGCACAGTGTGTCGCCAGGCCTGCCGGTCAGCGGCAAGGACTGACCACTGGTTATGGTCTATGAGGCAGGCTGACAGAGATTTCTTCAGAGAGTCTTTAAATCTCTTCTTTGGTGCGCCTCTGTAGCGGTGTCCGGTGGAAAGTTCACCGTAGAGAGCCATCTTCGGTAGGCGATGGTCCTCCATTCTAGAGACATGCCCTGCCCAGCGTAGCTGCGTTTTCAGCAACATGGCCTCAATGCTGGTAATCCCTGCTTGCTCCAGCACCTCAGCATTCGTGGTGAAGTCGCTCCAGTGGATGTCGAGGATGGAGCAGAGACAGCGTTGGTGGAAGCGTTCCAGAATTCGCAGGTGGTATCTGTATGTGACCCATGACTCAGAGCCGTTACAGGAGGGTGGTCAGTACCACGGCTCTGTAGACACTGATCTTGGTGTCTTTCTTCAGGTGTTTGTTTTTCCAGACACGGTGGTAGAGTCTGCCAAAAGCACTATTTGCCTTTGCCAGTCTGTTGTCTACATCTTTATCAATCTTTGCGTCAGAGGAGATTGTGCATCCCAGGTAGGTAAACTGCTGGACTGTCTTCAGTTCTGTCTCACCAATTGTAATGTGAGGTGGGTGGTACGCGACCTGAGGTGCGGGCTGGTAGAGAACCTCTGTCTTCTTCAGGCTGACTTCGAGTCCGAAGAGCTGGGCTGCCTCTGCAAAACAGGATGTTACATGCTGCAGGGCGGTTTCTGTGTGGGCTACAAGGGCAGCATCATCAGCAAAAAGTAGCTCTCGAATTTGTTGCTCCAGGGTTTTGGTGTGGGCCTGAAGACGCCGCAGGTTGAATAGGCTGCCATCTGTGCGGTAGCGTATGAAAACTCCGTCTTCGTCATCAAGATCTTCTGTGGCCCGCTGAAGCATCATGCTGAAGAAGATAGTGAAGAGGGTTGGTGCAAGAACGCAGCCCTGCTTCACCCCGTTTGTGATTGGGAAAGGCTCTGAGAGGTCGTTGCTGTTTCTGACCTGGCCACGCTGGTCTTCATGTAGCTGGATCACCATGTTGAGAAACTTTGGGGGACAGCCAAGACGCTCCATGATCTGCCACAGGCCCTTCCTGCTCACAGTGTCAAATGCCTTGGTTAAATCAACGAAGGTGATGTACAGTCCCTTGTTCTGTTCGCGGCACTTTTCTTGAAGTTGTCTGAGCACGAAGACCATGTCAGTGGTACCCCTGTTAGCTCTGAAGCCGCACTGGCTCTCAGGGAGGTGGTGTTCTGCAACGCAGGTACTAGTCTGTTGAGGAGAACTCTTGCAAGGATTTTGCCAGCGATGGAGAGAAGAGTTATCCCCCTGTAGTTGGAGCAATCTCATTTTTCCCCTTTGTTTTTGTAAAGGTGATTATGATTGCATCACGAAGGTTTTGTGGTAACTTTCCCTGCTCCCAGCAGCAAACAAAAAATTCATGGAGCTTGCAGTGCAGTGTTTGCCCCCCGTTTTTCCATAATTCTGGTGGAATACCGTCGACGCCTGCAGCCTTCCCACTCTTCAGTTGTTCTATGGCTTTAGTTACCTCTTCCAGGGTTGGGGCTTCGTCCAGTTCTTCTTTCACTGGTTGCTGTGGGATCTGTTGGATCACTGCGTCATCAACAGTACGATCAGCGCTGAAGAGGGTTTGAAAGTGTTCAGCCCAGCGGTTCAATATGGACATCTTGTCTGTGAGGAGTGCCTGGCCGTCAGTGCTGCGCAAAGGACTCAACACTTGGTGAGAGGGTCCATAGACTGCCTTCAAAGCTTCGTAGAAGCCTCTGTAGTCACCATGTCAGCGCAGAGCTGAGTTTTCTGGGCGAGGTTAGTCCACCACTCGTTTTGGATAACTCTAAGCTGGCGCTGGAGGTTGCTGCATGTAAGACGAAAGGCAGCTTTCTTTGCTGGACAAGATGTTTGTGCAAGGTGAGCCTGGTGGGCACTTCTCTTCTTCGCCAGCAGATCTTGTATTTCTTGGTCATTTTCGTCGAACCAGTCCTTGTTCTTCTTAGTGGAAAAGCCCAAGACCTCTGCAGAGGTCTGCAGGATGACAGTTTTTAGGCGGGTCCAGAGCGTTTCTGGACAGGGGTCAGAGGGGCAGTCCTCGACTTCCAGCTTTGACTGGAGGTTGGACTGTAGCTCAGCTTTCACTTCAGCGGACTTGAGACTGCCAACCTGGAGTTTCTTTCTGGGGGGACCTCCTCGTTTTGACTTTGGCTTGATGTGAAGGCTGAGGTTGCATCGCACGAGGCGGTGGTCTGTGTGGCATTCTGCACTGGGCATTACTCTGGTGTGCAAGACATCACTTTGGTCTTTCTGACGCACTAAGACGTAGTCTATAAGGTGCCAATGTTTGGACCGAGGATGCATCCAGGTTGTTTTTAGACTGTCCTTCTGCTGGAAGATTGTGTTAGTGATGATTAACTGCAGTTCAGTGCAGAGCTCTAGCAGGAGACGCCCGTTGTCATTGCAATTCCCAACTCCATGTTTCCCCAGAACTCCCTTCCAGGCTTCTGAATCTCGGCCAACTCTAGCATTGAAATCCCCAAGGATAATGACCTTGTCGTCTGCAGGGGTGTAAAAATACAGAAACAAATAACCCCAGTTTAATATAGAAGTAATAATGAACAGAAAGATATAATGCAACGTATTGGTCAAGAAAAAGGAAAGGAACAAATAAGAAAGAAACCAGCAGAAATTGAAGATGGCCTCTGTAAGGTTTTAGGGAATCATGTTCATCTTCAATAGCTCCTCCTCTATTTCAATGCGATGTCCAGTGTCGTTCTGTGTTAGTGATGACCATACAGCACTTCACACTGACAATACAGTTTCCATTTGACCACTCAAAGACAGTGATCGGGTTGTCCGTTGATGTTTAAATTATAAATAAAAAAACATACAATCGGTATAGTCTTTTTTTAGTGTTTTATTTTAAGTCAGATCATTTTTTTTAGTGTTGTTTTTTTCCAGTTCACTTCAAGGCCAATAGAATGTCGCATACAGTCAGCAAAATTTTCTTCCGAAGAACACACTCAAGGTTGTTGTTTTTTCTCCGAAGAACATAGGTTATAAAAATTTCTTCCCAAAGAATACACTTCTCATTTTGTTTTTTAAGGAACAGAGTCTGTGAAAGTTGGCTTTTTTCTAAAATAGATAAAAGTCTATCACTTAACTGACAAATCAAGACCATGGGTCGGAACAGGGGACTCAGTCCTTAGAAAGTTGGCATGCTGTTTCTAATGATGGGTTGAAACGGTGTGCTCGTACACACGCACACACGTGCATATGCACATATATATTGTTGTTAACATTTTTGTTCTTATTCTTGTGTGTGTGTGTGTGTGTGTGTGTGTGTGTGTGTGTGTGTGTGTGTGTGTGTGTGTGTGTGTGTGTGTGTGTGTGTTGTTGTTGTGTTGTTGTTGTTGTTGTTGTTGTTGTTGTTGTTGTTGTTGTTGTTGTTGTTGTCTTCAATTTTACGTCTGTTCACTTTTAGTGATATTAGACGGAAAAAAAACCCTCACCCCCCACCCACCACACAAAGAAACTTGATAATGGAACAGGAATAATAAAAACATAAAAAACAACTCACTAACATTAATGCAACTATAACAAATGTCCTAAGGGACTGTAACAGAGACCTTTCACAATTCCAAATGCCAATTTTAAATTATTGAAAATACTGGTAAGGGAGTTTTCAGAAAAATGGGGCATGAAAGACTTTACACTCTTGCAGTCAAAAAGTATATGAGTATTAGTGATATTCTCACCACACAAACATTTACCATTTTTGCTGAATTTGGTTGTCAATGCATTTAGTTTCATTCTATAAAATAATGTACTAATTCTTCTTGACATGAAAACATTTACACAAGTCTTTGAATGGTTAACAACTGTTAAATTATCGGTATTGATCGCAGTCCTAGTTAACAATCTCCCATTTCGCTGATTTGTTTCAATGACCTTTCAATGTGTGTGTGTTGTGTGTGTGTGTGTGTGTGTGTGTGTGTGTGTGTGTGTGTGTGTGTGTGTGTGTGTGTGTGGTGTGTGTGCGTGTGCGTGCGTGGTGTGGTGTGTGTGTGTGTGTTTTGTGTGTGTGTGTGTGTGTGTGTGTGTGTGTGCGCGCGCGCGCGCGCGGGCGTGCACGCGCGCATATGCATGACTGTACCCAGGCATATTGGTTCTCCCTAACCTACCCTCTTCCCCTCGCCCCAAGCAGAAAGCCAGTCTTGCTCTGACTGCAGGGTCCAGCAGGCCGACAGCCAGGGTGGACTCTGTGGGCGCCACCTGGATAGCGCTGAGGCTGCAGGCAGGGTCTGCCCCTGTGGACGACCCCTCAGGCCTGGGGGTGGTCAGCTACACCGTCCGCTTCACCTCCGATTCCCAGGACTCCGCCACCGAGTTTGAGCTGAAGAGATGTATGTAGGTCAGCAACAGCCAGCAGGCTGGGGGGGGGGGGGGGGAGTGGTGTAGGGTAGAATGGGGGGGAAGGGTAGGGTAGAATGGGGTGGGGGGAGTGTAGGGTAGAATGGGGTGGGGGTAGTATAGGGTAGAATGGGGTGGGGGTAGTATGGGGTAGAATGGAGTGGGGGGAGTGTAGGGTAGAATGGGGTGGGGTGTAGTGTAGGGTAGAATGGGGTGGGGTGTAGTGTAGGGTAGAATGGGGTGGGGTGTAGTGTAGGGTAGAATGGGTGGGGGTGAGTGTAGGGTAGAATGGGGTGGGGTGTAGTGTAGGGTAGAATGGGGTGGGGTGTAGTGTAGGGTAGAATGGGGTGGGGTGTAGTGTATGGTAGAATGGGGTGGGGTGTAGTGTAGGGTAGAATGGGGTGGGTGGGGTGTAGTGTAGGGTAGAATGGGGTGGGGTGTAGTGTAGGGTAGAATGGGGTGGGGTGTAGTGTAGGGTAGAATGGGGTGGATTCGTGAGGAGGAGTGTTGTTTGTTTTAAGATGTGTATTCACGAAGACATTAGTACACCATTAACAAAATATGTCTAATAACAGTAACAGTAACAGTAACAGACACAGAGGACATAGTGTAGTGTAGTGTAGTGTAGTGTAGTGTAGTGTAGTGTAGTGTGTGTGGTGTGGTGTGGTGTGGTGTGGTGTGGTGTGGTGTGGTGTGGTGTGGTGTGGTGTGGTGTGGTGTGGTGAGGTGAGGTGAGGTGAGGTGTGGTGTGGTGGAGTGGAGTGGAGTGGAGTGGCGTGGCGTGGCGTGTGCGCGCGTAGGTAGCGTAGCGTTGCAGGGAGTGGAGTGGAGTGGAGTGGAGTGGAGTGGAGTGAAGTGGAGTGGAGTGTAGTGCTGTGGTGTGTAGTGTAGGCGTGGAGTGGAGTGGAGTGGAGTGGAGTGGAGTGGAGTGGAGTGCTGTATTGTGCTGTGGAGTGGAGTGGAGTGGAGTGGAGTGGAGTGGAGTGGAGTGGAGTGTGTGCGTAGTGTAGTGTGTGTAGTGTAGTGTAGTGTAGTGTAGTGTAGTGTAGTGTAGTGTAGTGTAGTGTAGTGTGTGTAGTTGCTGTGTAGTGTAGTGTAGTGTAGTGCTGTGAAGTGTAGTATAGTGCTGTATTGTGCTGTGTAGTGTAGTGTGGTGTAGTGTAGTGTAGCGTAGCGTAGTGTAGTGTAGTGTAGTGTAGTGTATGTGTTACTGTACTGTAAGTGTACTGTACTGTAGGTGTAGCGTAGCGTAGCGTATTGTAGTGTAGTGCAGTCTGCACTGTCCTTCAGGTAGGTAGGTAGCTAGGCATCCGTCCGTCTCGGAAGACTTACGCTCTAGGCTCGATAGCGCAAAGCCTGGGTAGGTAAGTATAGAGGGCAGGCTGTTACCCATGCAGGAGACCCCACCCCCACCCCCACCCCCTCTCTCCCATGTCGCTGGAATTGTCTATTGGAAGGGCAATCGCCGATACGCATGGTTCCAGTGCTGTCACAGGAGCCGCCCGAACGTTGCCATATACAGCCCCAAACCGCCCTGGGGACTCCAACTCCCCTGATTTTTCCTCATGGTTGGTGTCTAAACACGACACCTGTGTGCATGCTGGGTTGTTGTTGTTTTTTTAAAATTGTCATCCGCTCATACCGGCACACAATGGTCTGTTCTATCAAAAGGCGGAACGGGTTTTTAACGTGTGCACAAGATGTTCTGCGTGCGTTCACACACGTGGCATCGGTTTATAGTCTCATCCGAATGACTCTGTCCTTCATTGAAAGAAAAAATCCCCAGAAGCTAGAGTATGGCTGCCTGTGTGGCGAGATTCCTCAAAACAGTCAGTCCCCACAAGGGATTCCCAGGTGGGATGAACGAGACAGACAGAGTGCACCTCCTGCTTTAAACCCTAGGTGTTCAGCTGCAAATCACTTAACAACTAATCCACTGCCAAGAAAATAACTACTGTAATTCATCGGGCAGATACAGAGGCAAGTATCAAGCAAGGAGGCGAGCGCTTTGATTTGTTTGCATTACAAGATTTAGCGCTATATAAATTCCATGTATTATTATTATTATTATTATTATTATTATTATTATTATTATTATTATTATATATTATTATTATTATTATTATTATTATCATTATTAAGTAAACGATTCAAAAGAAATTTCAGGTGCATGCAGTAAAGCAGATAATGATAATTCAGTTATAAAGATAAAAGGTACAGGTGTCCCATAACCTATGTTGTCCTTGGGGAGTGGGGTGTCAGAGACCTCAGCTTCTCTAGGGGCCAGCATGTTGAGGCTGGCGCCAGTCTGCTCTCCCTCGCTGCTTTACCTTCCCTGTCCCTAAAAACTGCAAGTGCCCATTGACAGCTGGGTGAAATGGGGGACTGTAGTGAAACCAAGATGCGCAAACGGTCACCCATCCACTTGGTAACCTTGCTCAATGCTGCTTAACCTTAGCTTGGAGAAAGTGAGTGCTCTGACCACTGAGCTATCCCGTCCCCAAGTCAGTTACAGACTGACACAAACAAACTCTCCGCTTTGTTATGATTGAATGGAACATGGCGGACAGATGCCGGGGAGGATGAGACGCTGATGACGATCGAGGAACTGCAGCCCCGCCAGGTGTACCACTTCCGGGTCACCCCCCGTTTGGCTGACGGCTCTGAAGGCCCCGACATTGAGTTTGTGCAGAGGACTGCGGACTATGGTCAGAGTGTGTGTGTGTGTGTGTGTGCGTGTGTGTGTGTGTGTGTGTGTGTGTGTGTGTGTGTGTGTGTGTGTGTGTGTGTGTGTGTGTGTGTGTGTGTGTGTGTGTGTTTGTGTGTTTGTGTGTTTGTGTGTGTTTTGTTTTGTTTTGTTTAATGTCCTTCACTAACAGGTGATGTAGACACACCCGCATTCAAACCATCACCTCTGTCTGTCTGTCTGTCTGTCTGTCTGTCTGTCTGTCTGTCTGTCTGTCTGTCTGTCTGTCTGTCTGTCTGTCTGTCTGTCTGTCTGTCTCCTCTCTCTCTCTCTCTCTCTCTCTCTCTCTCTCTCTCTCTCTCTCTCTCTCTCTCTCTCTCTCTCTCCTCTCTCTCTCTCTCTCTCTCTCTCTGTTTATATGTGCTTGTGTTTATGTGTGCGTGCAAGCGTGTATCTGTGAGCGTGCATTTATGTCATGTATTTATGTGCTTGTGTGTGTGTGTGTGCACGTGCGTGTATTCCCACGTGCAGAACGTCCAGACGCGGTGACCATCACCTCCAGCAGAGTAGGACTCCATGCTGACCGGTACACTCTCACCTGGAATGCCCCTTTCTATTCGGGGGGTCACCAGGTCAGAGGCTACCGAGTGCAATATGCTCAGGTAGGTGTGTGATGTAGCCTACATCACTTCGAATAGTGTGATATGCCCAGGTAGGTGTGTTATGTACAGCACTTTTGATAGTGCAATATGCCCAGGTAGGTGTGTATGTAGCTTACATCACTTCAGATAGTGTGATATGCCCAGGTAGGTGTGTTATGTACAGCACTTTTGATAGTGCAATATGCCCAGGTAGGTGTGTATGTAGCTTACATCACTTCAGATAGTGTGATATGCCCAGGTAGGTGTGTATGTAGCTTACATCACTTCAGATGATGTGATATGCCCAGGTAGGTGTGTATGTAGCTTACATCACTTCAGATAGTGTGATATGCCCAGGTAGGTGTGTATGTAGCTTACATCACTTCAGATAGTGTGATATGCCCAGGTAGGTGTGTTATGTACAGCACTTTTGATAGTGCAATATGCCCAGGTAGGTGTGTATGTAGCTTACATCACTTCAGATAGTGTGATATGCCCAGGTAGGTGTGTATGTAAGCTTACATCACTTCAGATAGTGTGATATGCCCAGGTAGGTGTGTATGTAGCTTACATCACTTCAGATAGTGTGATATGCCCAGGTAGGTGTGTTATGTACAGCACTTTTGATAGTGCAATATGCCCAGGTAGGTGTGTATGTAGCTTACATCACTTCAGATAGTGTGATATGCCCAGGTAGGTGTGTTATGTACAGCACTTTTGATAGTGCAATATGCCCAGGTAGGTGTGTATGTAGCTTACATCACTTCAGATAGTGTGATATGCCCAGGTAGGTGTGTATGTAGCTTACATCACTTCAGATAGTGTGATATGCCCAGGTAGGTGTGTATGTAGCTTACATCACTTCAGATAGTGTGATATGCCCAGGTAGGTGTGTTATGTACAGCACTTTTGATAGTGCAATATGCCCAGGTAGGTGTGTATGTAGCTTACATCACTTCAGATAGTGTGATATGCCCAGGTAGGTGTGTATGTAGCTTACATCACTTCAGATAGTGTGATATGCCCAGGTAGGTGTGTATGTAGCTTACATCACTTCAGATAGTGTGATATGCCCAGGCAGGTGTGGGATATACATCACTTCTGGTAGTGCCGTCTTTTGGAACAGTATGCCATTTCGTTCGGGTAGGAACGGATGACAACATTTTCAAAAACGCATACACACAAGTGTAGTGTTTAGACACTATCCTCGCAGTTGGAATCCAGCTACCTAAATTATTTGGTGGAGGTGGGGGGAAAACGGGTGCATACGCAAAAAATCTCACCATGGGAGAACCTCGGAGTTCTAGCCGAGGACACCCCCCCATCCCCCCCCCCCCCCCCCCCCACACCACACACACAAGCAAAGAAAGGAAATGAACCCCACCAACCAATGGCTCTAAGCTTTTCGGGGGAGTAGGCCATTGTGTGCCGGTAGGAATGGATGACAAAAACTGCATGCACGCTGGATGTAAAATGCATATGAGTGCTTATTTCATTATCCTCGAAATAGAAATAATAAATAAATGAATAAATAAATAAATAAATATACATACATACATACATACATACATATACATACATACATACATACATACATACATACATACATACATACATACATACATACATACATACATACATACATACATACATACATACATACATACATACATACATACATACATACATACATACATACATACATACATACATACATACATACATACATACATACATACATACATACACACACATACATACATACATACATAAATGAACGAAAAAAAAAAAAAAAAAAAAAAGCAAGTCCTCGTCTTGCCCCTGAGTGTGCACTGAAGGATCGTTCCTTTTTCACCACAGGCAGCAGAGGTGAACACGGCAGTGGAGCCGTGGCAGGCGGGCAGTGTGTCCTCCCAGGTGACCTCTGTGTCTGTGGGGGGCAGGCACAGCAGCAGGGTCACGCTGCAGGGCCTGCAGCCCCACACCTTCTACGCCCTGACGGTCCGGGCTGTGCTGGAGCCTGCAGGCAGCCAGGGGGAGGAGGAGGCTCCTGGGGACTCCGCCTTCCTCTTCAGGACTGCAGGTGAGGGGGGGGGGGGGCGTGCCGATGGGGGGGGGGGGGGGGCTCCTGGGGAATCCACCTTCCTCTTCAGGACTGCAGGTGGGGGAGGGGGCGTGGGGCGTGCCGAGGGGGGGGGGGGGCGTGGGGCGTGCCGAGGAGGGGGGGGGGCTCCTGGGGAATCCGCCTTCCTCTTCAAGACTGCAGGTGAGGGGTGTGTGGGGCGTGGGGCGTGCCGAGGGGTGGGTGGGCGTGGGGCGAGCCGAGGAGGGGGGGGCGTGGGGCGTGCCGAGGAGGGGAGGGGGGGGCTCCTGGGGAATCCGCCTTCTTCTTCAAGACTGCAGGGGAGGGGGAGGGGGCGTGGGGCGTGCCGAGGGGGGGGGGGGCGTGGGGCGTGCCGAGGAGGGGAGGGGGGGGGGCTCCTGGGGAATCCCCCTTCTTCTTCAAGACTGCAGGTGAGGGGGAGGGGGCGTGGGGTGTGCCGAGGAGGGGGGTGGGGGTCGCTGGCACTTTGGCTTGGGACCTCAGTCAGCCAGACTGGAGTTGGGGGGTTGATCTTGGCGGTGAATGTGTGGATGTGTCCAGAGCCAAGGAATGAAGGAAAGAAATTGTTATTTCTTGAGGGTAATAGAATAGGCTTAACCCTGGATTTGGGGTTGGTTTTTCTGTATATATATCCAGCCCTCTCGCAATGATGATATTGATGATGATGATAATGATGACAGTAGTATTGTAATGAAAATGATGATAATAACAATATAATAACAACAGCGACAAGGAAGAGAAGATGCTTTGGATGATGATGATGATGATGATTATGAATCAAGGTAGAAAATTATTGGGCTAAGTAATAAAATATATGCGAAGTTTCTTCCCTTGTTCTCATTCCTTCCTAGTGTGTTTGTGCTTTTTTTTTTGTTACACTTTTTGTTTACTTCATTTTGGTAGTGTTGTCAGTTTTTTTTTCTCCACTTTTTGCTAGTGGTACTGGTATACATGAAAAGTGGTTTGATTATATGTATGTCACTTGCAAGTACAAGCATCCTGCATTGATGCCTTTCCTTGCTGTGGTGTTGTCTGGTTTATTATTATTATTATCATTATTATTATTATTATTGATGTTATATGCATATCGGACTAGTCATTGTTTAATCCGCCGCGGCTGTAGCCTAGTGGTTAGGGCGTTGGACTCGTCATCTAAAGGTTACGGGTTCGATCCCAGCTTTCGACAATGGCGTTGTGCCCTTGGAAAAGGCACTTTACGGCTATTTTCTCACCCCACCCAGGTGTAAAAGGGGTACCAACCTTGTGTTGGGGGTTAACCCTGCGATAGACTGGTGTCCTATCCAGGGGGGAGTCTATGACTCTCAGTCGCTTAACGCCACAGAAACCGGGATAAGCACCGGCCTGATGAGCCTTAGGCTCGGGACAGACTTTAACTAACATTGTTTAATCCAAGGCTAGTCATCATAGTCCATTATTGTCCCCCTTTCATGGGGCTCAGACAGTTACTGAACTGCTGTCACTTTGCTTTTGAGCAGGAGACACCGCGGGTGGAAGCGGGGAGAGGGCGGGGGTCCTGCTGGTCATCCTCACCGCCCTGGTCAGCTGTCACCTCCAGCTGCTTGTGGCCACACTCCCCTGATGACCTTTGTGGTCAGCTGTGACCTCCGGCAGCTTGTGGCCACACTGCCCTCATGATCTGTCTTTAGTGTTAGCAGTGCATGTCATAAGAAGAGGGACATATTTTCTGTTGAATAGAAAGAACATAAAAGCAGCAATTGGTTTGAAGATAATGCAGTGCTTTTTTTTCTTTTGGGGGGAAGGGGGTGGGGGTGTTTTCTTGTTTGATTTGTTTTGTTGTTTTGGATGGAGGGGGAGGGGTGGAGCAATTGGACTTAAAGTAATGTGGGTTTTCTTTTAAAAAGTTATTTTGTACGGCGATGTCCTTGATGAAAAAATACTGTTTTGTGACTGTAATTGAAGTGATAATGTGAGGATTTGCATGTTTATTGAATGGGTTTTGACTTTTATTGTAAGACATACACACTGAATCGAGTGGACGAGACGGGGTAAGATACTGTGCCTGTGGATTAGTCTACAAATCCAGGTCCCGTGTGCCAACGAAGCAGAGCATCTTGCACACATGTTTTAACCTGTTTGTCTTTCAGAAGAGGCCATTGTATGCTAGTGGAAATGGATGACAAAATTAACAAAATTGCATGCACATGAGGACGATATGTAACAAAGGACATTATTCCAAACCGGTTTTCTGGTTTCTAGGAATCAAAAATAGTTTAGTGAAACCGGTATGCTGGTGCCAGAACGGAAGAGATTGGCACTTACCGATGTTAGTGTGTACAAGTTTGTTTCTAAGTGTAGGCAGCAGGGTGGCCTAGTGGTCTGTGCGTCACAATTGGAGATGTGACAAGCAGTGAAGGTAGAGGTTCAAATCTCCTCTGAGATGTCTGTTTGAGGGGCTGTTGCCAAGGAGACTTTACTAGTGCTGGTAGAGGTTCAACTCTGATGTTTGAGGGGCTGCTACCTAGGAGACCTCACTGGTACTGGTAGAGGTTCAACTCTGATGTTTGAGGGGCTGCTACCTAGGAGACCTCACTGGTACTGGTAGAGGTTCAACTCTGATGTTTGAGGGGCTGCTACCTAGGAGACCTCACTGGTACTGGTAGAGGTTCAACTCTGATGTTTGAGGGGCTGCTACCTAGGAGACCTCACTGGTACTGGTAGAGGTTCAACTCTGATGTTTGAGGGGCTGCTACCTAGGAGACCTCACTGGTACTGGTAGAGGTTCAACTCTGATGTTTGAGGGGCTGCTACCTAGGAGACCTCACTGGTACTGGTAGAGGTTCAACTCTGATGTTTGAGGGGCTGCTACCTAGGAGACCTCACTGGTACTGGTAGAGGTTCAACTCTGATGTTTGAGGGGCTGCTACCTAGGAGACCTCACTGGTACTGGTAGAGGTTCAACTCTGATGTTTGAGGGGCTGCTACCTAGGAGACCTCACTGGTACTGGTAGAGGTTCAACTCTGATGTTTGAGGGGCTGCTACCTAGGAGACCTCACTGGTACTGGTAGAGGTTCAACTCTGATGTTTGAGGGGCTGCTACCTAGGAGACCTCACTGGTACTGGTAGAGGTTCAACTCTGATGTTTGAGGGGCTGCTACCTAGGAGACCTCACTGGTACTGGTAGAGGTTCAACTCTGATGTTTGAGGGGCTGCTACCTAGGAGACCTCACTGGTACTGGTAGAGGTTCAACTCTGATGTTTGAGGGGCTGCTACCTAGGAGACCTCACTGGTACTGGTAGAGGTTCAACTCTGATGTTTGAGGGGCTGCTACCTAGGAGACCTCACTGGTACTGGTAGAGGTTCAACTCTGATGTTTGAGGGGCTGCTACCTAGGAGACCTCACTGGTACTGGTAGAGGTTCAACTCTGATGTTTGAGGGGCTGCTACCTAGGAGACCTCACTGGTACTGGTAGAGGTTCAACTCTGATGTTTGAGGGGCTGCTACCTAGGAGACCTCACTGGTACTGGTAGAGGTTCAACTCTGATGTTTGAGGGGCTGCTACCTAGGAGACCTCACTGGTACTGGTAGAGGTTCAACTCTGATGTTTGAGGGGCTGCTACCTAGGAGACCTCACTGGTACTGGTAGAGGTTCAACTCTGATGTTTGAGGGGCTGCTACCTAGGAGACCTCACTGGTACTGGTAGAGGTTCAACTCTGATGTTTGAGGGGCTGCTACCTAGGAGACCTCACTGGTACTGGTAGAGGTTCAACTCTGATGTTTGAGGGGCTGCTACCTAGGAGACCTCACTGGTACTGGTAGAGGTTCAACTCTGATGTTTGAGGGGCTGCTACTAGGAGACCTCACTGGTACTGGTAGAGGTTCAACTCTGATGTTTGAGGGCTGCTACCTCACTGGTACTGGTAGAGGTTCAACTCTCTGATGTCTGTTTGAGGGGATGTTGCCTCAGAGACATCCCTGGTACTGGCTTCACTCCCCCAAACCCTTAAGTGTCTTAGATGCTGTTTT
Organism: Stramonita haemastoma; assembly: GCA_030674155.1. NCBI lineage: Eukaryota > Metazoa > Mollusca > Gastropoda > Neogastropoda > Muricidae > Stramonita > Stramonita haemastoma. The sequence goes on from CM060330.1 coordinate 59,806,361, forward strand.
CTGTTTTGTTGTTTGGGGTTTATTGCGTTTTGGGCTAAAACTCCAAGGTTCACCAATGCTGAGATTTTGCGTACGTGACCGTTTTTGCCCACCATGAAGGTAGCCACATTCCGACTTCAGGGATTGATAGATGCTACTATGAACCAAGGGCACGTGTGGAAAACCACACAGAGAACATCCTAAAACCCCTTGCACTCTTATGGCTGGTGGGATGATGACACAGCTATGCAGCACAGAGGCATTTTCTAAGACACACAGCACTGCCTGAGTGTGTGTGTGTGTGTGTGTGTGTGTGTGTGTGTGTGTGTGTGTGTGTGTGTGTGTGTGTGTGTGTGTGTGTGTGTGCGTGCGCACACGTGCTTATGTGTGTGTTTGCATGCATGTGTACACACTTGAGCATATACATATGTCAATGTGTGCAAGCACAAACATATATATACACACATCCAAATGCCTTATGAATGCATTCCTGCATGTGGGTGTATATAATGTATCACAGCACCTCTCAGGAACAAAACAAAGGGAAATAATCCAGCCACAAAAACCATATTAAATATATCTTTACATTCTTTTTACTTTTCATTATTTCCCTAACTCACCAAAATACTTACAACCACACCCTAATATTTACCAAACACAACATCGCTCTATTAACAAATTCATATCAAACAAAACATCTCAATCCTCTTGTGCAGCTTAGTTAACTCCTCTTGTTCATGCAGTGCAGAATGCATGTATAGCTAATGCATTCAGCTGAATACAAATATATCATCATAGTCATATTGCACGAAAAATTCACATCCCTTTAAACCAGCAAAGCAGAGTGGGCCATACTTCAGAGTTACATGATAAGAGGCCAAGCAAATGAAGGATTCACAGGTTTGGGTTTTAACTTGAAAACTTCTCCCAACTTAAATGAATTAGCAAGACAAATTTGTTCAATGTTAATACTGACAGCAAATGAATAAGTTACCAACAAATAATAAATTAACAGACAGATCGCTAAAGAAAACAAAACTTATGAAGAAGTCTAAAGCATGTACTAAAGCAAAATGAAAATTTAACATTTACATGGCATATAATTATTATATTAATGCATTTTACTTTTACTTTTAATACTTGTTCATTTCCAACTGCCCCCCCCCCCCCCCCCCCAAAAAAAAAAGATAATTTTTAAAAAACCTGAAAGGAAAGAGAAAAGGTGCATTCCATTACACATCAAAAAAAAGTGGAGAAGAAAAAAAAGTACAAACACACACACACACAAAACCAAACAAAAAAAGAAACAAAAAAAAAAGAAATAACACTGATGTATCTATAATACACCTTATTCAGGAAATAACAATAATCCTGTTTCTATTATACCTTATTCAAGATTCCTGTGGAAACAACCTAAATGACACTATTATGTATCTATAATACACCTTATTCAGGATATGATAATAATCCTGTATCTATACCTTATTCAGGATCCCTGTTGAAACAACCTAGCTCAGCAAAAATACTGCTGATTGCACTAAAAAAGAGATACTAAAATCAATTTTATACATGACATTTATAGATTTTGGTGATGGACAGGGAAAGTGGGAGGGGAGAAGAGTGAGTGAAAAGACATCAAGGTGGGATGCACTGGGCCTGGTTTGTCAGGTGCCTGATGGCAGCACAATGCATTTCCACTCACAGGGCAGACAACAATCATTGCTTTATCAGCATTCAGTGAGGAGGAAGAGGAGTGAAAAGAACAGACATGTTGAGTAATTCAACCTTTAGCTAACTAAACAAATCGGTGCACCTGATGAATGCTCTTTTAGCTAACAAAACATATCAGTGCACCTGACGAATGCTCTTTTAGCTAACAAAACATATCAGTGCACCTGACGAATGCTCTTTTAGCTAACAAAACAAATCAGTGCACCTGATGAATGCTCTTTTAGCTAACAAAACAAGTCAGTGCACCTGATGAATGCTCTTTTAGCTAACAAAACAAGTCAGTGCACCTGACGAATGCACCAGCGGCAGTGTTGGCAGTGCACCAGCCATGCCCTGACTGTCAGATCTTTCTTCAGTATATGGCAAAACTCAGGGGCTGGCACATTTTGTTCCAACTCCCATTTTTCTCTTTACTTCTAGGAACGAAAATGTTTCTCTGCACTTTGAAGTCTTGACCACTGGATCTGGCTCCACCAGACCACACGTCCATGAGCAATGATTGCACATGCAAACTCGCAAAATAAATACATGTATGAATGCATGACCTCACACATAACTCCACTTTCAAACATTGATCACAAAGCCAAAATACTTCACAATCTTGTTAACACACACACACACACACACACACACACACACACACACACACACACACACACACACACACACACACACTCAAAATCATGAAATTAACAACATGTTTCAACCATACAAATACAAACAAAACAAAACAAAAAATTGCATTCAAAATTGTCCTCTTTTTGCAATTAGAGATATGATCAACATTCATTATTTCATTCCCTGGAACACATAAAAAGAAGAAAAACCAGTTCAAATACTCGGACCTTTGAACACAAATCAGTCTTGAAGGGAACAACACTTTACAAAACCACATTTTCTGACATGATGGACAAAACACAAGGTTTCTTCCATTTTTAAGTAATGATTGACACACACTACCTTTTTCAAATAACAACTCTTGCTCCTTCAACTAACAATTTTAACCCTTTATATTTTTGCTCTTAATCAAAACTACAGAATAACAAGCTGAGTTTTCCCCAACAAAAATAAATATTCAGTACACAGGCTCATGCCATGCATCAATTCTACTACACAGTCACTCCTCTTTTCTCTGAGCATATTGATTGCACAGAAAAATAGAAATGAGAGGAATGGTAAAAGCATACTGACTGTATAGGAAACAGAAATGAGATGAATGGAAAAAGCATACTGATTGTATAGGAAACCTAGAAATGAGATGAATGGAGAAAGCATATTGATTGCACAGAAAACATAGACATGAGAGGATTGGAAAAGGCATACTGATTGTATAGGAAACAGAAATGAGAGGAATGGAAAAAGCATACTGATTGTATAGGAAACAGAAATGAGAGGAATGGAAAAAGCATACTGATTGTATAGGAAACAGAAATGAGAGGAATGGAAAAAGCATACTGATTGTATAGGAAACGTAGAAATGAGATGAATGAGAAAGCACACTGATTGTATAGGAAACCTAGAAATGAGATGAATGGAGAAAGCATTATGATTGTATAGGAAACGTAGAAATGAGAGGAATGGAAAAAGGGTTTTAAGGGAGAAAAGTCAGGAGGGAGATACAACAGTCACATGGGTGCCTGTCCCTGGTCTGTAGGAAGATGGACCACAGCAAAATAGTATATAAATCTGCACTCAGAGCAAAGAGATCAACTTGGAATGGTTTCAAGCTCAGCATCCATGTGCCTAATAAAAAAAAGTAACTATCTGAGGTCCACCTTCTCAGTGATTGTGGTGATATTGCAGTGCACAGTGTTTCATTCCTCTTTGCCCCTGTCTCTTGGGATGGCCATCTCCATAAATGTCAATCACCTAATAAGAATGGTGTTCAACTCCAATGGCATCTACAATACTAATAGAATGGTGTTCAACTCCAATGGCCATCTCATAAATGTCAATCACCTAATTAAGAAATGGTGTTCAACTCCAATGGCCATCTTTCCATAAATGATGTCAATCAGCCTAATAATGTCAATATATGAATGGTGTTCACTCCAAGGCATCGATATTCAATCACATAGATGGTGTCAACTCCAATGGCATCTGATAAATGTCAATCACCTAATTAAGAAATGGTGTTCAACTCCAATGGCCATCTAGATAAATGTCAATCACCTAATTAAGAAATGGTGTAATCAAGGGCCATCTCCATAATGTCATCACTAATTAAGAATGTGTTCACCATGCATCTAGATAAATGTCAATCACCTAATTAAGAAATGGTGTTCAACTCCAATGCCATCTAGATAAATGTCAATCACCTAATTAAGAAATGGTGTTCAACTCCAATGGCCATCTAGATAAATGTCAATCACCTAATTAAGAAATGGTGTTCAACTCCAATGGCCATCTAGATAAATGTCAATCACCTAATCATGAAATGGTGTTCAACTCCGACATAAAAACAAACAAAACACAGCCACAAAACAGAAATGTGAACAGGGGTTGAAATGAGACTAGAAATGAACATGGAGTATTAAGATGACCTATATTTCTTCTTTTTTTCTTTTCTTTTTACAAATTTTGTTTTGGGAAAGGAAAGGGGGGGGGGGGGTTCTGTTTTCTTTTACTTCTTTATAATTTAGCTGTGTATGAAAGGTGTACACTCAGCAAGTTTTCTTCCATTTTTAAGTAGTGATTGACACATACTACCTTTTTCAAATAACAACTCTCATCTCCTTCAACTAACAATTTGAACCCATTATATTTGCTCTTAATCAATTAATTTTCTTTTTTACTTTTTTTGGGGAGAGGGGGTGTCTGTTTTCTTTTCTTCTTTATATTTAGCTCTGATGAAAGGTGTAGACTCAGCTTTAGAATGTGGAAACAGCACAGACCAATACTACAAGAAGAAGAAAAATGAGAGGCAGAAAGAGAGAAAGGAAAGAATAAGACTCCAGAGTGTGATAGTGAGTGAGTGAGTGAGTGAGTGAGAAAGCGAGAGAGAGCGAGAGAGCGAGAGAGCGAGAGAGAGAGAGAGAGAGAGAGAGAGAGAGAGAGAGAGACAGACAGACAGACAGAAGACAGACACAGACAGACAGACAGACAGAGAGAAAGAAAGAGAGAAAGAGAGAGACAGAGACAGAGACAGGGAGAAACAGATGCAGACATAATATATGTGCATGCCACACACATACACACACTCACACGCATGCATGCACGCACGCAAAACATCTTGGGCACATGTTAAAACCCTTTCTGCTTTTTCGGAAGAGTAGGCCATTGTGTGCCGGTGGGAACGAATGACAAAATTTACAAAACTCCATACACTCGGGGACTGGATGTAAAACAGCACATAAGTGCTTATTCTACTATCCTTGAAATAAAGAATAAATAATGTTAATAATAATAATAATAATAACATGAGTGGAGAGGATCAGCAAGAGTAACACAGTGTAATGTAAAATGACCATGAATATCTTTCACTGCTCAGTAACAAAATGGATATGATCATCACACCACGCATTTCCCAGCTGTGATCACCCTGATTCACTTGCTTCTCTTTTGCAATCTATCCAGGTTGAGCATCACAGAACAGTACAGGGCGAGGGGGAACAGGACAGCTCACATAAGGGAAGGAGGTTATCATCTGATTTTCATGTCCTGCTTCTTGACATTTCACCTTTAAAAAAAAATGTTTCTTCAGTAGGCAGTCTGGAAAAAGAGAGAAAAAGCAAGAACAGCATCATAAAGAAGACACAACAAAAAACCCTTACACAGAAAAAAAAACCCAAACCACACAATCTTTTCACTACTGCACTCTCCAAAACCTACAGACACCCCCCCCCCCCCCCCCTCCTCCTCCCCCCCCCAAGGCAACTATCAACCCCCCCCCCCCCCCCCCCCCAAGGCAACTATCAAAACCAGCAAAATGAACTCCACTGTACTTCACCTACCCCTCCTACTACTTCCCCCCAGTCTATACTACAACACCAAACCAAAGCAACTCCTTCCCCTGCCTGCCTGCGCTGCCTCTCCCTCTGCTGCAGTCCGCATTATTTTCAGCCATCTAACCATGTTCAGAAACATAATGATGCATGAGCACAACATTGAAAGATGGTAAGTCTGATTGGATATGATCTCAACATGCACATGCAAAAATATCATGTTCACAGCAGATCAATGGTTTTAGGGGTAAGTCAGGTTCAGTATGATTTAGTACTTTCCTCTCTCTCCAAAATACTAACCACACACACACACACACACACACACACACACACACACACACACACACACACACAGCACGCACTACATGCACGCACGCACACACACCACACACACACACACACACACACACACACACACACACACACACGCTCACAGCACGCACACACACACACACACACACACACACACACACACACACACACACACACACACACACAAACACACACACACACAAACACACACACACAGAGTACACATACACTCCTTAATCATTGCATGATTGCACAAGTTCGGTATGTTCATCCCGAAAGCGTACAGAGAGAGAAGCCACTCTCATGTCCCATTCTGACAAGAACTCGCCTGTCACTGGCAGTAGTATTCTATTAGCAACAACCTCCAAGATACTAACAAATGAACACACAGAGCTTTCACTTCATAGGTATACATTCAAAGCACTCTATCATTTTACACACCACACACACACACACACACACACACACACACACACACACACACACACACACACACACACACACACACACACACACACACACACACACACACCACACACACACACACCGTGCACACATCAGTTGCATAAATGCTCTGACATTTGCTATACAGCTTATTAACAATTGTAATCTTTTTTTGTCAAAGTAAACCCCCCACCCCTGAACAAAAAACAACAATTGAAAAAAGAAAAACATTCATAAATAAAAAGAATACATATACATGTAGTCAACCTGTAGTTCACAATACTTCTGACCAGCCATGATTCAAGAAATTTAAGCACACACACACACACACACACACACACACACACACACACACACACACACACACATGGAATGCAAAATCTTGGAAAATAAACTCACAGGTTGATAGTTTTCTCTCTGTCCATTCCTTCCCACACATGAGTCCCCCTTTGCCAAGTGCTTACCACCCCCCCCCTTCATATAACACTCAAAGATGAACATGGATTTGCAAAACCAACAAAAATAAATAACTCAAACCCCATCTCTCAGCATTTTACGTCCATCAACATCTTTACATTATATCACACACACACACACACACACACACACACACACACACACACACACACACACACACACACACACACACACATGCAAAGACGCGTTTTAGTTGCTGTCTGACACACGATTTACAAAGTGTACAGCAGTCAGAGTTGCACAGATTAAAACTCTTTGGTATAAATACTTTCTGAAAAAAAAATCACATCATATCTTAACACAGAGGTGGGCTTTTCATGCGAAACAAAAAATCTCAACTAACATATGAATAAAGAACCGCGAAAAAATTTTTTTCCTAACAATCTTTTATTTTTTAACCGAAAATGACATATGGAACAAAACATTTTTTTCTAAACAATCTTTTTTTTTTAACCAAGAATGACATTTGGAGCAAAATCAAAATTCAAACAAAACCCTACTTGATGCAGCATGTCAGAAAATTCTCCAACATTAAACAGAAAAAAACCCTTTCATCTGCTTTTCAAATTCTAGCAATGTAGAAACAGACTGATACAACATTTATGAAGTCAATCATTTCTTTATCAATCAGTGGTTGATTTTTCTCTGAAGCCATATATGAAGTCAACCATTTCTTTATCAATCAGTTGTCTGTTTTTACTAAAGCCATCACTTTTTAGTACGTCTTGACAACAAAAATCTGAAAACAAACAATTGTTCATGATGAAAATCATTGTGCAGTATGGTGCTACTATTAGTACAGATTGCACTGTGTTGATTTTTTTTAAAATCCTAGACACCAGGAAAAAGGAAAAAAAAAAAAAAAGCTTGAAAACTGAAAAAACCCGGCCTAGATGTATGATAACTTGACAAGTGCATGGGTTCAGAGTAAATATATAGGAGAGGTAAGGACCCCTGCCTCTCTGCCTCATTTCTTCACTTTCACTATAGACAAAAGGTAAGGAGCCCTGCCTCTCTGCCTCATTTCTTCACTTTCACTATAGACAAGAGGTAAGGAGCCCTGCCTCTCTGCATCATTATTTTTCTTCACTTTCAGTCAATTCAGCATCCATTTTCACAGAGCAAGATGAACAAAACTGATCAAATGAATCCCCTTTTCACCTTTTTTTCATGTTCCCAACTGCAGAACAGACTGTCAGGAGGCAGAGCTAGCTAACTGCTGCTGGTTCTGCAGGCAGCTAAAGGAGATTGTGCAGAAAGGGCAGACTGCCCTGCAGGTTGATGCCAGCCCGAAAGGAACACAGAGGTTCATGAACACTAGTTCCATGTCTGTGTTGTGGAACAGATCTGATGCCTCCATGTACATTTTTAATGAATTGTGTACACATATACTTTATGTAGTATCCAAACCATATTTCTCAATCTTAAGATGGTCAATCCCTTGAATTCATACAAATATGATCTTTGCAGTTTTAATCATTTTAGTACTATTCCATTTCCGGTTGTCCAAATCTTCACCATCAGTCTGACTGCCCTTATAATTATATCGGAGCTCTACTGATGCTCCTTTAAACACATGGAAAATCCTACTTTACAATTTTCCATAAAAACACAAATATGACATGGTAACATTTCAAACATAGTGACCAGTAATCACAGCTCTATTGCAAGGTTGAAATCACCATTAAATATACATATTCAGGGATGAACAGTTTATTTGTGAGAATGAAAAAAAGAAAAACACTGAAACATTCAAACCACTACCTAACAATGTGTCAGAGGAATGCAGATTCCTCTTGTAACAATCAAACTCATTTCCATCCACAAACACTCATCAATTTTTTTTCCAACTAGCATGCTAACTTCCCTTACTTTTCTACACTTTACCTATAACACAATTCTGTCAAAAGTTATATTTCTCCAACAGAACATTTCCTTAGTTTATGAAAATTTCTTAGACAAAAAAACATTTCCTTGTCTAAGAAAAGAAGACCTGTTTTAAAATACTGGCACTTGTAAGTACATACATACAACAATCACAGTCCAGTCAAAACCCAGAATTTCCTAATTATGTCTAACCACTATGGAGCACATTCTCTAAGCCAACCAGAGCCAGAAACATGCTCTGTGTATGATTGCGGATGCTAAATATTGGTGAATATAGCTGACCATGCAAAAGCATGCTTATTGCTATGTGTATGATTGCGGATGCTAAATATTGGTGAATATAGCTGACCATGCAAAAGCATGCTTATTGCTATGTGTATGATTGCGGATGCTAAATATAGGTGAATATAGCTGACCATGCAAAAGCATGCTTATTGCTATGCGTATGAGTGTGGATGCTAAATATAGGTGAATACAGCTGACCGTGCAAAAGCATGCTCTGTGTATGAGTGTGGATGCTAAATATTGGTGAATATAGCTGACCATGCAAAAGCCTGCTATGTGTATGAGTGTGGATGCTAAATATTGGTGAATATAGCTGACCATGCAAAAGCCTGCTATGTGTATGAGTGTGGATGCTAAATATTGGTGAATATAGCTGACCATGCAAAAGCCTGCAGACCATTTCTCTTCCAAGTGTCCAGACAGCATAGCACTGGAGACAGAAGCAGACCTAGGCGTTCTGGATTGAAGCAGAAAGAATGTAACCACAGAATGTGTCCCAGTTTGTGTTCTTTCTAAAGGCTAAAATTCAAGCTAAAAAAAAAAAAGGGTAGCCTGTGTGTCATAAGCTAGCCCCTTGTAGATATCTGCCTGTACACATTCACAGTGTTCAAGTATTCTTCATGATCACAACTAAGATACAGTCAAGATTCTCCTTTAGTGTTTTATTTTCTACTCTCACGGCTGATTCTCTCACTGTCAACATCACCGAGCCCTGTGGCATGAGAAGCTGACTGGTGGAACTCTCAGCACGGAGTAATGTCAGAGATTCCTCCACTTCAGCAGCAGAGACAGGAGACGCCTGGAGCTGTATTCAGCAGGAGAATGGCCACTCTGTGCTGTATACAGGTAATGCCCAAAACATATGACTTCCCCCTGCAATCCATCAGATTTCAAACTTGTTCTACAAACACTTGTCTTGCCATGTTGATACTCCATACACATTCAAAACAAGGGACATCTCTAAAAATGCAATAAGAACAAACACAATAACACACTCATGTATATATCCAGTTTGAAAGCAAGGAATTTTACCTTCTACATGAATATACTTAACCCAAGTCACTACTGCTTCTTGATGGCCGCCATGTTGATCACAACAAAACACCACACACACACACACACACACACACACACACACACACACACACACGTACCCCCAAAATCACTGTCCCAGAACTTTTCCTCTTGAGTGAGCCCAAGCCTACTTTCCTCCCCCGCTGCTAGCTCTTGACAGCGATGAGGATGACGATGAGGACGACTACCACCAGCGCCAGCATCATGATGCACAGCATCTTGCGGTTTTTCTTCTGGTACTTCTCCGCCTTCTGCAGCTGCTGCAGCCCCTTCTCCACCGCCACAGTCGAGTTCTCAATGTTGTAGTCGATGCGGTCCAGTATCGTCCCTGTAACCAACGGCAACATCAGCAGCTGACACCGCAGCCTCCTTATGTTAACTACATTATGCTGTCTGTCTGTCAGTATCTGTCTCTCTTTTTCATCTCTCTTTCTCTCTCTCTCTCTCTCTGTGTTTCTCTGTGTGCGTGCGTTCGTGAGTGCGTCTCTCTCTCAGTATCTGTCTCTCTTTTCATCTCTCTTTCTCTCTCATCTCTCTTTCTCTCTCTCTCTCTCTCTGTGTTTCTCTGTGTGCGTGCGTTCGTGAGTGCGTCTCTCTCTCTCTCTCTCTCTCTCTCTCTCTCTCTCTCTCTCTCTCTCTCTCTCTCTCTCAGCAAACACATCACACTACCATAATACCTTATCTACAATCACAGCAGCCAGGTCTTTAAAGACGTCGATGAGACAGCACAGCACAGCACAGCACAGCACAGCACAACCCAACACAACATAACCAACACATCACACTACAACAATACCTGATCTACAATCATGGCAGCCAGGTCTTTGAAGATATCATTGAGCAACACACACCACACCACACACACACAACACACAACAACAACACACCACACACAACAACACAACACAACACACAACCACACCACACCAACCACACAACACCACAACCACAACACACAACCACACCATGACATGAGACGACACAACATGACACACACGACACGACACAACACACAACACAACACCTACAACAATACCGATCTACAATCATGGCAGCCAGGTCTTTGCAGATATCGTGAGACAACACATCACAAACACAACAACCACATCACAACACACCACAACACATCAAATCACAACACAACACAACACAGACAATACCTGATCTACAATCATGGCGGCCAGGTCTTTGAAGATATCGTTGAGACAACACATCACAGCACATCACAACCACATCACAACACACCACAACATGACAACACATCACAAACATCAAATCACAACACAACACAACACAGATAATACCTGATCTACAATCATGGCGGCCAGGTCTTTGAAGATATCGTTGAGACAACACATCACAACACATCACAACACACACACCACACCACAACATGACAACACATCACAACACATCACATCACAACCATCAATCACAACACAACACAGACAATACCTGATCTACAATCATGGCGGCCAGGTCTTTGAAGATGTCGTTGAGGTCCTGTATGGAGCGCACGATCTGGGCGATCTCGTGTTCCGGTGACTGAACAATGGTGCTGTTCTCTCCACCAGCTGTATCGAGCTGTGGTGAAAACCTGAAGACAGATCATGACCTATGTTTATCCCTGAAAGATAATGACGCCATGTATATCAGGCTGTGGTGAACCCTGAAAGACAGATAATGACCTCATGTTATCTGAAAGATAATGGCGCCATGTTATCAGGTGTGGTGAACCCTGAAGACAGATATTGACCCATGTTTATCCCTGAAAGACAGATAATGATGTTATGTTTATCAGGCTGTGGTGAACCCCTGAAAGATGAATAATGACGTCATGTTTATCCCTGAAAGTAGATAATGACGCCATGTATATCAGGCTGTGGTGAACCCCTGAAAGACAGATAATGACATCCATGTTTATCCCTGAAAGATAGATAATGATGTTGTGTTTATCTGAAGATACATAATCACGTCATGTTTATCAGGCTGTGGTGAACCCCTGAAAGATAATGATGTCATGTTTATCAGCTGTGTGAACCCTGAAAGACAGATAATGATGTCATGTTTATCAGGCTGTGGTGAACCCCTGAAAGATAGATAATGACGCATATTTATCAGGTGTGTTTGAACCCTGAAAGATAATGAATCATGTTTATCAGGCTGTGGTGAACCCTGAAAGATAATGACATCATGTTTATCAGGCTGTGGTGAACCCTGAAAGATAATGACATCATGTTTATCAGGCTGTGGTGAACCCTGAAAGATAATGACATCATGTTATCAGGCTGTGGTGAACCCTGAAAGATAATGACATCATGTTTATCAGGCTGTGGTGAACCCCTGAAAGATAATGACATCATGTTTATCAGGCTGTGGTGAACCCCTGAAAGATAATGACATCATGTTTATCAGGCTGTGGTGAACCCCTGAAAGATAATGACATCATGTTTATCAGGCTGTGGTGAACCCCTGAAAGATAATAACATCATGTTTATCAGGCTGTGGTAAAAGCCTGAAAGATAAGGTGAAAGCCTGTAAGATAATGACGCCATTTTCACCAGGCTGTGGTGAACCCCTGAAAGATAGATAATGACGTCATGTTTATCAGGCTGTGGTGAACCCTGAAAGATAATGTCCTATTTATCAGGCTGTGGTGAAAGATTGACAGACAACATGACAATCATCATCTTCACCCTTTGAGGGAATAGAAGAATATTGTGCCTCTGATTGTAGCCACTGTCAGCCACAGGAGTTTTCTGCATTAACATTTTTTTTTTTGTTGAGAAATACTGTTTGCAAGTGTACTTGTTTCCCTATCCTTGCGACTGTTTTCTACAGATTTCTACCAGGGACAAGTCTTCTGTTGTTTCATTTTTAAGTGCACTATAACATGTATGTTGCACATGGATATGGGACCTTAGTCTTTTCTCTCATCTGAAAGACTAGAACCCAGACCAGCACCACTCATGGTTTAGAGGGTGGGGAAGTCAAAGAGCTGCAGCTTGGGAGAGGACTCAAACCTGAGTGGGGGCAGGATGGCCTGGTGGTTAGAGTGCTGTGCCTGCAGTCTGATGGTGCAGGTTTGAGCCACCACCAAGACACCCCACCCCTGTTGTAGGGGTTTTCTCCCCGAGGTAGCATCGGCACAAACTCCACTCCCCTGAAAATCCTGTGGAGGAGACAACAAAACAAGGTCCTTTGTGTGAATGCAGCACATCATCTGAAAATCCTGTGGAGGAGACAACAAAACAAGGTCCTTTGTGTGAATGCAGCACATCATCTGAAAATCCTGTGGAGGAGACAACAAAACAAGGTCCTTTGTGTGAATGCACGCACATCATCTTACCCACATGTTAAAACCTGTTCTGCCTGTTGGGAGAGCATACTGTTGTGTGCTGGTAAGAACAAATGACAAGTTTGTTTTCAAGAACATATGACACTGGTGTTGAGCCATCATGCCTGAAGTCAGAATGCAGTTACCTTAATGGCGGGCACAAACTTTCACATCAGCAATATCTCACCATTGGGAACCTCAGAGCTCTATCAGAGAAACCAAACAGAAAAGTGCTAAAATCTGGAACCTTTTTCTTTCTAGACAGGCGCAGTAATGCTCACACCACTGACCCAGTCCAGGTAGGAGAGAAAAGTAATTGTTCATGTTTAACGGAAAGTGAGGGTGATCACCACTGACCCAGTCCAGGTAGAGAGAAAAGTAACTGTTCATTGTTTTAAAGGAAAGTTGAAGGGTGATCACCACTGACCCAGTCCAGGTAGGAGAGAAAAGTAATTGCTCTAAGGAAATGCGTTTAACGGAAAGTGGGGGTGATCAGGGGTGAGGAGTGGTTAGTGGGCAAAAGGGAGGAAGCAAGAGAGTTGAAACAAAAAAACAGTCACAAAAAATAAGACACAAACAAAAACAAAGAGAAATGAACTAAACAACAAAAAAAGGAAAGGAAAGAAATGATGAAAACTTCTTCTTTTTCAAAAATGGATCTTGGATCTTTGCCCAGACTTCATTTCATGCCAATTCATTACCGACTCCAAACTGGGCACAGCAGGCTAAATCACCACAAGTCTACAAACTTGAAACTTGCTCTCTTATCTCATGTGCCTGTGGTAAAGAAAACCAGACTGGCGAGCACATCCTTCATAAGTATATGCTATACAGTGACCTGAGGAAAAAAGTGTGGCTGATGGAGATAACCCTGCAAACCAAGCTGTACGGCCCATGAGAGGAGCTGGAAAAGACATATATGCCATCCTTTTCCCAGACACATCTGACGGTGTAAAGGAAACAAGTAAAGAAGAGATGCCCTACAATGTGTAAAAGATGTCAGAAGAGGACCAACCTTATCGTAGGAAACGTCATCAGCAGCAGAACTGTCCATGAGCAGACTACTGTCCGGCGCCAGGTGAGTTCCAAAGTACTGCTGAGACCGCTCCTCTCGACTCTTTAGCTCTGCACACACAGACACACACAGGATTGGGGGTAGAACAGGCTTCAAATTCATCTTACGTCTTTTCACAGGTTGTTATATATGACAAATATGTTTTCAGTGTGGTTGTGTGTGTGTGTGTGTGTGTGTGTGTGTGTGTGTGGTGTTAGTGTTATTATTATTATTATTATTATTATTATTATTATTATTATTATTATTATTATTATTTAATATTGTTGTTATTATTATTATTATTGTTATTAAAACAACAACAACAAAACAAATAATAATAATAATAAATATAATATAATAATAGATAATATAATATAATAAATAATAATAATAATAATTTATAATAATGAATTTATAAGCGCTATATCTTGCAAAAAAAATCAAAGAGCTTGGGTTCAACGAATTCTTACACATGCAACCCATAACAATTGAGAGTTTTAACAAAGTCAAATGTACACACAAACACACACACACACACACACACACACACACACACACACACACACACACACACACACACACACACACAAATTATACCCTTTGGCATGTTGTGGATATTTAGGCTGTTGAGAGCAGGGGTAGCTATAAGATGAAAGGGGAGGGGAAAATTTTAGCTTTGAAATAAATATGTCTTGAGGCTCGACTTAAAAGTGTTGTAGGTATGCTTTTTGACAAAGGGAGAGAAGGAGATCATTCCAGATCACTGGACCAGAATTAGAGAAAGAATGACGGCTAATGGTGGATTGATTGAATCTAGGCATTCTTAAGCATGGGGTATCTGCAGCAGAGTGGAGGGGACAAGGAGGGGTGAAATAAATAAATGTACGTGTCTGTGTTGAAGTCAAAGTCTAAAAATCTCAACGTGTGACAGAAGTTTCACCTGTTGAAAGTCAAAGACACAGTCTTCTCTGAGAGGAAAACAAATCACTGTCTTCACATGTTTGACCCTTAGCATCAGTCCTCTTCAAAGACAGGTATACTGGATGAAAATCATCATAGTGACATTAGAACAAGGCTAACTTCTAACCGGTAGCAAACGGGCAATTGGACTTTGAAGTAAACATTCACAAATTCTGAACATAAATAAAAAGTGACTGAAAACATTTTCTAAAGAACAATTAGTAATATCAGGCAAAAATTATTTTAAAATTTGGTATTCAACTATTCCATGAATACTTGATAGTTTTTCACTGCAACAGCATGTTACGCCTGTTACAAATTTAGTTTTTAATGCAGTTAGCTTTAACTCTCAGAGGACGGCCGTCTGCTATAGCAGATCAGTATAAAGCAACAGTTATGGACGGCCATCTGCTATAGCCGATTTGCTGTTTGCAGATTTTTCACAGGGCCACCACATTGATACTATGACTAGTACAGCAAAACATAGCTTTGTGAGACTATCTAAGGTTGAATGCAGAGCATTGTTGGGTGATTCCATATGTTCTGAACTCTTTGTTTGCTGTTGCAGAGAGTAGGGGACACGGAGTAGTGACATGGAGTACAAAATTCAGAGTATTTTCTTCATGCTTGTAGAAGCTTAAATATTAAAGTACGAGCTTAAAACTTTCGATATGTACTAGCCCAGCATATTATTCACAAGTTAAAAAAAATTATTTTCTTTCTATGTGTTTTGTATTTTTTATGATTTTTTTTTTTTACGAACCATTACAAATGGGCTGTCCATAGGGAAAAGTAAGGGAGAGAACTGGCCGTCCCAAGTGAGTTAATTGATAGAAAAGTTAAATAAATGTGTGTGTGTGTGTGTGTGTGTGTGTGTACGTGCGTGGTGCGTGCGTGCGTGGTTCTGTGTTGAAGTCAAAGTCTAAAAATCTCAACGTGTGACAGAAGTTTCACCTGTTGAAAGTCAAAGACACGGTCTTCTCTGAGAGGAAAACAAATCACTGCTTCACATGTTTAAACCTTAGCATCAGTCCTCTTCAAAGACTGGATCACTGCTGTGTCAGACTACCTGCAGACTTACACAGCTTTCACAACAACTGCAGTCGCAACCCGTAGCTGAAGGTATACATCTGCTTGCTAGTAATGTCAATTTACTTAACCTGGTTATGTGTAACTTCTCAGTATTTCAACATGTCAGTACCCCATTGGTAAGACAGCTGTTAAAAATGTCCAGACGCTACTTCCTGAACTTTTGCATCTCTAGATCAAAGTGGGCATCATCAAGGCCATTTGAGCTGATGTATGTTTAAACACCAGCAGTCCACCACAATGCTGACATGTAATGCAGCTCACTTAGGATTTGTCAAGAAACTGACAAAACCAACACACTACTGAGTTCCAAAATATGAGATTCTTATCATTTTCAGGATTGCACTCACACTGTCACTTTTTTTTTTTTTTTTTTTTTTTTTTACAGACACAAGGTCTGCTGAAAGTTTAAGAACACATACACACATTGAACTATTCTCTTCATATCACTTATGGTAACAGAGAAAAAAAAAGAAACAAAAAAGCAAAAAAAGCTTACTTTTTAAATACATAGACTGGCTTCGTCGGAAGTTTGAAGACATTTCCTGCAGCGTTCTGGCAAGAGAGGAGATAATGTTCTGAGCCATTTTCTGCTCTAGTTGTCTCCCTTGTACACTTCGAGCACGGATTTGCTGAACCAGCCTGTGGCAGCGGCCAAACATCTGAAGACATTTGTTTATTAAACATCTGAACACAGACATTTGTTTATTAAACATCTGAACAGACATTTGTTTATTAAACATCTGAACAGACATTGTTTATTAACATCTGACAACATTTGTTTATTAAACACTCACAGACATTTGTTATTAAACATCTGAACAGACATTTGTTATTAAACATCTGAACAGACATTTTATTAAACATCTGAACAGACATTTTTTATTAAACATCTGAACAGACATTTGTTTATTAAACACCTGCACAGACATTTGTTTATTAAACATCTGAACAGACATTTGTTTATTAAACATCTGAACAGACATTTGTTTATTAAACATCTGAACAGACATTTGTTTATCAAACATCTGAACACAGACATTTATTATTAAACATCTGAGCAGACATTTGTTTATTAAACATCTGAACAGACATTTGTTTATCAAACATCTGAACAGACATTTGTTTATTAAACATCTGAACACAGACATTTGTTTATTAAACATCTGAACAGACATTTGTTTATCAAACATCTGAACACAGACATTTGTTTATCAAACATCTGAACAGACATTTGTTTATTAAACATCTGAACAGACATTTGTTTATTAAACATCTGAACAGACATTTGTTTATTAAACATCTGAACAGACATTTGTTTATTAAACATCTGAACAGACATTTGTTTATCAAACATCTGAACAGACATTTGTTTATTAAACATCTCAACACAGACATTTATTTATTAAACATCTGAACACAGATATTTATCTATCAAACATCTGAACACAGTCATTTATTTATTAAACACCCTGAACAGACATTAATGTATTAAACATCTGAACAGACATTAATGTCTTAAACATCTGAACAGACATTGATTTATCAAACATCTAAACCAACATTTATTTATTAAACATCTGAACACTGATTTATTAACTTAAGACAGACATTTATCTATCAAACATCTGAACATTTGCCATCAAACATCTGAACACAAACATTTGTTTACCCATCAAACATCTGAACACAGACATTTATTTATCCATCAAACATCTGAACACAAACATTTATTAACCCATCAAACATCTAAACAGACATTAATTTACCCATTAAACATCTGAACATTGACATTTATTTACCCATCAAACATCTGAAGATTAAACAAACTAACAA
>CM060330.1:59829769-59854769 GCA_030674155.1 Stramonita haemastoma
TTAAACTTCGAGTCGCCATGTTCTGGCGTGGCCTGATCCTTCTCTCTCTCTGAAAAATGAACTAGTTCTTAGGCCTATCTCATCATTTTGTACGTGGATCCATTATGCGTCTTTCAGAGATGTCAGCGACCACATAAGTTACTTCCTCTTATCGCTTAGGCCACCATACAAAAAGAATTGGGTTATCTCCCGTGTGTTGTCTGCTACACACGCCACCAACATGCACTTTTTTTCAGTGATTTCATTAGTATAGGCTAATGTGGATACAAAACTTCGAAATGCGTACAAATTCCATTATATCTGTTGTCTCATGCACTGTCATAAATTGGGCTTCGGTTTATGACCTCATCTGAAAGATTTTGAGGGGAACGGTGACAGTCCCAACATTTGGGGACAATCTATCTAGGCCTATCCCTTAGGCTAGTCTGGCGACCGTGGGGTACCCCTGAAGACTTGACAACCAGTTCCCCTCCCTCTGTTCTGCCTTTCTCAAAATTCTGTGGAGTTTTAGACCTGTCCATTCACTGATGTTGTCCTCCCATCTCTTCCATGTTCTGCCTCTTTATCCTCCTTGGACAGTGCCCTGCAGTATTTACATTCTTTCGGATGAGACTGTAAACCGAGGCCCCGTGTGCGAACACACGCAGAACATCTTGCGCACTCATTAAATCCTGTTCCGCTTTTCGTAAGAGTAGGCCATTGTGTGCGGTGGGAACAGATGACAATATTTACCCAACTGCATACACACGGGACTGGATGAAAAAAGCACATGAGTGCTTATCCCATTATCCTCGATATAAAAGAAAATAAAAAAAAGCAACATTATGTATGTTTATGAGTCTGAACTCCTAACTGATTCAATGCCTATAGATCCACTCTCCTCCTGTCTAATTGTTCGGTTCGGGACTTTGTTTTTTTATGTATGTTGTTCAATTGGTTGTGGGTACTTTTCTTGTGATTTGATGGGGAGGGGGGGGGGGGGTTGTGTGGGGGTGTTTTTTTTAACCAAATTAAAGGAATGTCCTCAATATGTTTGGTATGGGGTTGTTTTGTTTTGTTTTTTGTTTGTTTTTTTGGGGGATATTGCTTTTGTTGGTTTTTATTCTTTTTGGAGAGGGTTCATTTGCTTGTTGATTTTTTTTGTTCCGATTTGGTTTATTTTGGTTTTGCTTTGTTTTGTGATTACATCAACATGTAGGCCTACCTTTTGCATTTTTTTGTTATTGCCCTTGTTTTTGGTGGGGCTGGGGGTATCCTTGTTCATATCTGCCTTTTATTTGGTGGAGGGGTTTTTACTTGTTTTTTTAAAAATATGTTTACCAAAATGATTTCTGAAGCCAATGGGTCAAAATAATTACAAAAAGGTACAGGAGTCCCCTAACCTTAGCGGTCGTAGGGGAGCGAGGCATCAGAGACCTCAGCTTCTCTAGGGGCCAGCATATTGAGGGCGACGCCCATCTCCTCTCCTTCTCTGCTTTACCTTCCCTGATCCTAAGGAGGGCAGGTAGGGGCCTACCCATTTACAGCTGAGTAAACTGTACTGAAGCCAAGGGGATTAAGGCATTGTCAGGTCTGCACTTGAAGTTGATCTGGGATATCATAAAAATATGTACACTTAATTCACCAGATGCTGCCAATACTTTTAACATGTTGTATTATGTGGAAGACAAGAACAATGTAAAGACTGAAAACCAAACAAGAAAAAGAGAGGGAGAAGAGATAGTGAAGAGAGAGTGAAGGAGAGAGCAGAGGTAGTTTGATTAAAAAGTAAACACAAGCATGTGAAACTAAATCCATTCCCCCCCCCCCCCCCCCCACCCCACACACACACACATGAATCAAACACACACATGAATTCAAACAAAACTCGAAATTATGCCTCATTTTCTTTTATTTCTTTTTTCAAACCATGATAAGTACAAATGTGATGCTCCACCACATAAGGAGTCGCATTGCACATGAGGTCAATTTTTAGTTATTGACACGGTTTTAATCTGCAATAACAAGGCTATAGAATACAAAAAAACAGATGAAAATCTGGCAATTCTATCAAAAGTTATTACAACTTGAAATGATAGACTGCAGGAAATGACAAAATGAGAAACTGACAAGTTAAGCATCCTATTAGGTAGCCAGAATGAGGACTTTGGTATTTTAAAAACACGTTTAAAGGCAAAAGGAAACAATATTATGCCTTAATACTTCATTATAAGGTAGAATAGAGGCTATAGTTTTATAAATCAATCAAAATCTTCAAATCGACAACTTGAACTCTACCTGCCTTTAATGGCTCCTAGTGGAAAAGTGGGTTATGTGCTAACGACTCATTCTGTGGTGGAGCGTCACAAATACATTCTGCAAAGCAATAATACACACCACACTATCACAGTATTTTCTTTTGACTAAGGTTTCAGTGTGTGAACAGAACAGAACAGAACAGAGCATCATGTATTGCCATGGAAGCATATAGAGCTTATAGACACAAGGAAACAAATAAACTAGAAAAAAGTCGAGGAAGATTCATGCAATCAAAAACATGCTTTGCAAAGGGCACTTGAAGGTTGTCAAACTGTACTAAAAATGTAGGAACCAAATTACCAAAACATATTTGTTAGGTTGGTCCTATCAATAAGTGGCTGGACTGTTGCACCTCTTTAAGTAGATTACTTTGTCAACCCCAAAACAACTTACAAACATTCAAAAATGAAACTCATCTTTTACATCTCCACACAGGTTACATAATTTTCCTTCTCTTGGGGTGCCTGCATATCAACCACGCTCAATGTCAAATTATGCACACTGACTCTTGAGTCTGCAAAGAGCTTGTTTGTGGGATGGGTCGATATCTGCAGCTAGGTAATGTTCAAGGTTATAATCAGTCTTTTTCATTTAAAAATGTGCGTGTGTGTATGTGTGAGTGTGTGCGTGTGTGCGTGCGTGCGTGTGTGTCACAGTGTGTAAGTCAAATTTTTATTTCCAGATGGTACATTAGATAAGCATTGATTTGCTTTTTTTTGATCAAGCCATCTATCTAGGAAAAAAATATTTCATTAACATCATTTAACTAACATGATTACGGCAACCTTAAATAAAAATAAAATATACCTGTAAGAAAAAAACAAGCAAAAACGATTTTTAAAAAACCAAGCAAAAAAGAAAAAAAAAAAGAGCAAAAAAGAATGCGCTCAAAGTCTCTCTCTCTCTTCTCTCTCTCTCTCTCTCTCTCTCTCTCTCTCTCTCTCTCTCAAACACACACACACACACACACACATTCGGAAAGCGTGGGTTTCTCAAACACAGAGAAATAGTAGGGAGTCGTGAGCCAGACTGACTGCTGTGCTGTGGAATTTCGCTTACGGTGTAGCCGAATGGATAGGGTCAGTCAGAGAATAACAGAGCCAGAGTTGCACTAACTAAATGGTCAGATTTGGGGAAGGGTAAACTACTGTGAGTGTTGTTATGTATTTGAGTGTATTGCTGTAGACTTTTTGTGATAATGTAAAGCGTTTTGTGCTGTCCTATAGTATAAAAGGAGGATGAAAAAGCTCTAAAAGCCTCCATCATTTTTTGTGTGCTGTTTTTTTATGTTCCTTAGCTAGAGTTCCAAGATTCTCCAAAGGTAAGATTAATGTTTTTGCCCTCTATAAAGGTAGCCAGATTCCCACATCAGGGAGGCAGTATTACTGAGGAAGGAGCACAGCCCAGATCCACAGAAGGGGTGAAGGATTGCACAAGGTGGCCTCACCCCTCCCCACATCCACAGCACAATGGCTGGCGGTGTTCCTCATGTGTCAGTGGCACTAGGAGGTCCTGCAAATGAAACAAAGAAGACACTGGGTTAGAAAAATGAAAGGCACTGACAGCCACACACAGTAAAAAAAGTAAATGGTAAAGGTGTTCCATAACCTATGTGGTCATAGGGGAGCGAGGCATCAGAGACCTCAGCTTCTCTAAGAGCCAGCATAATGAGGGCGGTGCCCATCTCCTCTCCCTTGCTGCTTTACCTTCCCTGACTCTAAAGAAGGCAGGTACCCATTTACAGCTGGGTGAACCAGGGGGATTGTACTGAAGCCAAGGTGCACAAACGGTCACCTACCCAACTGGTAACCATGCTCGATGCTGCTTAACTTTGACTTGGGAAAGCGAGTGCTCTGACCACTTAGTAATCCCAGACACAGTACAAACTATTACCTATTAACAATAGTTTATAGGGAGTGGGGTAGCCTTGTGGTTACAGTACTTATTGTTCTCTCGATGTGATAGTCACAGAGGGCATGGGTTTGAGTTTCTACTGCACTGAGGTGTCTGTCTCAGTGCTTGAGGGGATTTCTCCTCTGAAGACGACATACTGCTGCTGACTCCTTTTTCCTCTGAAGATGACATACTGCTGTGCTGACTCCTTTTTCCTCTGAAGATGACATACTGCTGCTGACTCCTTTTTCCTCTGAAGACGACATACTGCTGCTGACTCCTTTTTCCTCTGAAGACGACATACTGCTGCTGACTCCTTTTTCCTCTGAAGACGACATACTGCTGCTGACTCCTTTTTCCTCTGAAGATGGGATCGAGACGACATACTGCTGCTGACATCCTTTTTCCTCTGAAGACGACATACTGCTGCTGACTCCTTTTTCCTCTGAAGATGACATACTGCTGCCTGAACTCCCTTTTCTCTGAAGACATCTCATTTCCTCGAAGACCTTCACACTTTTTGTTCCTCAACTAGAGAGCACAAGGCATTACCAATGGTGAGAATTAATCATTTCCATATGCAACAGTTCACCCACTATTAAGGGTTGAGGTAGCAGCATTCGACTTCAGGGTGATGTCCAAGTGCTACACCAGTGTGCATGCAGTTTTCATAAAACATTGTCATCTATTCCCATTGGCACAAATGACAAAAATAAACATGACACTTATCAGCTGCAATCCCCTCCACATGTTGAGTTCACTCCTCTCTTGACTTCTTGCAGAGTTGCCAGGGCATGGCAGTGAGTTTTTCAGATAGTACAGCAAAGGAAAGTTCAACCTTGTGGAGTTCATCACTCTCTCTCCAGGTATGTTGAATGTTGCATACTGATGACTTGAAGATATAGCATCAACAACTGATGGAGATGAACTAACCTACACATTGAAGAGTTTTACCACTATCAGAAGTCCAGAGGTAAATTAGGAACTAGGAAAAACCCTATTTTGCAACCTTCTGAATGCACGGCTGCTCAAAACAGGAGAAATTTGACTCTTTAGTTGGCGGCTGGCACTGCACTCGGTAACCGAAATTCCATCCCATTGCTATCTGGGGCACTGCACTGTCAGGGGTCAGAGTCCAGCATCTGGCCATGCTGCTGTACTTTCCTTCCTTTCTGTATATTAGCAACTGGGCAAATTTTCATTTGAAAGGCATTTTTTACCATATGCTGCTGGATTCCCATGATATTTTACAGTCTTCATACTTCAGTGAACAAAACTTTAATACTTGCTTTACCTGATCGTGGTGACTGTTGTGATGTATATTTTTGTTAATTATTTTTTACAATTTTTTTTACAAACATAGTGTCTCCCAAGAAACGAAGCAGTGAGTGTCAGCTTATTCTTGTTTTGAGAGGCAAAGAAAGAATCTTTTTCTGTGAGGAATTCTGTGGATTTTTTAAAAACTCAGACTGTTCTCTTAGGTATGTGCCTTTTGTTTTATGTGAATCTTCTACTTGATCATGTAGCTTGTTAACAGTTTGTTTATCTGTATAATGGTTTGAGTGCTTTTTTGTTTGCTTGTGCTTTGTTAGTGTTTACTAAGTTCACTTTGTTACTTGTATGTAGTAGTATTTTGTCTGAGCATCAGTCAAGTGTGAATATTCGTGCGAAAGTGCAGTGTGTGTGTGTGTGTGTGTGTGTGTGTGTGTGTGTTGTGTGTGTGTGTGTGTGTGTGTGTGTGTGTGTGTGTGTGTAAGCATGCATGTGCAAGTGTGTTAGCATGCATTGCGTGTACACATGTATTGTGTGTGTGTGTGTGTGTGTGTGTGTGTGTGTGTGTGTGTGTGTGTGTGTGTGTGTGTGTGTGTGTGTGTGTGTGTGTATGTGTGTGTGCGTGCATGCGTGCGTGTGTGTAAGTGTGTGCATGTGTGTGTGTAAGAGTGTGTGTGTGTGTGTGTGTGTGTGTGTGTGTGTGTGTGTGTGTGTGTGTGTGTGTGTGTGTGTGTGTGTGTGTGTGTTGTGTGTGTGTGTGTGTGTGAGCCCTTGTGTGTGTGTGTGTGTGCCTTTGTGTGTTTGTGTGTGTGTAGGTGTATGTGGACAGTGTACGTGCTGAATCGCCATGACCATGCAGTAGTGTTTACAGTGAAGTGAGATAGCTGACACTAATGACTGCCAGACTCTCACCCCACGCTTTCATTGCCCTGCTTCTCGTGCCACTGTGGGCGGTAGCCTACTATGGTGTGTTTATTTATGGCCCCCTGTGCCCACAGAAAAAATGACTCAGCCAAAAAAACCAGTTAGTCTGCATCCAGACATGTTCAATTTTTTCTCTATGTCCATTGTTTGTATATTATAAATAGATGCTTTTTCAGAGAGAGAGTTAAAAATGTCTGATTTTTGTGATTGTGTTTCTGTCTGTCCCTCTCCGGTTTATCTTCATCTATGTTTTGACTACTATCAACCAGTTTGAAAGAAATTATATGAAGTTTGGTGTCAAAAGAAAGCTTGTTTAAAGCTGATTCTAAAGAAAGCTTTGTTTGTCTTTTTTTGACGATTCACTGCAAAACGAGGCTTGAAAGAAACAAGGTAATTTACAGCTGAACACGGCTCTAGCGCAAGCCGCTAGTGCCGCCTTTCCTTTTGCCCCCTTTATTTCTATCCACGCCCTGCTAGCTGCGGGTCATGAACTTTGACTGGGGAACTAAAGAGACTGAAATGAGAAGCCATAAATGAGGATCCTCTTTTCTTTTTCCCCCAAATTAAGCTGTCAATACATAATAGTATGTTTCCTTTTCAAGATATATCGCTGCAGTACAAAACTATAATCTCATTTCAATTCTAATCTGAAGAAAATGACAGTTTGCTCAGGCCCTGCTTATTCTGATGGCTGTTTTAACACTGATGCTGCTCTGATTGTTTCTTTACTCCATCCCCACCCCCTTACTCAGGTTCTTGTTTTCTTTTCTTTTTTTTTAATCAACAATGTTTGCAAAGTGTAAAGATACTTGTGTGTTTGTGTGTGTGTGTGGTGTGTGTGTGTGTGTGTGTGTGTGTGTGTGTGTGTGTGTGTGTGTGTGTGTGTGTGTGTATGTGTGTGTGTGTGTGGTGTGCATGCTGCGTGTAAATGTGTGTGTGTATCTGTGTCTGAGTTGTGTGTGTGTGTGTGTGTGTGTGTGTGTGTGTGTGTGTGTGTGTGTGTGTGTGTGTGTGTGTGTGTGTGAGAGAGACAGAGAGACAGAGAGACAGAGAGAGACAGATGACAGACAGAAGAGACAGACAAGACAGTACAGGCAGAGACAGACAGAAACAGACAGACAGAAGACAGCAGCAAGACAGACAGACAGACAGACAGACAGACAGACAGACAGAAGACAGACACTGAGACCGGCAGACAGACAGACTCACGTGAAAAACTGCAGATGTCCTCTGCACATCCTACTCCCACAACTTGTGCAAGTCCTGTGTTCAGAATGAAGAACAAGACGTGAGTATGAAAAAGTGTGCGAGTATGGAAAAGGTGTGAGTATGGAAAAGTGGGTATGAAAAGGTGTGTGAGTATGGAAAAGGTGTGTATGGAAAAGGTGTGTGAGTATGAAAGGTGTGTGAGTATGAAAGGTGTGTGAGTATGGAAAGGTGTGTGAGTATGGAAAGGTGTGTGAGTATGGAAAAGGTGTGATATGGAAAAGTGTGTGAGTATGAAAAGGTGTGTGAGTATGGAAAAGGTGTGTGAGTATGGAAAAGGTGGGTATGGAAAAGGTGTGTGGTATGGAAAAGGTGTGTGAGTATGAAAGGTGTGTGAGTATGAAAAGGTGTGTGAGTATGGAAAAGGTGTGTGAGTATGGAAAAGGTGTGTGAGTATGGAAAAGGTGTGTGGAGTATGGAAAAGGTGTGTGTGAGTATGGAAAAGGTGTGTGAGTATGGAAAAGGTGTGTGAGTATGGAAAAGGTGTGTGAGTATGAAAAGGTGTGTGAGTATGGAAAAGGTGTGTGATATGAAAAGGTGTGTGAGTATGGAAAAGGTGTGGTATGAAAAAGGTGTGTGAGTATGAAAAGGTGTGTGAGTTGAAGTGATGAAAAAGGTGTGTGAGTATGGAGAAGGTGTGTGAGTATGGAAAGGTGTGTGAGTATGAAAAAGGTGTGTGAGTATGGAAAGGTGTGTGAGTATGGAAAAGGTGTGTGAGTATGAAAAGGTGTGTGATTATGTGAACAATGTGTAAGGTTGAACAAAGGTGTGTGATTATGTGTAGACAATGATGTAAGTGTTAATTACATAAGGTGTGTGATTATGTGTAGACAATGATGTAAGTGTTAATTACATAAGGTGTGTGATTATGTCTAGACAAGGATGTGAGCGTTGTTTACATAAGGTGTGTGTTTATGTCTAGACAATGATGTGAGCGTTGTTTACATAAGGTGTGTGATTATGTCTAGACAATGATGTGAGTGTTGTTTACATAAGGTGTGTAATTATGTCTAGACAATGATGTGAGCGTTGTTTACATGATAAGGTGTGTGATTATGTATAGACAATAATGTGAGCGTTGCTTACATAAGGTGTGTGATTATGTATAGACAATGATGTGAGCGTTGCTTACATAAGGTGTATGATTATGTATAGACAATGATGTGAGCGTTGTTTACATGATAAGGTGTGTTATATATGATAGTGACAAATGTGATATGTTGAAATGAGCGTTGCTTACATAAGGTGTGTGATTATGTATAGACAATGATGTGAGCGTTGCTTACATAAGGTGTGTGATTATGTATAGACAATGATGTGAGCGTTGCTTACAAAAGGTGTGTGATTATGTATAGACAATGAGTGAGCGTTGTTTACATAAAGGTGTGTGATTATGTATAGACAATGATGTGAGCGTTGTTTACATGATAAGGTGTGTGATTATGTATAGACAATGATGTGAGCGTTGCTTACATAAGGTGTGTGATTATGTATAGACAATGATGTGAGCGTTGTTTACATAAGGTGTGTGATTATGTATAGACAATGATGTGAGCGTTGCTTACATAAGGTGTGTGATTATGTCTAGACAATGATGTGAGCGTTGTTTACATGATAAGGTGTGTGATTATGTATAGACAATGATGTGAGCGTTGCTTACATAAGGTGTGTGATTATGTCTAGACAATTATGTGAGTGTTGTTTACATAAGGTGTGTAATTATGTCTAGACAATGATGTGAGCGTTGCTTACATACAACAATGGTGAAGACAAAGAAGACACAAGAAAAACAATCCCAAAACAAACAGAACAAAAAAAAGCATTATTCAGAAAGATGGATAGATGGATGGATGGATGGATGCATGTATGCATGTATGTATGTATGTATGTATGTCTGTCTCTGTCTGTCTGCTGTCTGTCTGTCTGTCTGTCTGTCTGTCTGTCTGTATGTAGTATGAATGTAATGTAATGTAATGTAATGTAATGTAATGTTATGTTATATGTTTTATGTTATATGTTATATTATGTTATTATGTTGTTATGTTATGTTATGTTATGTTATGTTATGTTATGTTATGTATGTATGTATGTATGTATGTATGTATGTATGTATGTATGTATGTATGTATGTATGTATGTATGTATGTATGTATGTATGTATGTATCCCTTAGTCTGGTGACCTTGGGGGCACCCCTGAAGACTTGACAACTAGTTCCCTCCATTCCTCTCTCTGTTCTGCCTTTCTCAAAATTTTGTGTTCTAGTCCTGTCCATTCGCTGATGATGTCCTCCCATCTCTTCCTTGGTCTGCCTCTTTTTCTTCCTCCTTGGACAGTGCCTTGCAGTATTATTTTTGCAAATCCATTTGATCTTGTGACATGCTCGTACCCTTTTAAATTTAAATAAAGAAAGATACACCTAAATAATACACAGGCACAAAGACACATGTCCATCATTACATGCAACACACACTTGCAATAATGTATGTTTTGTACCTATGTGAGCACACACACTGCCAGATAGCTGTAGTCAGAGTTAGGGTTGAATGTTTTGTGGTGTTGCTATGAAAGTTAAATGTTTTGTGGTGTTGCTATGACAGTTGAATGTTTTGTGGTGTTGCTATGAAAGTTAAATGTTTTGTGTGTTTCTATGACAGTTGAATGTTTCGTGGTGTTGCTATGAAAGTTAAATGTTTTGTGGTGTTTCTATGACAGTTGAATGTTTTGTGGTGTTGCTATGAAAGTTAAATGTTTGTGTGTGTTTCTATGACAGTTGAATGTTTTGTGGTGTTGCTATGAAAGTTAAATGTTTTGTGGTGTTGCTATGAAAGTTAAATGTTTTGTGGTGTTTCTATGACAGTTGAATGTTTTGTGGTGTTTCTATGACAGTTGAATGTTTTGTGGTGTTTCTATGACAGTTGAATGTTTTGTGGTGTTTCTATGACAGTTGAATGTTTAGTGGTGTTTCTATGACAGTTGAATGTTTCGTGGTGTTGCTATGAGCGTTGAATGTTTTGTGGTGTTGCTATGAGCGTTGAATGTTTTGTGTGTTTGCTATGAGCGTTGAATGTTTTGTTGTGTTGCTATGAGCGTTGAATGTTTTGTGGTGTTGCTATGAGCGTTGAATGTTTTGTGGTGTTTCTATGACAGTTGAATGTTTTGTGGTGTTGCTATGAAAGTTAAATGTTTTGTGGTGTTGCTATGAAAGTTAAATGTTTGTGGTTGTTTCTATGACAGTTGAATGTTTCGTGGTGTTGCTATGAAAGTTAAATGTTTTGTTGTGTTGCTATGAGCGTTGAATGTTTTGTGGTGTTGCTATGAGCGTTGAATGTTTTGTGATGTTGCTATGAGCGTGAATGTTTTGTGGTGTTGCTATGAGCGTTGAATGTTTTGTGGTGTTTCTATGACAGTTGAATGTTTTGTGGTGTTGCTATGAAAGTTAAATGTTTTGTGGTGTTTCTATGACAGTTGAATGTTTTGTGGTGTTGCTATGAGCGTTGAATGTTTTGTGGTGTTGCTATGAGCGTTGAATGTTTTGTGGTGTTGCTATGAGCGTTGAATGTTTTGTGATGTTTCTATGAGTGTTGAATGTTTTGTGATGTTTCTATGAGTGTTGAATGTTTTCTGGTGTTGTTAAGTTCCCCAGTTCACCCAGCTGTAAATGGGTACCTGCCCTCTTTAAGGACAAGGAAGGTAAAGCAACGAAGGAGAGGAGATGGGTGCCACCCTCAATATGCTGGCCCCTGGAGAAGATGAGGTCTCTGATGCCTCACTCCCCTATGACCACATAGGTTATGGGAACTCATTACCTTTACTTTTAAAGTACAACTCATAACTTAACAATTCATTACCTTTACTTTTTAAGTACAACTCACAACTAAACACTTTTGACTGGTACTTGATGATAACTGCAATTTGCTTTCTCAGGAGAGTACTATGCTGGCTGATTGTTGGTAAAGGTTGAGGCACAAAAGAGGTCAATTTTCATGAAAGAAAGTTGCTTCTTCATAAATATTCATAAAGATTGTCTGCTGCAAAGTATGTAAAACTAGGTTTCAGTCAATACTGGTGACTTATGACATGTGCATCCTTCTGTCACCTTCACATGTCCCATAGTCCTGTGGACCATGGGGGCACAACTGAAGATTTTCCAATCAGCTTCTTCTACTCCCCATGGTCCTCTGCCCTCCGTAGTAAATCATTCCACCCAAGGCCTGTCCACTCTCTGATGCTGTCTTCCCATCATTTCCTCTGTCTGCCTCTTTGTCTCCTTCCCCTTACTGTTCCCCGTAAGACTGTCTTGGGCAGTCCAGATGATCGTGTGACGTGCCCGTACCACTTTAGCTTGTGCTTTTTCACTGTAGTTAGGAGCTCTTCATATGGACTGATAGCATTCTGTATTCTAGTTTTCACTTCTTCATTAGTGATGTGATCTCTGTATGAAATGTCAAGGAGTTTGCAAAAGCATCTCATCTCCATTGGCTGCATTCTCTTTTCAATGTCTGCTGTTATGATCCATGTTTCACATGCTTACAAAAATATGCACATGATCAGGGAACACATCGGTCTGATCTTGAAGCTGATGGTGATGTTCTTATCATTCCAGAGGACTTTAAGTTTGGTCATTGCAGCTGTGGTCTGGGCTATCCTCGAGAGAATTTCAGGTTTTGATCCTTCATCTGACACTATTGCTCCCAGATATTTGAAGCTATGGATGGTCCTGATTTTCTTATCGTCTATAACCACGTCATTGCTGATGCCATTGGCACTATTTGTCATCAGCTGGGTTTTCTCTGCACTGATCTGCATGCCATATGCTGATGAGGCTTTATCAAGGCTGTCTAGCTCTTCTTCTTCTCCAGCTACTGAGCTAGGCTGTCAATGTCATCAGCCAAACGTAAGTTTGTGATTGTTCTGCCTCCAATGCTGACTGTTCCCTCATGATTTTCAAGTGCATCAGCCATTATTCTTTCTAGGATGTTGAAGAGGGTGGGAGAGAACAGACATCCTTGGCGTACTCCAATTGTAGTTCGGAACCAATCTCCTGTGTTGTTGCTACAGTAGACTGCTGGTTGCCTTGTTATACAGGCATTCTATGGGTCTGATCAGGTTGGCATTGATGTTATACAACCTCATGGTTGCCCACAGAGCTGCATGCCAGACTCTGTTGAACGCCTTCTTAAAAACCACAAAGACATGGTAAAGATCTTCTTGGTGTTGCAAGTATTTCTCACCGAGTATTCTATGATTGAAAATTTGCTCGGTGTATAGAAACGTGAAAATACATCAAAGTTTTATTCTGTAAATCTACTAATGTAGATCAAAATCTGAGCACATTACCCCTCTCTTGCAATCTCTTCATTGGCTGCCCGTACCACAGAGAGTAAACTACAAGATCAATACCCTCTGTTACAAATGTCTCCACAATACTGCACCCTCCTACCTCTGTGAATGTCTTCACTTGTACACACCTTCTCGCTCCCTCCGCTCGTTGGCAGATACTTTGTCCCTAAGAACACCCAGATTCAACCTATCTACCGTTGGCCGCCGCTCTTTCTCTGTTTCCGGTCCATCGATGTGGAACGACCTTCCTCTCTCCCTCCGACAAAAGCCTACTTCTGACACTTTTAAATCCAACCTCAAGACACACTTATTTCAAACCTAAGTTTTTCTCCTTCCGCTTCCATCTCTTACCTGTCCCTGCCTTCAACATCCACCTGCCAAAGTGCATAACGTTTGTAGGTGTGTGTGCGTGCGCACGCGTGGTCTGCGTGCGTGCGTGCGTGCGTGCGTGCGTGTTACATTCGAATTTGTCAAAACTGTAAATAGTTGCTGATTGTGCGTCGTGTAGGTTGAATGCAAGAGCTTTGATTTTGTTTTTGCAAGATATAGTGCTATACAAATTCCATGTATTAATGTACGTGTGTGTGTGTGTGTGTGTGTGTGTGTGTGTGTGTGTGTGTGTGTGTGTGGTGTGTGTGTGTGATGTGTGAGTGTGTGTGTGTGTGAGTGTGAGTGTGTGTGTGTGTGTGTGTCACTGTGTGTGTGTGTCACTGTGTGTGTGTGTTTGTGTGTGTTGCATGTTGTGCGTGCGTGTGTCTGTGTGTGTGACTGTAACAGTGTATGTGTTGTACAGAACAGTAGTGAACTAACTTGTATAACATTTAAAACACACACACACACACACATATAATATATATATATATATATATATATATATATATATATATATATATATATATATATATATATAATCATTTGTGGGTGGGTGAGTTGTGAGTGTGCGTGTGTTTGTGTGTGTGTGTGTGTGTGTGTGTGTGTGTGTGTGTGTGTGTGTGTGTGTGTGTTGTCTGTGTGTCTGTGTCTGCGTGTGTCTGTGTGTCTGTGTGTGTCTGTGTGTGTCTGTGTGTGTGTCTGTGTGTCTGTGTGTCTACATGTGTAGAAAAGCATAAGCATACATGCATGGGTGCATGTGTCTATGCATAAATGTGTGCATGAATTCCTCTACATGGTCACATGAGAATCCCATGCACGCTGACCACTTACCAGCTGACTGGCAGTGCCAACTCCATGCACACCTGGATGGACAACAAAGACACTGTTGAAATGGCATGCCACAGACTGTCTGTCTGTTTAACAGTTATTGCTTCAAACACACACACGCACACACACACACACACACACACACACACACACACACACACACACACAACACACACACACACACACACACACCGTTATCCTTGATATACAAGAATAAAATAAAATAAATAGATAAAAGTAAAAACACACACACACATTCTATTGCAACACACTAAGAAAAGAACCCCCTTCCCACTGAAATAAAAAAAAAAAATTTTAAATAACAAGACAAAAACAGTTATTCAAAATCCATGATGTTGGACGCTATAGCTGAGTGGTTAAGACCATTCAACTTCAACCCCATGAGCTCATAAAGTTGTGGGTTCAAACTTTGGTGGCGACTGGTGAAGCAAGGGTGGGGATTTATACAATCCCCAGGTCAACCTCAAGTGCAGACCTGTCTGTACCTTAATTCCCTCGTGTGTATTATATATATAATATATAAAAATCCCATAATTCATGTCAGCATTCAGTGGGTTACGAAAACACCAACATAACCAGCATACATCCCTGATGTCGGAATGCGGCTATCGTTGTGGTGGGCAAAAATGGTCAATATTGAAAAATCTCACCACTGGTGAACCTCAGATCTCTATCCAAGGAACAGGTTGAAAAAAAGGAATGAATTAAAACGAAAAACAAAACAACAAAGCCATCAAGGCAGTGGCTCCATACTGTGAAATCTCTGCAGAAGCTTCTTGGCTTTGGTCAGACCCACTCCAGGGACGGTCTGCAGGGTGGTCAGCACAGCATCGTCCAGGTTGACCTCACTGTCCCACCTGCTGAACTTGAAAGGGTTTGCTTCTGGATGCTCTTCTGTTGCCACCTGAATTTTGTCATGAAGACCAAACACAAACATTTCAAGGCAAGGATTACTGTCAGTGAAAAGGAAGAAGGGAAGGAGAGAGAGAGAGATGGGTATGGAGAGAGAGAGAGAGAGAGAGAGAGAGAGAGAGAGAGAGAGAGAGAGAGAGAGAGAGAGAGAGAGAGAGAGAGAGAGACAGACAGACAGACAGACAGACAGACAGACAGACAGACAGAGACAGACAGACAGACAGAGGGAGAGAATGTGAGTGTGTACATGCGTGCGTGCATGCGTGTGTGTGTGTATGTACATGTGCATGCATGCGAGCGAGCATGTGTGCATGCGTGTGTGTGTAAGTAAGTGTACATAAATTCATGTTTATGCATGCATATGTGTGCATGCATGCGCACATGTGTGTGTATGCGTAAGAATGTTCCTGAATACTTGAACACACACACACACACACACACACACACACACAACACACACACACACACACACACACACAACACACACACACATCATGAAAGTTAGGAAGATGCTTTTTTTAACATTTGACAGTCAAAAGGAATATTCATGTGGGTTTGAAATTGTCCCATCACATGGACACTGCACACTTTTAGAAAAATTTGTAAGGAAAGCATTTAACTTCAGTCTATTTGTATTAATAAGACTCATGGTTGGCCTATAGTGTGATCCATTTAACCCAAAACGAGAAGAAAGAATGTGATTTAGGTGAAAAACAGAAATGACACCATGAGAATACCTAGCATCTTTTTGTTTCTTCGTGACATGTTTCCAGCAAACATTTTCCCTCAAGTTAGAAATAGCAATAGTAATAAAGTGATAAAGTTAGAAGCGGATGACAAAATTATAAAAAAAACCCAGCATGCACACAGGTGTCATGTTGAGATGCCATCCCTGAGAAAAAATCAGGGGAGTTGGAGTCCCCAGGGCGGTTCAGGGCTGTATATGGCAATGTTCTGGCAGCTCCTGCGATGGTACAGGAAACATTCATATCGGCGACGGCCTTTCCAATGGACCATTCCAGTGGCATGGAGAGGGTGGGTCTGCTGCATGGGTAACAACTTTCCCTCCATACTTACTTACCCAGGCTTTACGCTCTAAGACTAGAGCAACTCCATAGTCTTCCGAGACTGATGGGTGCCTACTAATAAAGTTAGGATTTTTTTTTTTTTAACTTTTTTAATGTTCATTTTTCAATTCCAAACAACAGAGGCAAACGTTTCTAATCAAAACAAAATAAAACCAAAAAAAGTAAAAATGCAATTTTGTTTCATAAACAAGTGACAATTGCTATTCAAATGATTAACCAAAAAGCACACACACATGTTCATATCCCTATCAGTATGCATGCATGCACGCATGCACCCACACATAAGCACACACACACACACCACACATACACACAAACGCATGCTTGCACACATGCGCTAAATTCAATGTATCATGTCACACATACAAACAACCACAAAAAAGTTATATAAAAAAAAAAAAAGAAAACCCACAAAAAACACACAACCCCCCCCCCCCCCCCCCCCCCCCCCCCCAAAAAAGTATCTCTGTCAATTCTGTCTACCTACGCCATTTTACATATTTTATCCATAAGAAAAAGCACGCTGAGTCACTGTCAGCTCAAATGCCTATTAATATTACACACACAAGTCCTTTTCCGGTATCACATGGTTGCTATTCAGCAAAAAACACATGGCCAGACACGTCTCATCTATATGTATGTATGTATGTATGTGTGTACATATATATATATATATATATATATATATATATATATATATATATATATATATATATATATATATATATATATATATATATATACACACACACATACACACACACATACACACACACATATATATATACATATATATACATAAAGTTAGGAATTGCTTTGTTGCTGAAAGACAGTTGTATCAGTAATTTGTTGTAGTGCAAGCGAATGTGTCATTTACTGATTTGAGGCAGAGACATTCTACCCAACCTGAAATAATCTTTTGAATAATTGGATATTTTTGCCTCCAAGTTTTGCTGTTCTTTTTATTTCCCACATTGTTGAAGTTACATGTGTTTTACAGTTATTTAGTATGTAATTTCTTTTTATTGTACGATGCTCACGTTAGTTAGACAGTTCCTTAAGTAACTTTTCTTTTTTTGTGATTGTTTATCTTCTACTGTCTAATATCACATAATCACAATGTGAATAGACATTAAATTGAAGAAGAAGAAAAAACACATACACACACACACACACACACACACACACACACACACACACACACACACACACACACACACACACACACTCAGAGGATAGCCTGGCCGTCAGAGTGATGTCCTCGTGGTCTGATGACCCGGGTTCGAATCTCATTCAAGAGGATTTTTCCTCTGAAGTTAACGTCAGTGCCGACTCCACTCTCCCCAAAAGTCCAGATGAGAGTCTTTAAATTAACGTCCATGCACAGTTTGTGATTTGGACGGCAAACAAACAAATCAAGTACAAACAAATAACAACCTATAAACAAGCAAGATTAAAGGAATTTAAAGGAATCTACTGAACACAGAATAAAATAAACATAACGTAATCTCTAGCATTAACTCAGCATCAGGGAGAATGTGCGATAATGTTTTCTTGCCTTCAAAAGGTGGTAAAATATCTTTAAAACCTGGGCATTCAAAAAGTATGTGCTGGTTTGTAAATCTTTGGCCACAAGGGCACAAAGCATTCTTACTAAATTTTGTTTTAAAAGCGTCCAGCTTTACCCTGTAAAACAATGATGTGATGGTTCTACAAATATGTAAAGGGGTCTTATTGCGATGGAAATAGTGATATAAAACTGCTGTTGTATCTAAGAATTGTGACTTATGAAATTTCGTGACAGATTTATCTTTGTTTTGTGGAACTTGGTTAAAGCGATTACAAGAGATTTTTCTTAACAAGCAGTGACACTCTTGTACTGTATATGGGACATGTAACTTGATTGACCCATTAGATTGTTTAGCTCCCTGTTTTGCAGTCTGATCAGCAATATCGTTTCCATATATACCACAATGGGATGGAATCCATAGAAAGGAAACACAAGTACCACGTAAAGTTAGGAAATGAATTAAGACTTTGATTTCGCTAACTATTCCTACCACGTTGTCACAAAAACTTACGGACTGCAAAGCACTTAACACAGACTTAGAGTCAACACATATCAAAGCTTTGAAAACAGAAACAGGTAAATCTAAAAGGAAATTCAGTGCCATAGAAATTGCCACAAGCTCTGCAATGAAAATGGACCTATTTTTTCCTATATAGAAAGATTTTTTAATCTTGAGAGCTGGAATTGCATATCCCGCTCCTGCTTGATGATTTTCCAGCAGTGATCCATCAGTGTAAACTTGCAAATGTTCAGAATATTGCTCATAAAGACGACTTTTAATGTTAGAAGCTAGGATATGTGGATGCTCACTTTTTTTTAGATTTGTGTCATCAATGTCAAAGTCTGCTTGCTGCATCTCCCATGGTGGTATGGTTGGAATCAGTGGTCGGGATGCAATATCGTTTACATCAATTTCAGCTTCATCTAGATAGTCCAAAGTGTAAGTTCTAAGAGATTCAAGAGATAATATATTTTGTGCTCTTTTCGGATAATGTATACTAGATTGTGTATCTATTTCTGCTTTATTAAAGTTTGTAACAGTTTGACTTTTCACTACATATTTTGTTACTGACAACTTCCGAAATCCATCCAAAGGTAATACACCCATTTCTTTATAAGTACCAATGTTAGAAGTGTGGAGAGGAACCCCTAGTGCCAATTTGAATCCTTTACAATCAACACTTTGTAATTTTGCGAGCATAAACTTTGGCGCACTGAAATATGCCTCTTGCCCATAAGTCAATTTACTCCTCACAAGTGATACAGCCAAATGTTTGAGAGTAAAAATATCTTGACCCCAAGGCTGTTTGCTAACAACTTTCAAAATGTTAAGGCTTTTACGAGCTTTATCAAGAACATGTTCTATGTGGCATTTCCAGTTTAGCGTTGATGTGAGAAAAACTCCCAAAAATTTAACCAGATTTGTATACTGGATCTGAACATCACCTATTCTGAATACAGGCAGATTCTCAAGACTTGTTCCTTTACTAAAAAGCATCATATTTGTTTTTTCAGGTGAGAGTGCAAGACCGTTTTCCCTCATAAAAGTATACAAACTATCTAAATCAATTTGATATGCCTTCCGTATATGATTTATATCTCTTTTGGAAGATTTCTTTTTCATAGTAACATTAGCCCACATGCATATGTCATCTGCATACTGAACCACTGTGACATTTTTTGTCAAAGTGTCTGGAAGATCATGAATTAAAATATTGAATAGCATTGGCGCAATTACAGACCCCTGTGGGATTCCCATGTCAACAGATCTAGAAGTTGAATAGGTGCGTCCCACTTTAACTTGAATACTTCGACCTATAAGAAAATCTTTGACGTAATTAAAGACATGTCCTGAAAATCCTACTGACTTCAACTTAAAAAGCAATCTAGAATGCCACACACTATCATATGCTTTGCTTACGTCAAAGAATGTAGCCAAAATATTTTTGCGTCTGGCAAACTGATTTTTAATTTGTGTTGTCAACTTAACAATATGATCAACAGTGGATCTTCCTTTGCGAAAACCAGCTTGATTCACTGGTATGATATTCTCTTTATCGCAATAATGTACCATTCTATGAAGGACGATTCTCTCCATTAATTTTCCAATATGGGAGGTAAGTGCTATTGGCCTGTAGCTCTTAATGTTACATCTGGGCTTTCCTTGTTTTAAGATTGGCACAATTATAGACTGCTTCCATATAGATGGTAATCTTCCACTACTCCAACATTTTTGGAACAGAACGCTAAGGAACCATATATATTTTTCCGGAAGATGTTGTAGCATTTGGTTGGATATTACATCCAAACCAACAGATGTCTTTTTGTTTCCCAATACCGAAATTGCATCCTGAACCTCTTGTACAGTAACTGGGGCATTGATGTAATGATCATTTTGTTGTGGTGGGTCTTTATATTTAGATTGCTTCTCTTCTATCTCTCTGAAAGTTATTATATCTTTAGAAAGACTAGATGTTTGCATTGTTTTAGAGAACATATCTACAAAAGCTTCAGCCTTCTCAGCATTGCTAGGTAATGTATCATTTTTTGGATCTAACTGGATAGGATATCTAGGCAACTGTACCCCATTTTTCATTTCATGTATCTTCTGCCAAACCTTAGGTACATCTTTGTAGTTTGAGACATCTGAAAGACAAAAAGATGACCAAAATTCTTGTTTGGCCTGGGCTATCACCTTATTACTATTGATATTTGCTTTTTTCATTTCTTCGTGGTTCTCTTTTTTACGATCTTTTAAGTATTTCTTAGTCTTTATTTTTTTCATGTCCACTGCACTTTGGCATTGTGGATTCCACCAGATATTTCTACAAGATTTACATGATGACAAAATTTACAATACAGCATACACACATGGACTGGATGTAAAAAAATAAGCACTTAGTGCTCATTCTATTATCCTCGAAATAAAAGAATTAAACACACACACACACCCCACACACACATGCACGCGCACACACACACACACACACACACACACACACACACACCATTTCGGCCAGAAGGACTGCAGTCCATTATGTTTGCTTAACAATGAAAAGTGTGTCACAAGAATTCCAGACGTTTCATATCATAGATCTACTTCCATTGACTTGTCACTCATTTCTCCATCCCTTGTCCCAAACAGTAGGTGGGAGACTTTTCCTGATAGTTTAGGAAGTGATCATTTACCACTCTGTATTACTGTAAATGAAAAAGCATGTGCAGAAGATGTCCAGATGAGACTATAAACAGAGGTCCTGTGTGTGAAAGCACACAGAACATCTTGCACACACACATTAAAACCAATTCCATTTTTCAGAAGAGTAGGCCATTGTGTGACGATAGGAACAGATGACAAAATTTACAATACAGCATACACACATGGACTGGATGTAAAAAAATAAGCACTTAGTGCTCATTCTATTATCCTCGAAATAAAAGAATTAAAACACACACACACACACACACACACATGCACGCGCACACACACACACACACACACACACACACACACACACACCATTTCGGCCAGAAGGACTGCAGCACATTCCTGAGAAGCGACAGGGATGAGGGTCAGGCCCATCTCCAGGGTGACCACCACCTGCATGTCCTGGTAGTACTGGTCAGTGCAGTCCGTCTTCTCCACCAGCACCATCCCCCGCACTCTGTTGGCCTGCACAGCAAAAACAGCCAGCCACTCTTAGTGCAGTCCGTCTTCTCCACCAGCACCATCCCCCGCACTCTGTTGGCCTGCACAGCAAAAACAGCCAGCCACTCTTAGTGCAGTCCGTCTTCTCCACCAGCACCATCCCCCGCACTCTGTTGGCCTGCACAGCAAAAACAGCCAGCCACTCTTAGTGCAGTCCGTCTTCTCCACCAGCACCATCCCCTGCACTCTGTTGGCCTGCACAGCAAAAACAGCCAGCCACTCTTATGCCACAAAAGGCAGATGGAGTTCAAGACACTTCCATTCACTGACATAGTGGACTTTTGTCAACAGAGAAGGTCATGTTAAACAGGACAGTGTTTCATACAGTAGCAAGGTTACACACATGATATACAGTTTTACACACAGTGACAAGGTTACACACATGATATACAGTTTTACACACAGTGACAAGGTTACACATATGTATACAGTGTTTCATTCAGTGACAAGGTTACACATATGTATACAGTGTTTCATTCAGTGACAAGGTTACACACATGTATACAGTGTTTTATTCAGTGACAAGGTTACACATATGTATACAGTGTTTCATTCAGTGACAAGGTTACACACATGTATACAGTGTTTCATTCAGTGACAAAGTCACATACCTACAGTGTTTCATTCAGTGACAAGGTTACACACATGTATACAGTGTTTCATTCAGTGACAAGGTTACACACATGTATACAGTGTTTCATTCAGTGATAAAGTCACATACCTACAGTGTTTCATTCAGTAACAAGGTCACACACCTACAGTAGTTTCATTCAGTGACAAAGTCACATACCTACAGTGTTTCATTCAGTGACAAAGTCACATACCTACAGTGTTTCATTCAGTGACAAAGTCACATACCTACAGTGTTTCATTCAGTAACAAGGTCACACACCTACAGTGTTTCATTCAGTGACAAGGTTACACACCTACAGTATTTCATTCAGTGACAAAGTCACATACCTACAGTGTTTCATTCAGTAACAAGGTCACACACCTACAGTGTTTCATTCAGTGACAAGGTTACACACCTACAGTATTTCATTCAGTGACAAGGTCACACACTGTATACAGCTGACGTGCACATGTGTGTGTGTAAATTGTGTGATAGCAGACTTATCCTCCTTACCCCGATGGCCAGTTTTGAGTAGAAAACCCACCCTGTTATTTTGACACAAACAGACAGACAGACAGACTGAATGCCAAAAAAGCCACAGCTGAAAAAAACTTGTCACTGAAGAGAGTTCTTCAGGTGGCAAATATATATTTAAACAGGTGTGTTTTCTGATTTCCCTGCTGCTATTCTGCTTGTTTGTTACTCCCTTCAGTCTTCAACTGTGGTGGATGGGTACATCATTTGTGGTATAATGTTGTATCCATCTCAATCTGTTTTCAGTTGATGCTCTGAGCACAACTATGTGTTTGCTGTGTCACAGTGTGTGCATTCCGAATTTATGATTCATGTTTGGTATGATTAGTAAAGCAAAGATGCTGTCTCAGTCAGTCAGAGTCTGCTGACAGTGTGTTTGCATAATATAATCTAAGTGCAGAGTAAAGCAGCCTGGAAAAGGAAGTTTAACTTGAAGTTGTAAAAATATTATAGAATCTATCCATATAACTTGGACTTGTTAATATTCTAAGTATTGAACTAATAAGTTCCCATGCAGTATTAAGCATATTAGATTTCCATGATACAAAACATATTTGTATCAGTTTTTACATGTTCAACCAAATTATCTTTAAATTCACATGCATGACACATATTCTGATTATTCATGAGTAGAACTACTTCAACTAGGAATTAGTAGAATCATTGGGAAAGAAACATCCAGAAAAATGAAAAAAAAAGAATTCATTCATTGAGAACCTTACTAACACAACAGCAAACCTGAATAACTTTCAAAACTGTCACAGCTGACTAGCTAAGAAAATTAAAGAGATAAAAATTATATAAACATAAATCCTGATTTTTTTAATCAATAAAAAAAACCCAACAACTACAACAAAACAAAAAAGAAATGCACAAAAGTTATATCAACAAAATAAATTATTGGGAATTTATTCATTCCATTTTGAAACAATCATTAAAAATTTGCGAAAGTAGTCACACAAAACTTTTAAGCTAATTAAAACTAGTACAGTAGTACTTAGTTAAAGTAGAATCTAGAAAGTAGATCTATACCACACATACAAAACAAACCATGGTAACGTCACATAAATGTGCCCATAGCCTGTGTTATGTGTAGGAGCAATTTACAATCTTTATAAAATTTTGACACTATGCTATTGCTAATGATGCTTGTAATATATACACTGATATAGTGATAGTAATACTAATCATTGAATCAGTGTACACAATGTACACATGCCTGCACATGTCTAACAAACAACCAACACACACACACACACACACACACACACACACACACACACACACACCACACACACACACAAGCACGCATGCATGCATGCATGCATGCACACCACAGTGGCATGCTGCATACCCTCTCAATCTCACCTTTCTGAGTTGAGCACATTTTCGCTTGTAGCCAGTATCGCCGCTGACAAGATCCGCTTCAGAGACATAGATCACACCCATATGACTGGCTGGGTGTAAAATCACCACCCCCAGACTGTCCTCAAAATCAACCTGGACATTCTCTGTGCACACACCGCATGGAACATTCCTGTTATGACATTTATCAAGTAAATGTAAAATATGAAATTTATCATAATGTTAACTCACTGAACATCATGTGTGATCCATTTGTAGATGATACTATGTTTAACTAAGCAAATCTATCATATTGTTGACTATGTAGCCTACATGCTGAGAAAATTAAATGCACACTAACCCTCCACCACCCTTCATAGGAACACCCTCCTCCCACTTGACTTGCTGGTTGCCCCTCACCTCTGCAGGTGAACACTTCAACATGTATACCTAGCCCATATTTAAAGTTCTAAAAAGAAACACTGAGCTCGGCTACTCTCTGTAAAAAAAAAAGAAAAAAAGATAAAGCTGATTACTGCAACATACCACTCCAGTTTCAAGTAACACAAAAACAGAAACACTAAAACCTAACACAAGTAACAGAGACTTTGTGCTGGAAACACAACTGGGCTAGGGCCTATACTGTAACACACATGTAATGATGTATACATTACATACAACCCTCGCGATCACACACACTTACACACACACACACAACACACACACACACACACCATCTCTCTCTCTCTCTCTTATCATAATGTTCTTCTGCTGGCTCCTGCTGGCTCTTTATCTATTAGCGGTTTTTTTGTTGTTTTTTTGGTTTTTTTTTGTTGTTGTTTTTTTTTTTTTGGGGGGGGGGGTTTGTTTGTGTTTTTTTGTGGTTTTTTGTTTGTTTGTTTTGTTCTGGTTTTTTTTTCGTTTCTTTTCTTCTTCTTTAATAATCCAAATTATTTTATTGTGACTTCTGATTTTCTCTTCTGAATGAGTGCACCTTTCTTACCTTATTATATG
>CM060330.1:59859769-59864769 GCA_030674155.1 Stramonita haemastoma
AGAGAGAGAGAGAGAGAGAGAGAGAGAGAGAGAGAGAGAGAGAAGAGTGAGAGAGAGAGAGAGATCACTAACTAGTGACACACAAATCAAATTCAATTAGCTATAAGAATGAAATCTACACATTGTAGATAAAATACTCATAGTTTATATATACGGTAAAGATCAATCTCTGTGAATAGCCAATGTATTCACAAAAATGAATAACTACACAGTATAATTAAAAGACACATACTAACTAAACTTAAAACATTGAGATATTAAAACAACATTAAATCAAGCTCTATAATAAGTCAACTTTCAGAATAAAATGAAAACATGATATATGAAAAGAGAGAGATAGACACAGAGAGAGGCAAGGCAAGACAAATTCTTTTATTCGAGTATAATAGATAAGCACTCAAGTGCTTTTTTACATCCAGTCCCCGCCCTTTTCAGGGATAACATCAAGATAAAAGGATACTAAACAATAAAACTATACGCATACCAAACAACATACAAGAAATAAGTACACTACATAAATAAGGTAAGAGAAATGCGACAGTACACTACATATAAAAGGTAAGAAAAATGCACTCATTCAGAAGACGAAAATCAGAAGTCACAATAAAATAACTTGATTATTAAAAGAAGAAGAAAGGAAAAAAAAGAAAAAAAAAGAAAAAAAAAAGAAGAAAAAGAGAACAAAAACAGAACAAAAAAACAAACAAACAAACAAATAAAAAAAATCCGCTAATAGATAAAGAGCAAACAAGAGAACATTATGAATAAAGAACTGAAAACATCCAATCTACCACCATCTGTCTAAAATCATACAAGTCATATAAATCATACATTTGGATAAAAGGGGGAAAAATAACTGATATGCTTATTTGAAGGGGGCGGGGGAGAAATACTATCAATAAAAAAAAAAAAATACATAAAACATTCCAGATGTTTAAAGAATTAGCAAAACATTTTTATAAATTGGATAATGATTTAAAACACACTCACATACACTCACACACAGAAAACATACATCCCACACGACACACAGAAAAGAATTACACACACACACACACACACACACACACACACACACACACACACACAAAACACACACACACACACACAAGTGGTAAGAGGGGGGAGGGGGGAGAGGGGAGTGTGGTTTGTTGTTTTTAATGCATCAAGTGGTTTAGAAGGTGATTTTTTAAGGTTGTTAATAATTGGTGTTGTTTAATTGAAAACAGGGAAAGGGGGTTCCACAGCGTAGGGCCTGAGTATAGTAAACGGAATTGAACAAGTCTATCCTTGGGATTGGGACACTTGGCTTTTCCATACTTCTGGAATGATTTATTGGGAATTTATCTTTTAAGGTGTGGGGACATTTCCTGCCATTATTTTAAAAATCATTATGCCTTTGTTATATTTCAGTCTTTGTTGTAGGGGGAGAATACCTAACTGAGTGTAATCCACTTCAAGTAATATTGTTTTTCTTCAGAAGGATAAGTTTGAGA
Organism: Stramonita haemastoma; assembly: GCA_030674155.1. Lineage (NCBI taxonomy): Eukaryota > Metazoa > Mollusca > Gastropoda > Neogastropoda > Muricidae > Stramonita > Stramonita haemastoma. Next base: position 59,861,266 of record CM060330.1, read on the forward strand.
GCACGTTTATACAGACTTAATAACCGTTTCATAGTGTTTTGCACTGGCAGAATCCCAGAGGGTTGAAGCATAGTCTTTTGAGGATTGTATATAAGCTTGAAAAAAAAATTTTTTTGAAAGGGAGTACAAGGAAATGTTTGATTTTAGTTAACTGGTATACTCTTTGGGACAAGTATTTGCATAGATGAATATGTGTAGAACCAGCTGAGGTTTCATCGAGTTTGTTATTCCTAAGAACTTTGTGATGAGAGGTTTGTTTGATTGCTCCTTTCTTATGTAGGCTTGGATACTGTTAATAGAGGTAAATTTTGTCGCTTTGTCTGGTGGTGATCAGCATGCATTTTGTTTTTTGGGGATGAATAGACATGTGGTTCAGTTCTGTCCATTTGACCAAGATCATTACAGCTTTGTTGTAATGTAGTTGCAAGAGAGTCAATGTCGTTTATGGCTCGTATGTATGGTTTGTGTCGTCAGCAAAATATTTCACATTTGGATTTTATATGTATAAGGAAGGTCATTTATGTATAATGAAAAGAGAATTGATTATAGTATTGATCCTGTGGTACTCCATAATGAATGGGTTTTATAGATTGCTGTGGATGTAGTTGTTGAGACACACTGTATTGCCTGCTTTTAAGATAAGAAGTACGAAGTAGTTCTAAACTATTTGATGATAGATTATACAGGTCTAGCTTTTCTGATGAGAAGTGGTGTGTCAATTGTAACAAATGCTTTTTTGAAATCTACAAATAATAAACTCCATCAAAATTTTATTTCATTAATGATTTTGATAGCCAATTGTCTAATGAGATTAGTCAGTGCAGAAAGGCACAAGTGATTTTGTCTGAATAACTGACGATTAGGTGTAGTAGGTTGTTAGTGTCTATATGATGGACTAAGTGTTTATTTATATGTTTTTCCAGAGGTTTTTGAAAGGAGGGATATAATGGAGATTGGCCTATGTTTGAAGGATCTGAAGTGTCACCAGATTTGTAGATGGGGATCACTTAGCAGTTTTGAAGCATTGGGGAAATAGTTCTTTTCAAGACATTGGTTATATATATATATATATATATATATATATATATATATATATAAAATATATATATATATATAATATATATATATATATATATATAATATTAAATATATCTATATATGTTAAGAGTCATCAGTGATAACTGGAGCTGACAGTTTTAGAATTCTGCTGTCTATTTCCATCGAGGCCTCTTGTCCTGGATTGTTTGAGGTGAACAGATAACTATAGACCTAAAAAATAGAAATAAATGGTATGTGGAGTTTTGAAGAATATGCTTTTCTTGGCAGTATTGTCTTAGTGTGTTTAGGTTATTGGTTTTTTGAATCATCATTGCTAACAACGTTTAGTAGAAACGTTTATGAAGTGATTGTTGAGTTGTTCAGCAGTAACATCTTTGATTACATTTGATTTGGAAGATAATTGTTTGTTCATTATTTGATTTTATGGCCTTCCAAATAATTTTTGAATTTTGTTTGAAGATAGTAAATCTTGGAAATGGTTCTTTTTTTTCTCGACGTTCTGTGAGTTTATGGCGGTTTCGTAATCTTTTTGACTCTTCATAGTTGTTTTTTTTAAGAGATCTCTAAGATAGCATGCCTCTTATAGTTCTTTTGTAAGCCAAGCGTTTGGGGGCATGTTTGACCCTTCTTGGTTTTTAGTGAGCATGTTTATTGTAAATTTTCAGTGAAAGTTTTTATCCAAAAATCGATAGCCAAGTCTGGATCAGTAATGTTGAATGTTTCTGAAGAGCATAGAGTTACTTAGTTCGAGAAGGAAAAAGCTGTTCATTGAATTTTGCAAAAGAACGATATGTTAAGGTTTTATGGCCAGGTTTGGGAATTTTTGTTCCTTTTTTTGACCAAGTACTACAGACAGGGTAGTGATCGCTGCAGTTATAGACAGGGACACATGTTTCTATGATGTTTTTAGGATTTGATATGTAGATGTGGTCAATTATTGTGCTTGAATTTGGTGTAACTCTCGTGGGTAAAACTAACTAGTTGGTGAAGGTGAATGAATTAGTAATTTGCGTCCATGCATTATTTACTTTTGTTACATCGATATAAAATCACCTAGGAGTATCACTTCCCTGAATTCTAATAGGACTACGTTCATCATTGCATCAAACTGTCTAACCAATTTTTTCTTTCTGCTGGATTCCTATAGCAGAATCCCACTGCTATAGGTGGGTGAACCTTTCATGGAGACTTCAAGCCAGACAGATTCTACATCATAATGTTCTAGATGGATGAGACGTTTGAATGTATAGATTCACTAATGTAAAATGAGATTCCTGTTTCTTTTGCTCTTTGTGGATCCTTTGTATGATTTTATATCCTGGGATATATAAATCACTGTCTACTATTTGTTTCGAAAGTCTTGATTCAGATAGCCCTAGTAATGGAAATGGTTTGCCATGGTTTCTAATAATGTTGATATGTCTTCAATTTTATTAACTGCGTGATTTATATTTAATTGGCAAATTCGTAGGCCTTCCTTCGAGGGCCACGTGTTGTGTCTTGAATGCATCTGTTTGTGTTGATTTTTGTTGGAAATGTGATAATGTGTCTAAAAACCGGAAAAGGTGAAGATTAATTAGGGATAAATAGGAATAAGGGGAGTGGGCACTCAATAGGGGGAAGGGTCAAATCTAAAGAAAGAAAAGAATGATTTCAATAGTTACTCAAAAGACACAAACAAATGATTTCAATAGTTACTCAAAAGACACAATCACACACGTATATAGATATTGTCCAGTTGAACTAATAACAATATTGGCAAATAAAGGGGAGAAAAAAGAGAAAAGAAATGGTTTCTTACACACTTCTGAGGTGACTTGGTGATAAATGTCACAAAGGGTGCCGATTGCCACGTCACTCCGCTGTTGGGCAAATCACTGATGTCCCGACCACCAAATTCGTACACACTTTGTCCAGGAACTGGCAAGGTTTTCCCCGCAACGATCAGGAACAACACCACACAGTGCTCACACTCATAATGTTTCTGCGTGCTTGCTTGCTTGCCTGCTTGCTTGTCTTGAGAGAGAGAGAGAGAGAGAGAGAGAGAAGAGAGAGAGAGAGAGAGAGGGGGGGGGGGGGGGGGGGGAGGGGGGAGCAAGGGCCCAAGGCAAGACAAGGCAAGGCAAGGCAAATTCTTTGATTTCGAGGATGATGAATAAGCCACTCGCGGTGCTTTTTTTTACACCTAGTCCTCGCCCTTATCAGGGATTAAATCATAAAAAAAAAAAATCCTTTAACTAAGCAACAACAAAAACAATAATGATCCAAATGCCAAGAACAAGAAACTATACCCAGTAGAAAACAACAGACAGAAAAAAAAGGACAAACAAGACTATAATAAGGTAATAAAAAAAAATGTACTCATTCAATAAAAACGGAATAAGAAATAGCAATCAAATGATGACTGAATTTTTTTTTAAGTGCTAATAGATCAAGAGTAAAACA
>CM060330.1:59874769-59912269 GCA_030674155.1 Stramonita haemastoma
ATGATGATGATGATAACGATGATGACGACGACGACGATGCTGGTGGTTGTGGTGGTGGTGATGATGATGATGATGATGATGATGATGATGATTGTGAGTATAACGACATTTATCATATTTATGGTTATAATTTTAATCAGAATTATCATTAAATATCTATATATGAGAAAGCTTTTACACTTGTTCTGTTGCCCTCTTGAGGTAAAGTCTTTTCATTTTCATTTGTTCATCCCCTCTGTCCACTCTCTCTTTCCAGTATATATCCTTTTTTTCTTCTTTCTTTCTTTCTCTCTTGCGTACTCTCTTCACAATTTCCCCCTTTTCTCTGTTTATTTCAATGTATATCTTTCTTTTCTAATCATACTTATATTTCATTGTATATCTTTTTTTCTAATCAGACTTATCACTACTATCATCATTTTTTCCCCCGTGTCATTAATACTTTGCTGTGACGATTTTGATTTACGCGCTGGAATACTCTTTGTTGGATGTGTTTATGAGTGTGGTTGCAGGGGATATTGTTCCCCTTTGTTGCTCTCTTTTTTTCCAGGGCTTGATGTAAAAAAAGATTTGTACTGACGTTTCCTTCTGTCAGTTTGTTGTGTTCTGTTGGGTATATTTTGTTGTGTTCTGTTGGGTATATTTTGTTGTGTTCTGGTGGATATGTTTTGGTGTGTTGTGGTGGATACGTTTTTTGTGTTCCGTTGGATATTGTTTGCTTTCCTGTGGACGCTATCACCTAGCCACACAACAGAGCATGATACTTGGCTGTGTTAATCAGGTTTCAATTTCAGTGTCATTTCCATTTCCACCAGGTACCAAATTTGCAAGAACCATATTGCATATTTGCAAGATAACAGTGTCCTATACAATCGGGAAAGAAGGAAAGTGAAGCTTATCTGTGACATGAACGTGAAAGAAAGTAGCTACTCAAACACATGAACAATCGAAAGAGTTATTCAAAATGATTTCCCCTTCTGATAAATCGGTGATTTGTTCAATGCAAACAGCTTGGCCAAAATATTGGGTATTAGGAAGCATTTGGTGCTAGAACAGCCTATTTGAACGACTGCTTAAATCATTTGTAATGAAGTGCCCTCAGTTCATACAATTTTCTGTTACAGACCTCAATTTGTTTTGTTATTTAAAGGCAAAGGCGTCCCATAACCTATGTGGTCGTAGAAGAGCAAGGCATCAGAGACCTCAGCTTCTCTGGGGGCCAGCATAATGATGGCAGCACCTAACTCCTCTCCCTCGATGCTTTATCTTCCCTGACCCTAAAGACGGCAGGTACTCATTTAAAGATATTTCTTTTTCTTATAATACATGATTTAAAAAAAAATGTTGTTGCCCCATCTTTTTGTCATGCAGTTCCCTCTCATTTCAATCTCCCCGCCACAGCCACACCCAGATTCGTTACTTGGATCATCAGAGTCGGAAGTCTACAGGGAGCCTAGCAATATCAGGCCGCAATCGGGCCACCAGCCAGAGGGGCCCTGCACTGCTGCTCTATCACTTTGGTGGTGTTCAGTGGTGCCTGTTCTGAGCTAATATACACAGGGCACCACCTACTATTCCCGCTACTAACGACAGTATTAGCTCAGACACGGAGCCAGATTGAGTGAGTTGGCCACCAGAGGTAGTGACAACCACAACGTCCTTCCAAAGACTTTTCCAGTGAACTTCTAACCCCAAAGGCTTTGACGCAAATCATCACAGGCACAGAAGTGTACGGAGAAACCGGATCTGGGGTCACCATGAGACCAGAGCAGCCAGTCACCGATTTAGAGGCAATTTTTCTATTGCGTAAAGATCAGTGATCATGACTATGATGCAAGGATGCTCCTAGGGAGGCGATCGTGCTTTGAGACTATTTGACAGGTCTGTTCTCTATGCTTCCCCTAATAATAAGCTTATCCCGGCGTCAACCGGGCCTGAGAGATTGCAGACATCTAGAGTGTTGGTCAGGTAATTTAAGCCACACTGTCAAACTCGCACCTATAAAGTGAAAACTCGACTGTGCAGTCTCAGTGAGCCAACAGTACACTCACTCTGGGTAGGAGCCGGCTAGAGTCCGGCGAGTTCTCTACGATTCCTATGGGATTCGAACCCGCGACCTTCCAGTCCTTAACCCAAGGCATTAACCAAAAGTGCTGCGTGAAGGCAGCTTGTCCTCAGATTTTTTTCCCATTTTTCTAATATATGGTTTTTAATTTACACTACTTTCTCTACTTGTTGAGATAATGAAGTGTTGTATTTCAAATTCAAAGTGCAAATTCCAATACTTTATTTTCTCAAAGACACAGAAATTCACGCGGGTTACGAGCCACACGTAAAAACAGTAAACATGTAAACACAATATCCATCCACACACTCACACATAGCTCGCGCGTGCGCGCACACACACACACACACACACACACACACACACACACACACACACACACACACAACACAAACAAACAAACAAACAAAACAACACAACAAACAAAACACACAAAACACACACACACACACACACACACACACACACACACACACACACACACACACACACACACACACACACACACACACACACACACACACACACACACACACACAACACACACACACACACGCTGAAAACACTGCGCATATGTGCACGCATTATCATGGCATATAAACATTTTGTAATTAAACCGTATTGCTATATCATGTTGTTAATAAGACAATTATCAATTAATTTAATACACTTCTATTAAGATATTAAACACAGTCTGAAATAGTAGCACGCGCACACATGTTTATGACATGAAAGAAATTGCTATAGCATGTTGTATGATAAGAAAATAATGAAAACAAGTTAAAAAAATAAAATAAACAAAAGATCTAGCCTTTCCCATGCTTCAGAATGTCCCATCCTTTTCTGCCTGAGCTCTTTATCTCCCTTGCCTCCCCTCTCCCTTTCTTCCACCACTTGCTCTCTCTCTCTCTCTCTCTCTCTCTCTCTCTCTCTCTCTCTCTCTCTCTCTCTCTCTCTCTCTCTCTCTCTCTCTCTCTCTCTCTCTCTCTCTCTCTCTTTGGATCAGCCCAGATTTGTTGTCATGCACTTATTAAGCAGCAATATTGAGGTGGGAATAAAACTATTTCTATATCTCAGGGTTTTAGACTTGGGTACACTGTAGCGCTTTTGAGAAAGCAGGTGTTTTGGTGTTGATACTGACACTGGAGATCCTTTGTGACCACTGTCAGAGTTTGTCTTTTGCGTTCTTTTGTTATTGAGATGGGTCATTGGCAGGAGATGTTTTCAACGTTTTGGAAAGGTCTGACAGATGAGATTTCCCATGCCCAGGCAACATTGCTTGACACCATGCTCCTGCAGCGCAGTGGAAGTTGGCAAAATCGGATTCTCTGCACCATAGTTTGGTCAGCTTTACTCTCTTAGGGACCGGACAGCTCAGTGATCACAGCACTTGCTTTCCCCAAGCTAAGGTTAAGCAGCATCGAGCACGGTTACTAGGTGGATGGGTGACCGTTAGCACGCCTTGGCTTCAGTGCAGTCCCCTAGTCCACCCAGCTGTAAATGGGTACCTGCCCTCCTTAGGTTCAGGGAAGGTAAAGCAGCAAGGGAGAGGAGATGGGCGTTGCCTCCAATACACTGGTCCCTGGAAAATCTGATGTCTCTGACGCCTCGCTCCCATACGACAGCATAGGTATGGTACACCTTTACCTTTTTAATGTCTTGCACACAAGTATAGGCTTTGCTATTTGAATAAAATTGTAGCCCTCAAGTGTGTCGGAGCACAGGTATTACTAGCTGACTGTGTTTTATATTTCAACCATACGCATTATGAACACACAACTACGCATTTACATCCTGGTATCAGCCTTAAACACTCCTTACAGTTCCCTCCTTTACTTTAACAATACGTCAAGAACACGTGCAAGTATTAGCTTCACAGAACACTTCAACAAATTACCATAAGGTGACTGGTGCACATTCATGTATCCAGAAAAGAACAGCTTCGTAGTTTTCTTCCTTTTCAAACACTAGTTCTCACATGTCCCCATGGTCCTGCAAGTTATACACAAAAGCTTATGTTACATCAAATCCTTTGAATGTCACCCTGGTCAACACCAGGCCTTCAAAAGCAGATCTAAATTTCATAACTCTTTGCCTTCTATGTACCCTTGCTATGCTAAAATATTTGTACAGTCTAGGAAGTAAAGTCTGCAGTCTGACCCATTGACCCCGTTGGTCCCCACACTTTTTTCCTGGATCTGTTCTGGGCTGGGGTCACGTCTGGTGTGTCAGCGTACTGAAAAGTAGGACCTGACTGCAAGGTATAGAAGGTGGAAGGTGGGGATGTGGGCATGTGCTACAAGGGCATAGGTCAGTGTGGGATATTTTCATGCAGTGGAAATGGAATAGGAGCTTGCAGTGTCCTGTTTGCATCCCAAAGATAGCAACTGCTGCAGCTTTATCTAGCTCAAGAGTGTTGTCCTTTTAGTCTTCTGGCTCGATGTCTAGGCGCTGGCACCACACTGTCATGAAGCTGTTGCTTAGTATTGTCTTTATTTTGCTGTGAGTGGGATGGCTAATTTAAGTTACTGCTTGCCTTGGACAGGCAGTCTGCCAATTTGTTGTCCCATACGGCGCAACGGGAGGGGATCCATTGCAGTACCATTACAGTTCTCTGGCTGAAGAAGGTTAGCTTTTGTCTGATGCCTCTGATGATCTGTTCTCCCCATAACACCTGTAGACCCAGCAAGGTGGACTTGCAATCAGTCAGGAACACTGTTTTGCTGGGAAGTGTGTCCTTCTGGTTGAAAGTCTGGGCTGCAAGTAACAGAGCACCGGCTTCAGCACAGTAATTGGTGGACAGGGAACGTGTGGCCAGAGACTTCCTGATGGTCTTGCCATCTTGGAACCTGATCTACGCCCAGTCCCATTTCCTCCACTTTTCACTACTTCTTCAGCAGACCTATCTTTGTGTGCTGTTGTTCAGATATTAGCATGGTACTTGGTGTTTAACACTTCCAAGTGCCAGTGACATTGGGTCAGCTTCTATGTGGCACTCTTTGCGCCAAACACCTGGGGTGCATAGCATGATGGCTGGAGTTTCTGTCAGTCCTCATAGTCCTAGAGGTAATCGGTTGACTGTTTGGTTGCTAACAGAAGATGGTGATGTCTCCCCCTAAAGAGCTTTGATGAGGTGGTCGGCTTTGTCACTTCATTTAGTCCTTCTAGGAGCTTTCAGTTCAGGGAGCAGGGAGTGTCAGGGGAGTCTCTTCAGCCTATTATTTTACCTAATGACTTTTTCTTGTTGACTTTACTAAAGAGAGCTGGTGTCTATTGTTTTCCCCTTAGCTGACACTGAAATAGTTTTCATGCCAGCTGTGATAATTCTGAGGCTGACATTTAGCATCTTGGTCAAGCCGTTGATTAGGCAATGGAGGCCTCTTCTAAATGGAGTTTGCAAGTGTGATTTTATTGTATTTTATTTTATACCACTTTATGTCACAGCAAATTTCTCTGTGTGAAATCCGGGCTGCTATCCCTGGGCAGAGATCGTCGCCACAAGTGCAGCGCCACCCACTCTTTTTTTCTTTTTCCTGTCTGCAATGTATTTGTTTCCTATCAGAGTGGCTTACTTCTACAGAATTTTGCCAGGGACAACCCTGTTGTTGCCGTTGGTTCTTTTAAATGCGCTAAATAATGATGTGTAGCACACGGGACTTTGGTTTATCGTCTCATCCGAAAGAGTAGCACCCAGATCACCACTCATGGTCTAATAGATAGGGAAAAAGTTTTGAGCCCAAACGGGATTCAAACTACCGCACACTCCGACCCGGACTTTTCGTTTTCTAGGCAGGCACGTTACCACCTCGACCACTGATCCACTACGATTTATACTTGCCTCAGTATTTTGTGTTGACCCCTATTTTGTTACTGCAGCCTCCTTCATCAAGTCCATTTTTCTGAAGTTTCTACTGCACATGAGGCTAATTTGTGGGGTCCAGATAAGCTTTCTGTCCACTTTCTCTCTCACGTAGGTTGGAGTGTCTTGCCAATGGATTTCTTGATGGTCAACAAACAGGGTAGACTCTTGGGTGAGAAGGAGGAGCAAGTGGCTTCTGTCGAATACTGTTGATGAAGACTAGCAACTCTTTTGCCCAACTGGCTTCATTGCTTCTCTGTCTCTATATGATCTGCCATCTGCTAAAGCTACCAACATTACAACTGACATGTATGCATGATCCCTCCACAACAAAGTTGGACATGCACCTGCTCCACTCTAACTGTGAGGTGATCACAAAATAAAGTATAGTGGAGGGATTCCCCCTCTTTTTTACTGTCCAAAGTCTTCCAGGCGGTCATACTGAAACGTTTCTGTGCACGTGTACAGAATGTCAAGGAGCTTTCCTATGCACGTGAACTGAAGGTCAAGGCAGCGTTCCTGTGCACGTGAACTGAAGGTCAAGGCAGCGTTCTTGTAATGTGTACTGAAGGTCAAGGCAGTGTTCCTGTACATGTGTGATTGTGGCAGTTCTCAGTTGGGCAGCCAGAGGGTTATGAGCTCTGTAAATATTCACTTAAACTTAATCTTTCACTTAAACTCGTCACATCTGTGTCCGTCACTAACGAACTGCTTTCCGATCATTCTGCTATTCTCTTCTCTCTCAACATCACTAGGCCTATCAAAAAGAAAAAGCGCGTCACCCGTCGCAATCTCAAGGCAATTGATATTCAAACCTTCTCTTCTCAAGCTGCCCAACACCTATCTAAACCCCCTGAACATACTGACCTTTCCGTACATTACAACATTGTCTTAAGCCAACTGCTCGATGAGCACGCACCTCCCACTGATGTTGTTCTTCCTGATAGGCCCTGCGCCCCATGGTATAATCATGACATACTGGTTGTAAAGCGCAAACGCCGACAACTTGAGCGAAAATGGCAAAAAACAAAAACTGAAATAAACAAACAGCTCTTTCACAAACAAATCAACAAAGTCAAAACCTTAATCCACTCAGCGAAGACAAACTATTATTCTGCTCAAGTTCTCGATGCCACGTCCATAAAATCTCTTTTTTCCCTCACCTCAACTCTCCTTGGATCTGCAAAGGCTAGCCCTCTGCCTACTGTCCACAGCCACTCTGAACTTCCTGGTATATTCTCTTCATTCTTCTCTGACAAAGTCCGCAACATCCGCTCCAAACTGGATCTGACCTCTTTCCAACCTGCACCTCCTGATCCCCAATTGACTGGCACTTCTCTTCTTGTCTTTCACCCAACAAGCGATAAAGAAATCAAGAACATTCTGAAAGAAATGACAATAAAATCATGCGATCTCGATCGTATACCTGCTTCTCTTTTCATTCAGTGCATTCCACAGCTTATACCTACTGTCACAAAAATAGTAAACTCATCTCTTCTTTCTGGAAAGTTTCCATCAGCTCTCAAAACTGCGATAGTCACACCTCTGCTCAAAAAGCACGACCTCGATCCTAACATCCTGAAGAACTATAGACCCGTCTCTAATCTGCCTTTTATCTCTGAAGTCCTTGAAAAAGTTGTTCTGAAACAACTCAATAGCCATTTCTTTCCAATAATCTCTTTCCCCCTTTTCAGTCCGCATATCGCGTCAACCACAGCACTGAAACCACCCTGGTTCATACTCTGAACATGCTTCTCCATGCTTCTGACTCAGGGAAAATATACCTACTTACTCTTCTCGACTTATCTGCTGCCTTTGACACTATAGACCATTCAATTCTCCTCTCCCGTCTCCAGAACATGTTTGGCGTTAAAGGCACAGCCCTCACCTGGTTCGCTTCATACCTTGCAGACCGAGTCCACACAATTGCAGTAAACAAGATTCAATCAGCACCTGCCAAACTGGAATGTGGTGTCCCTCAGGGATCAGTTCTGGGCCCTCTTCTTTTTACCCTCTATACTGCTCCACTGTCACATATAATAGACCGTCATCATATCAATTATCACTTTTATGCTGACGACTCGCAGATTCAAAGCAGTGACACATCTGAAAATCTTCCTTCTCTCTTGACAAATATGACCAGCTGCCTTCAAGATATCCAACACTGGATGATACAAAACAAATTACAACAAAATGCAGATAAAACCGAAGCCATGCTTGTAGGCACCAAACACAAACTCTCCTCCATTCCAACAACTTCAATAGAATTCGGCAATAGTCAGTTCCGCTATCCACTTCTGTGAAGTATCTAGGAGTCGTTGTCACAACACTCTCTCCATGCAAAAATTCATTACCCAAACCTGTCAGTCATGCTACTATCAACTACGGCGTATTATCGCAATTCGAAAGTACCTGTCCACTGATGCAACTTCCAAACTTGTCACTTCTCTTATTCTCTCACGTCTGGACTATTGCAATTCTCTTTTGGCTGGTCTGCCAGCATCATCCATCCACTCCCTTCAACGTATACAAAACACTGCAGCTCGTCTGGTCCTCAGAAAGAAAAAATCTGAGCACATTACCCCTCTTTTGCAATCTCTCCATTGGCTGCCCGTACCACAGAGAGTAAACTACAAGATCAATGTCCTCTGTTACAAATGTCTCCACCATACTGCACCCTCCTACCTCTGTGAATGTCTTCACTTGTACACACCTTCTCGCTCCCTCCGCTCGTCGGCAGATATTTTGTCCTTAAGAACACCCAGATTCAACCTATCTACCGTTGGCCGCCGCTCTTTCTCTGTTTCCGGTCCATCGATGTGGAACGACCTTCCTCTCTCCCTCCGACAAAAGCCTACTTCTGACACTTTTAAATCCAACCTCAAGACACACTTATTTCAAACCTAAGTTTTTCTCCTTCCGCTTCCATCTCTTACCTGTCCCTGCCTTCAACATCCACCTGCCAAAGTGCATAACGTTTGTAGGTGTGTGAGCGTGCGCGCGCGTGCTGCGTGCGCGCGTGCGTGCATGTGTGTGTGTGTACATTCGAATTTGTCAAAACTGTAAATTGTTGCTGATTTTGTGTTGTGTAGGTCGAATGCAAGCGCTTTGATTTGTTTTTGCAAGATATAGCGCTATACAAATTCCATTATTTATTATTATTATTATTATTATTATTATATATTATTATTATTATTATTATTATTATTATTATTCATTCATCATCATCACATCATCATCATCATCATCATCATCATTCATCATATTATTATTATTATTATTATATTATTATTATTACTATTATTATTATTATTATTATTATTATTATTATTATTATTATTTTGATGGAAAGAAGGCAATCTTTGACTGCAATAGTGTTCTATGGGATAGAGTAAGTGCCAGCAATATCTGTGATGGATCTGTGTCCACTGTTTGTAGTGTGGTGGGTGTATATAAGTGTGTGAAATATTTTATGTGTAGATGCATTCAATTTTGAAAACAACAGCCATGTTGACACAGGTACAGGCACTTTATGTTTGTTTTATTGAGGGATAAACTTTTAGAAATGAAATCTGCTTTTAGCTCTGATTCCGGTTTAAATGACACTCCCCTGGAGTTACAATGTTACTGCAACATTTCCACCACTCGTGAACCCGGGCATCGACGAAAAAGAGGCCACAAAGGAGGAGTCAGAAGAGGATTGAGGCATTTTAAATTCCAGCCTTCTTTGCCTAATATTGTTTTATCAAATGTGCGATCAATACAACTCAATGGATGCAATCTTAACTTTAAAGAACTACATGCAAACATACAGTTTTTATCTGAATACGAGAATTCATGTTTACTTTCTTTTCCATCAAGGTATCTATATCCATATCATCTCAGTCTATCAGAGTGAGTGCAGGGGATGACAAGAAGATTTGACAACCAGTTCTCTCCACTCCACTCTCTGTTTTACCTTTCTCAAACTTTTGTGGAGTTCTAGGCCTGTCCATTCGCTGATGTTGTCCTCCCATCTCTCCTTGGTCTGCTCCTTTTCCCTTCCTTCTTGGACAGTGCCTTGTAGTATTGTTTTTGCAAGTAATTTTGATCTTGTTACATGCCCGTACCATTTACGTTTACGCTTCTTTATGATTGATAGACGGTTTTCGTTTGGACCAGTGGTTTGCTGGATTCTGTTATGCATGTCTTTGTTGCTTATGTGGTCTGTGTAGCAGATGCTAAGGAGTCTTTGGGAGCATCTCATCTCTACCGCCTGTACTCTTTTCTCCAAATCTGCAGTCAGGGTCCACGATTTACAGGCATACAGAAATATGGATATGACAAGGGAGTGTATTAGTCTGATCTTAGAGTTGAACGAAACATTTTAATCTTTCCAGATGCTATTCAGTTTTGACAGTGCTGTTATTGTCTGAGCAATCCTGCATATTATCTATGGCTTGGACCCCATGTCTGATGCAATGGCTCCCAAGTACCTCAAGCTTTGAACCGTTTCCAGCTTCTGGTCATTAACCGTAATATCAGTGCTGATGCCTTTGGCGTTATTGGTCGTCAGCTTGGTCTTCTCTGCACTGATTTCCACGCCGTGTGTTTTAGAGGCCTTGCTCAGGTGTTCTGTTAGGCTGGCAAGCTCTTGTTCTGATCCTGCTAGTCCGTTGATATCATCTGCAAAGCGGAGGTTTGTGATCAGTCTACCAGCTATGCTGACTGATCCTTTATTGTGTTCCAGTGTATCAGTCAAGATTCTCTCAAGGAAGATGTCAAAAAATGGGTGAGAGTAGACAGCCATGCCTTACTCCAGCTGTTGTTCGAAACCACTCTCCAATGTTGCTGTTGTAGTAAACTGCACTTGTGGCCTTGTTATATAGCTCTTTGATGACTCTGATCAGGTTTACATTGATGCTGTACACAGTCATGTATGCCCACAAAGCTGCATGCCACACCCTGTCAAATGTCTTCCTAAAATCAATAAAGATGTGGTAGATGTCTTGTTGGTGTTGAAGGTACCACTCACAGAGTATTCCGAGGTTGAATATCTGTACAGTTGTGCTACGCATTGCTCTGAAACCTGCTTGTTCCTCACTGACTCTGAATGCAAACGGTCACTGGCTCCAAATGTGAGACAAGAGACGGATGGCATCAGACAATGAGAATATCACAGAAATGTACCAGGTTACCTAAACAGCATCATGTTTACCAGCCAAAAGGACGGTACCCATGAAGTCCACCATGATAGGAGATATTATCACTAACAGGGACAAGCAAACTCTATCTTACCTGTGTATTCAGTACGTGTCTAAGCTGTTACAAACTTACTTTAGGAAAACGAAAAAGTCACATTAAGTCAAAAACACTGTAATCATCCCTGAAGAGCAATTACAATATTGTAAGGCATATTGATACGAATCATAATCAAAGACCCGAAATGACTACATTTCATATTTTTTCAGACATTATATGATAACTTCAAATAAAAATGTCCCAAACACTCACCCTCTACGCACGCGCGCTCGCACAGACGCAAACGCACACATGCACACACTACCAATGGTTTATTAATCAAAACCAATGACCAGAAAAAGACATATGATCACTATTATTTACGCATTACACATACGCATTCGCACACGCACGAATACATGCATGCACGCACACACGCACGTGCGCACTCCCCACCCCACACACCATCTACACCTACCCTTCTCCCCCCCCCCCCCCCCCACCCCCCCCCCCCCCCCCCCACCCTCCCCCCCCCCACACACCCCCCCCCCCCCCCCCCCCCCCAACACACACACAACACCACACACACAAGCACACACACAGTGACAGACTCAGATTCACACACATACTCACACTCACCTTCCCCCTCCCCCCTCCCCCCTCACTTACCAATAAATGCAATATTTTAAAACAATTGGATAGAAAGACATGAATTTACAAGCAATTCAAAAAGCTAATAAAGCCAAAAATAAGACATACTTATTTTATGGGTACATAAGCATGTATATGCACACCTGTATGCATTGACTACATTCATAACAGTAGCGATCAGGTAAGTAATTCAGAGAAGTGAAAAAACAGGCATACAAACAAACGAAAACAAACAAACGAACAAAACAAACAAACAAACAACAACAAAAAAACCAAGCAAAAAAAGCAACCTCAGTGTTATTATGAGATTAGAACTCGGATGGCTACATGCACAAAGGAATTCTTTTTTCTGTTTGTTTTGCTGTTGTAGCATTGAAAACGGCGTCCTGAAGGCAACAATTGAACTTCTGAAAACAAAGCGTGGGAGGAATCGGCCAAAATGGCAGTTGCTTTGGTACAAGCTGCTGATTATAAAACGACTTGAGTTCTCTTTGTTCTTCTCCGATAAGTTTTGAGCAGATTCTCAAAATTCTCTGAAGACCATTCTTGTTCATAATACTAAGGTTCTTGTACCAACAAATGAAAGCAAAACTTAAAACACTTTCTATATAAGACTTGTAAAACAGAGAAATAATCTTTTTGTCGGTAAAAAATGAGTTAAGCTTCCTCAGAAAATACACAGTTGTTGCCCCTTTTTGACAATAGCGTCAGTGTTAGCTCCCTATTAAACATGTGGTCAAAAACAGTTCCCAGATATTTGTATTTCAAAACGTTTTCAACTTCTTCATTATGGATGATGGTATTCTCAGAAGCCTACAGTCTCAAGTTGCATACACACGGGGACTGGATGTAAAAAAAGCACATGAGTGCTTATTCCATTATCCTCGATATAAAAGAATAAATACATCAATAAATAGTTAAACCTCCTGTGGAAGACGAACATAATATAGAGACAAACTGTCTTCATAACAGGAAATAATTCTTCAGTGCTGAATAGGAGTGACAAAGCAAACCAAAAGTTGCTTGTAAAGTTGGCAATGCTTCTGCGTCATTCAAGGTAGATAACATGATCCAGTATCACCTCTCTGAAGATGACACTTTAGGGGCCAAACAGATAGTCCACAGCATGTAAATCCAGCATAACTCAGTCAAGGGTCCATGGCCAGTGCTAAAATTAGCACACCTTCCTGTTGTCAAGTCGAAGAATAGTCACTTTCTGCTTTAATTAGCATCAACTGGGCTGGGATGGGATCGAATAGACAGACGCTGAGAGTAGCTGAAAAAGGGGAAAATTGCCTGGTGTGTTGTCCAAAAGCCCTTACTCCAGTCTCTTTTGCATACAGCTCATGACAACATTACAGCAGGTCAATGTAGAGTATGTCACACTCTTCATCATAACATTTAGCATTTTGGGGGGCCATGTTCAGGAAGGATGTCAGGAATACTTCAAACCTTTCAATATTCGTCAGAATCCCATTGTAAAAGTAAAGGGTATTCCAGTTCCATTGGGAAAGATGCCAGTTTTGGATGTTTCTTTCTTTTTCTTTTTTTAAAATTGTGAATTTAGCCGGTACAAATAAAGCAACATCTAGGAATGGCTGTTGTTATCTGCTTATGGTAACTGACACTGCATGAAAGCTTCCAATTCCAGAGGTTGTTTCTCTCAGAAACAGGGATGTTGTTCCTGTATCAGAAGCACTTGCCTCAGTTTATTTCAAGGTAAGTTGTCGTAAGCAGGTTTTGTAGGATTGTGAGACACATTTTTTGGATGTCTCTGACGTGATGTGGGAAAATCTACCATCTGCTGTCAATCAACACTATATGCATGTTTCTGTAACATTGCCAATGGACCAGCTATTGGAATGGTTCAATAGTATAAACTATGCTGACAAAGGTAGTTCATACCAGTCCAAAGCAATGGGATAGATACATGTCAAAATAGCTGTTTTCTTACTATGAGCAGCAGCCAGAGAGCACAGGGTGTTCATTTTTCACACTTTGGCACTGATTGTAAACATGTTAAAGATTCTATTGACTTACTTGCTAAAGTTTGGTCAGATGATAGGGATGATGATCTGTACAAACCTTTGTATCAGACGGTTGCAGAAAATTGTTTACCAGGAATGTATTTCTGTAGTAAGGGAAAATAGCAAATCTGCTGCTCTCTGGTACGAAATTGCATTTGACAGGAGTGCACACTTTCATTCTTTCAATGGAGGTGAAGGCTTGGATATGCTGCCTTTAGATACCACCAAGCTGTGGATGCAATGGAAGGGTCTGCACTGTGTTAAAAAAACCTTTTGGCTGTGAATACAAAGTTGTTGTGGGTAAAAAAACACAGTTTTCATCACAGCAAACAATTTAACAGGAGGTGCAGACTGTGTTGAACTTACGTGTTTATGGATACTCTGAGTCCCCACATTCTGCACCTGTTGTTCTAGTAAAGAAATAAAACAAAGCAGCTCGTTTCTGTGTTGATTTCAGAGCATTAAATCAAACCCACGTTTTTCTGCAAATGTTCATTATATTGTTTCTTTATCAGCATTGATCTGGCAAAAGGATACTGGCAGAAAACAGTTCAAAAGTCAAACAGGGGTAAAAATACAATTTAAACCCAACAGATTAGTTCAATAAGTCACTCTTCCTTTTGGGTAAGTTTCCACACCTGCATGGTTGGCCAAAAAATGAGGAGACTTGAATTTCTAGAGATTTTCAGCCACTGTAGTCCTTGATGACATTCTGATTTACATTGTCATTAAAATGTCATTTTTTTCATTTCATGGCATTTTGCAAGGTATTGCCAGGCATGGTTTTGTTACATCAGATTCCTAAAAAACAAAAAAACAAACAACAACGCCGGCCTCTTCCTCCCGATGAAGGGAAACATTTCACAGATCTAAATCCTTTTCCAGGCAATTTTCATTTTCTTCCTTTAGCAGAACTGTGGTGAGGAGACAGTAGACACAAAAAACTGTTTATGGGGTTTTGCTTTTCTGGGCAGGTTTTAGTACTATTGCATATCTTGTGTTGCACCTGCAGAAGGGGAATCCTGTGCTGCAATTTTCTGATGGGTGAGCACGTAGGTACCTTCATAGTTTCAAAGCTTGGGTTTGTCACATGCATGGAGTTAGTCGAACATAACCCTTTTGCATCATCCTCACCAGCTGTTTCCAAGAAAACTAGTTTCTGTACTTAGCTCAAATATCAGTCATAGGTACATCCTGGTGTTGCATTGGGAAGGATTTAGTGGTTAAGTTGTTCATTGTTTGCTTGTTTGTTTTCAGGGGATAGTTCTGTAAAATAAAATGTTATTGGAATTTCTTGTTGGATAGATGTTTTTTTAAAAGCTAGAAGACTGCATTTGCGAAATCAAATAGAATGTAACGAAAAATTTGGCAATAAAGTGTTCATATGAAACTCTTGTTAAAGATAAAGGTGAAGGGAAATGAACCAGCAACTTCAGAGAGGATAAATAAATCTTACGTATTTGGAGCAATCTGAGTAATTGGGGAAAAAATTACTAGATGAGCATAAAGGTGCTATTATCAAACGTTGAAATAAGCTATTCGACAAGAAGCAAAGGAATGATGATATCTATGGAAAGAAGAGATAAATGACACAAAATAAAGAAACTTTATTTCAATAGAAAGCATTTTTAAAAAAGAGTAAACGTGATTTTCCTGACTTTGGGGTCAGTAAATTGGATCTGTGTAGCTTGACAGTCTCTCCAACTGTGAGGGAACTGTATTACTACCTGAAAGAATATGTACATGATGTGGCACCAATGGCTCACTCGGATCTGGGACAAGCAAGAAAAAAGGAAATGTATTTGTTTGTGGTGGCAATGGATGTAATTGAATCAGAAAAAAGGTCTTTTCTGGAAACTTGATTGCATAATTGAAAATGTAACATTGAGTGTACTCATAAACTATTTGACTGGGGAAGATTGGTGGAAAATAACCACATATTTGTTCACTCTAAGTTCCAATGTAGTGTCACATTTGTTGGTGCATGGGTGAAAGTGAATGTTTTCACACTCCTTTATGCTACATACACTACCATTGTGACACACTATTACCAAGTGGAGTGCTGCAAAACACACATGACGTGCCTTTTTAATGTCCCTTACTTTCTCTTGGTCAGAGTTTTCATACACTTCCTCATCAATATGAATTGGTGGTGGTGTGGGAACATCTTGACCCATAACGTTGTCTGAACTTCTTGGAGGCAGGGACAAAGGATAATCAGCTGCCACACGTCTTCTTCAGTGTGTGAGATGGGGGCTGTGTCACCTGCACACAGCATCTTTTTAATGAGAACTGCTCCCTTTGGGTTTCAGGGGACCTGTCAGTATAAACAGCACCCCCACCTTCTGCAAATATTGTACTAGGTTTTCCCTCGTTTCTATCCTGCTCTTTATTTCTGCCTTGTTCCTTTTCTTCCTGTCACCTCCTTCTTGTTTTTTTTGTTTTTTTTTTACAATTTTCTCAGTCTATGTTCTTGCCTCCCCCCCACCCCAAAAGACTGAAAAATATATTATTCTCTCCCACATGGAAGTTCGATCGACTGGGCCTGACTTGTCAAGTGCTTAACAGAAGCTCCATGCAATGTGGCTCATATGACAGACAAGAACAAGAGCTGACTGAAAATTTGACAAGACGTTTGATAAAGAAGAGTGAGAATTATGCAGTTTTAGTCTTGGCTTGTACGTGGGATAGGCTAAACAACTTTCCATCTCTCCTATGGTTGGGTAGATCCCTTTCGTGGGGTGTTTTATTGTTCATCAACGTAATAACAAAACTGGAAGCACTGTCAAGTGCTCCTTGATAACAGCGCTCTTTTGAAAGAAAAGTGCCACGTAGTCTCCTAGCCATTGCCACATCTGCTTGTCCATACCAATGATGACATATCCCATCTTCTACTTTCTGGCACTGAGCTTAACCTTTACTGACGCTTCTGGGTACCCCAGAGGCACAATAAAAGCAATATGCCTCTAAAACCATAAGTACCATTGTTATGGAAACTAAGGTTCCTTTCAAACACGTAATCTAACTCTGTGCCAGCCAGGTTTTGTGCATGTATATGAAACAAAAAACACGAGTAATATCATTTTATCTTGCCCAAAGGGCTAATGTGGCTTCTAATGGACCCATACTGGATTAAGAGTGGAAGTGTTTCTCTACAGGCGGCGCGGGTTCGGCAGGACATATTCTTAACAAAGAGATAGAATAGTGTTGGCCTGTTTTCCTACTGCATGGGTGTGTTGAAACACTTATTTACATCATCCTTTACAGAACTGACAAGACTGGCTGCTTTTTCAAAATCATCTTCAAGTGCTATTAGTTTTTTTTCATTTTTCAAAGATACTTGAATCATCAAGACCAGATATGAGCTTGTCTTTTTTTTCTCAGCGACTGGTACTCTGGTACGGAAAGAAATGTATGACCAGCTGACGGACTGTGCACTGGTTATGGTTAGGCTGGAATAGCCCAAGACGTACCATAGCCATTACACGGTTCATATGTATACATTGTTTATAGCCTGAGAGATGCGTGACCCTGAATGCTTAGTTTAAGGTTTTTGGCACGGTAAGAGTCAGTTTGCTTGTGCTGGCGGTACAGGGACTGACACGACAGTAGTTTGATTAGCAGAGCCCTCCCCGCCCTGTTGTGGGAATTGTCTGTCCAGTGGCACAAGTGGAATTTCCAACTCGCCAACAGCTGTGTGTTTGTTAGTGCAAATGCTTACATATGTATAAGTTTCTGTATGTGGGTGAGCACAGAACACAAAAGAACTCTATCAATGAAAGAAAGAGAAAGAGTGTGTGGTGTTTGTCTTTGTGTTTGTTCAAATTCATTTAACGTCTTTTCACAAGTTGTGATATTAGATGGGAAGGGGGGGGGGGGGGGAGAATGTGTGTGTGTGTGTCAGGGGAAGGGGGTGCAGTTGGCAATGTATGGGATAAAGAATTTGGCGGGGGGGGGGGGGGGGGGGGGGGGGGGGGGGGGGCAATACTTGCTAAGTAATTTATAAAATTAAATTAAATTTTGAAAAAAAAAGTTACTATTCTATTGAACCACAATAAACAAAACGGAAAATGCAGTTCTAACAATCTCAACACAAAAAAACACACAAAAAATACACAGTAATTCCAATGAAAATTGTAACTAAATACCAGTAAGTGAATTTCACAATTTGTGTGTGTGCATGCGTGCGCATGCGTGCATGCTTGTCTACGTTTCTATACTCCTCCTGTTCTCTTAGCAGCCCTCTTCCTACCTCATTTTGGTTAAGTTGCTTCCATCCTAACAATCCAATTCTCATAGTAGCTAGAGCAGATTCAACAGAATGCTCAGCGCAACTTTGGCATGTTCATTAATTTTGTTGATGTGTAACACTTGCTGGAATAGAAGCCATGATCAGCACTTTATTAAAAATCTGCCACAAGATCTGACAGACAGAAAAATGGCCAACAACATGGACACAGTCACTTTTCATCACCCTCCCCAAGAAAGGAAACTTTCAGCACTGCCAGAATTGCCGCACAATAAGCCTCATATGCCACCCAAGCAGGGTCATATTGAAGATTATACTGAACAGACTGATACCATGAGCAGAGACCATCATTGCTGAGGAACAAGCAGGTTCCAGAGCAGTGCGTAGCACAACTGAACAGATATTCAACCTCAGAATACTCTGTAAACGGTAGACCTCTACCACGTATTTATTGATTTTAAGAAGGCAATTGACAGAGTGTGGCGTGCAGCTTTGTGGGCAACCATGAGTTTGTTCAGCATCAATGCAAACTTAATCACAGTCATCGAAGATCTGTTCAACAAGGACGCTAGCGCAGTGTACTACAACAGCAACATTGGAGAGTGATTTCGAACAACAGTCGGAGTAAGGCAGGGTTGCCTACTCTCACCCATTCTTTTTAGCATTTTCCTTGAGAAATTCGTAGCTGATGCACTGGAACACCATAAAGGATCAGTCAGCATTGCTGGCAGAACGATCACAAACCTCCGCTTTGCAAATGATATTGACGGACTAGCAGGATCAGAGCAAGAGCTTGCCAGCCTAATAGAACACCTCAACACGGCCTCTAAAACATATGGAATGGAAATCAGTGCAGAGAAGACCAAACTGATGACCAATAACGCATAGGTTAATAGGCGACAAAGAAAAGAGGATAAAATGAATCAAAGCAGCTGAGATGAGCTTTCTAACAGACTGCTTGTGTTCAGTTGGACAGACAGATGAACAAATGAAAGCAGGCTACACAAACTAGGAACAAGAAAAGCATCATATTATCATTAAGGAATAAAAGGAAATGCACATTTTGTGGTCATAATCTAAGTAAAAAAGTAAAGGTGCCCCATAACCTATGTGGTTGTAGGGAAGCAAGTATCAGAGACCTTAGCTTCTCTAGGGGCTAGCATATTCAGGGTGGCACCCATCTCCTCTCCTTGCTGCTTTATCTTCCTGAACATAAAGAGGTCAGGTACCCATCTCTCTCCTTGTGCTTTATCTTCCCTGAACATAAAGAGGTCAGGTACCCATCTCCTCTCCCTTGCTGCTTTATCTTCCCTGAACATAAAGAGGTCAGGTACCCATCTCCTCTCCCTTGCTGCTTTATCTTCCCTGAACATAAAGAGGTCAGGTACCCATCTCCTCTCCCTTGCTGCTTTATCTTCCCTGAACATAAAGAGGTCAGGTACCCATCTCCTCTCCCTTGCTGCTTTATCTTCCCTGAACATAAAGAGGTCAGGTACCCATCTCCTCTCCCTTGCTGCTTTATCTTCCCTGAACATAAAGAGGTCAGGTACCCATCTCCTCTCCCTTGCTGCTTTATCTTCTCTAAGCATAAAGAGGTCAGGTACCCATTTTCAGCTGGGTGAACTGGGGGGGGGACTGTACTGAAGCCAATGCTCACAAACAGTCACCCATCCAATTGGTAACCACATTCGATGCTGCTTTACATTGGCTTGGGGAAAGCAAATGCTGTAACCACCGAGCTATCCGTTCCCTGTCAGCCAAAAGCTTTCGAAACAGAGAACCCTGATTTTATCAATACTGTCTTTTTCAAAAGACCGAGACAAACAGAAAAAGGCAGTTCCTCATTACGACCATTCACAGATCAAGAGTTATGAGAATCCATGAAGTCAGCAAGGCCAGCAAAGACCAGAGCAAATAGAGGAAGGACGCTTTTTGTATCATTAATTGCAGCAGCCAATAGTAAACTCAGTGATTTTGACACGTGAAACAGGTGAGATGAGCTACCAGTCAAGGCTGACGGGCCTCCAGCTCCCACCCCAAATGACTAGAGTTTAAGGCATCAGACACCTCCTTTGTCACCTCTTCTCACGTGTCAAACCAGCTCGCCATGTAAAGGCCAGGAGCTGGACTTCAAATGTTAGAAGCGTTGACATTACATGGAGCAGAGAGAGCTTGTCTTCACTGCCCATTCACATCTTTATAGCACTTTGATGCCCCAGCTTTAGTGACCTCCTGATAAAAAAGATGATTGTTTTCAGCTAAAACAATGCAGGGCAGTACCCGCCTGACTAGAAATAGAGAACATAGAAACACCAATAAAAACACAAATATCTTATGAACCTCACCACTCCCAGAACAACGTCTGTTACCATTGTGAATAATTCAAGTATCATATATTAAGTTTTCATAGTAAAACCTTCAAACTTTAAACTTCAAAACTTCAAAACCACTTTATTGTCTCATAGAGAAATTCAAGCGGGCACAAACCATTCATTAAAACGGTAAACACATACATACATAGATATCACAGACAAAATACCCACAACACAGTAGCCGAATATCAGAACACACCCATCACAATAAAAGCAACAAGAAATTGGCAATACGTCAGCCAGTCATTGATTCACCCACACACACACACACACACACACACCACACACACACACATTCGAAACATTCGCGTACATTTTTATGACATAAACCAAATTGTTATAACACACTCTAGGTAAAGACAAAATGAATGTCAATTAAACTAATACTCTGTTTTATCAAAATACTGAACAAAATCTAAAAGAATAACACGTGCACGCGTTTTAAGGCATAAAACAAATTGTCATAAAAAGTTGTAATATATATATATATATATATATATATATATATATATATATATATATATATATATATATATATATATATATATATTATTATGTTATTATGTATATGTATAGTATATATATATATCGGTGAAACCCAAACTCATTCTCATGAACAAAGAACAGCCCAGCACTATGGATAATTCTAAGAACCGCCTGACCTCTGATTTTGATATAATTTGTCCCCTCATAAAACGTGTACTACCACAGACTAATACCACAATAACATATTATGGTAATGTGACTAATTGTGAACATACATCGTTGGTGTTCTCATCATATCCTGGAGTGGTATATGGCAGGTGTAAAAATTCCCTAACATTTTGTCATGTGCATGGGAACTTGTCCCCTGCTTCATTTACTATGAACGCCAAAGTACGCTTTAGAACTTCTACACGTTACCCTCCAGTATGTCACCATCACTACTGGGCTGTGCATTTCTATGACAGTCTTCCTGAAGGTCTAATGCCAAGTCCAGCATCTGCTGACTATATTGTTTCTTGTGTGACCACCACCAGAAGAGATACCTGGTACTTTTACTGGAGTACAAACCACGTGTATCTTTCATTTTACAACAACCCACAACTTGACATAACTTTTCAGAAACAAACACGCAGTCCTATTTCTATAACATACTCTTCAGTATCTGCTGGATATGCTACTGCAAGTGTATTCCAGGGAGTCTATTTGAAAGAAAGACATGACTGGTTTAATGTATCAGTCTCTGCTAGGCATGGAGTATCCTTTAAATTTACAAACCGTGGCCAGTTACGTGCATGCCAGTCTTACATCAAAGTATTTGAGATATTAGAAGGAGACAAACATCTGGCGATGATCATAAGTGTGTGCAACTTAAAAGGTCCTTCAAGAAATGCATTTTTCAATTCTTCTTCTTTACAATTTGAATTTAGTGTATCCCAGGGACTTATGATTGAGTTTGTTGAAACATATATAATTTTTACAGAGAGCGCATATAGGCCTACCTCTTTAAAAGCATCAACCAAACCAATATTGAACTGTAGTTTGATTGATAGCGTTTACATTCAATCGAAATGTAGTGAGCGTCCACATCATAAAGATGGAGACAATGAAACAAAATATTGCCCCCCCTATTCTGCTGGTTGCAGATCTGGATTGCATCTGCCAACAAATGTTTGTTTTTTCTGAAAAGCAAAGCTGTTACTACAATGAAGCAGAGGAGCGGTGCAAACTCCATGGTGGACGCCTGGCAGCACTGAAAACAAAAGCAGACTATCGTGCAGCTGCCGAGCAGCTCAAAACCAGATGTTCCTTTTCCAAATCTGTCAGAGTAGGTCTCCACTCTGGCCTGGACACATCACCGTTCATGTATCTGCTGTTTGTCATGTGGTCTGATAAAACAATAGTCTATGGCTTACTTCCAACCGTGGTCAGGTACACGTCTAGTCACTTTATGGAAGTGATGCATGGGTTTTTTGAGACAGCCAGTCTAAGACTTATGATATCAATGGAAATGAAAGGACTTTGATTTTCTGTGTGAATATGAGGCGGAAAGCATGGTTGGTTTAAACATTATTGCGTTGTCTTTTGTGCTAGATACACCACCATTTCAGAAAACAAACAGGAATACTTCATTCTTGCCGAGGTGGTCATTTCACACTCCAGGCTTTGGTGTTTGATACGAACAGTAACTGTGGACAAACTAAACACAGAGCCAAATCCACAGTTTGTCCGCTTTGTCAACAGGATGGTACACCAACAGTGTTTATGTTTGCATGCGGTGATTATTTTACAACACTGCCATATATATTCTTGTTTGCAATTTCAGACAGGACTGTCCAGACAATAGTGATGAGTCATTCTGTGAACATCCTCCATGTGAGGGTTTTCAGTGTGACAATGGTCAGTGTGTGGCATCTGATAAACGTTGTAACGGATTCTCTGACTGTCTGGATAACTCTGATGAGATGAGGTCTTATGATTTAAATAGAAAAATGAAAGTTGTCTGTTTTGCAATACAAAAGCGCTATGTTTCTCTGAGTGTGCAGCAACTGTATCTCATTCACCTGGATGGCAAAGGATTCTTCACTCACAATAGTATGAAAGTAAACGAGTCCTGTCCTGACAGTCATTACCTGTGCCCAACTGAGCAACTCACGTGTCTACCTGCATACACTCGCTGTAATGGATATTATGACTGCATCAACAGGGAGGATGAACAAGGCTGTGAGAATGCACAATGTCCAGGATTTTTCCGGTGTCGTGCTTCTCCAGTGTGTCTGCACATAGACCATGTGTGTGATGGCTGGGGGCAGTGTCCACAACGTGATGATGAATGGCTGTGTGACATGACCTGTCCTGTGGGCTGTCTGTGTCAGGGGCTGTCGTTTGTCTGTCCTCAGCCTTTCTCTCCTCACCTCTTCCCCCAGCTTCGCTACCTGGATGCTCAGGGTTCAGGGATGACGCTGTCTGATCTGAGGAACAACACGTACCTTGTTCGACTGACTCTCTCTAATTGTTCTCTTGTTTCTTTACCTGTCATGTACTTTCCCAACATGAAATTCATGGATTTGAGTAAAAACAACCTTACAAGTGTCACTGTTAGTATTTTTGTCCCATTAACAAATCTCTGTGTTCTCTCACTAGCTGAAAATCCTCTGATCTCTCTTGTCAGACAACCCTCTAACTTGACCCTAAAAGCGCTAAAGAAAGTTGATCTATCTGGAACACTTCTTCCAGTGTTTGACAGTTCTAGTTTACAACAGTTTACACATCTCGAGTTTCTGAACATTTCTTTTTCAAATATACAAATTATAGGAATACATGGATTTCAATATTTGCAACACCTAAAAGAGTTAGATCTTCGGGAAAACAAATTTACCAGTTTCCCTCTGGACATTTTCTCAGGTCTTGACCAGCTGTCACTTCTACATTCATCCACCTTTAGAATATGTTGTGATAAATTCGTAGCTCCAATCTCCAGAGAACATTTCTGTATTTCACCACGACCAGTGCTAACTTCTTGCACCAGTCTTTTGTCTCCAAAATTTTATGCATATTTATTGTGGCTGTTTGGTCTTTTTGCAATCTCTGGAACTGTTCTCATTTTCATCAGTCAGAAGATCAGAAAACTGTCATTTCCAGGGCGTGTTTTTCTGTGTATTCTGAATCTGCAGGGAACTTATATTTTCATGGGAGTCAGCACCACCATCATTGCTGTAGCTGATAGCAGCTGAGAGGTGACTATCTTCTGTATGAACAGGCCTGGACTAGCAGCCTGGCTTGCAAGATAGCTGGCTTTCTTTCTCTTTTCTCTGGTGAGATGTCCCTTCTCATCATTTGGTTTCTGACGTTAGATCATGGTGTTGTTTTCTGTTTACCCATCAGCCGTCTGCAATTTTCTACAAAGTCATTGTCTGTGTCTTTAGGAGTGGCTTGGTTACTGGGAGTCTTTTTATCATCAATATCTCTACTTCCTGAGCTCTCACAGAGCAGAGACTACAACCTGAATGGTTTGTGCCATCTGATTTTCTTTGACGAGCAGCATTCTAATGGGAACACTGCTATGAAATATTTCTTTCTGACATTCAACACAGTGCTGTGTCTGATGGTGATTGTTGTCCAACTGTTCATTTACAGGTCAAAGCCAAACTACAGAATCATGGCAGACACACAGACAAAGGAAGCGCTGTCTTCACAGCCACTGGTAACAAACATCAGTGTCACAACAGCTGTGTACTGGCTCTCCATCAACACCACCAGTCTGATGGTCATGCAGGGTGCTAGTGCTTCAGACACATTCGTGGTCATCTTGGCTATTGTCATAACACCTCTGAATTCTGCACTGTACCCGCTGTTTTACTGGTGGAGTCGTGTGAATGGCAGACAACAACAGCAGATGGAGCAACGTGTTCTCCAGGCAATAAAAGCTCGGATTTCCATGAAGAAACTTTAGGGGCAGCATTCAGATATAGTAAGTGTCATAGTGCTGATGAAATACAGACATTCACACCTATGTACTCTTTCCTTCAGATATAGTAAGTGTCATAGTGCTGATAAAATACAGACATTCACACCCTATGTACTCTTTCCTTCAGATATAGTAAGTGTCATAGTGCTGATGAAATACAGACATTCACACCCTATGTACTCTTTCCTTCAGATATAGTAAGTGTCATAGTGCTGATGAAATACAGACATTCACACCCTATGTACTCTTTCCTTCAGATATAGTAAGTGTCATAGTGCTGATGAAATAAAGACATTCACACCCTATGTACTCTTACTTCATTGTAATCTACTTCAGATAATAGGTAT
The DNA here is from genome assembly GCA_030674155.1 of Stramonita haemastoma. NCBI lineage: Eukaryota > Metazoa > Mollusca > Gastropoda > Neogastropoda > Muricidae > Stramonita > Stramonita haemastoma. The sequence continues at coordinate 59,900,010 of CM060330.1, forward strand.
AGTAAGTCATAGTGCTGATGAAATAAAGACATATTCACCATCCTCTTATTCTACTATATAGCTTCCTTTCTCTTTCTTCTAGTGTGCTAGTGCTGTCACATTCACGTCTCTCTCTATCTATTCCCTATCTCTCTCTTTTTTTCCATTGTTCTCATCTCTCTCTCTCTCTCTCTCTCTCTCTCTCTCTCTCTCTCTCTCTCTCTCTCTCTCTCTCTCTCTCTCTCTCTCTTTCTCTCTCTCTTCTCTCGTCTCTCTAGCTCTCTCTATTGTCTCTTTGTCTCTAAAGGTGGGTAATTTAGAAAGCAGTAGTATTTCAATGTAAAACTAGATGTTGTCATAGTTATTGTGATTAAGGATTTCATTTCACCACAATGATTGGCACGAAAAGAGGTACCAAATGTTTGGCGTCTAAGGATAAGTAAGCAGTTGTTCATCTGAATACGGTTCTTCAAAAATATAAAGAAATGACTGCAAAAACATTTTTCAAAGTTTGAATGTTAAAATACAGCCGATTCTGCTGTTTGCTTCTGAAATATGGGGTATAACCAAATTAGATCATTTAGAAAAAGTTTGTCATATGGCATGCAAAAGAATTTTAGGTGTCCCAGTCACAACTTCAAAATAAATGGCTTATGGTGATTTAGGAAGATTTCCTCTTCATGTTAACTCTAGTATTTCTGTCATAAGATATTGTTTTAGATTGTTACAAATGAGTAATAAAAGACTGCCCCAAATTGCTTAATCTTCAGTTGTGCCCCCACAGTCCACGGGACTACGGGACATGTGAAGGTAAAAAAATATTTTGAATCTGAATTTGAATGATGAATATGTCATCATTGGCGTCTACAGAGCCGTGGTACTGACCACCCTCCTGTACGGCTCCGAGTCATGGGTCACATACAGACACCACCTGCGAATTCTGGAACGCTTCCACCAACGCTGTCTCCGTTCTATCCTCGACATCCACTGGAGCGACTTTACCACGAATGCTGAGGTGCTGGAGCAAGCAGGGATCACCAGCATTGAGGCCATGTTGCTGAAAACGCAGCTACGCTGGGCAGGGCATGTCTCTAGAATGGAGGACCATCGCCTACCGAAGATGGTTCTCTACGGTGAACTTTCCACCGGACACCGCTACAGAGGCGCACCAAAGAAGAGATTTAAAGACTCTCTGAAGAAATCTCTGTCAGCCTGCCTCATAGACCATAACCAGTGGTCAGTCCTTGCTGCTGACCGGCAGGCCTGGCGACACACTGTGCATCAATCGGTCTCCTCCTTTGAGGACAATCGCAGAGCGGCCCTTGAGGAGACACGAATGAGGAGGAAGAACCGCGTCCCCCCTACATCAACTCCAGAATCGACTTTCCCCTGCAGCCGCTGCGGCCGGGTTTGTTTGTCACGCACTGGACTGAACAGCCACCAGCGAGCCTGCACCAGACGTGGACAGTGCCCTTAATCTTCGTTCGCGAAGCCAAGCCATGATGAATATGTACATCATCACTAAACAGTATATAGAAAATGTGTATCCCTTTTGTCCCCTTTACTTGTATTGTGGCCCAAGGCATTAGTGCTCTCTCTCTCTCTCTCTCTCTCTCTCTCTCTCTCTCTCTCTCTCTCTCTCTCTCTCTCTCTCTCTCTCTCTCTCTCTCTCTCTCTCTCTCTCTCTCTCTCTCTCTCTTTCTCTCAATAAGGAAATAAATGTAACTTTCTTTTACGCACACTTAAAGAAAGACATTTTTCATAGATCTAGCCAGTTCCAATAGAGTCTCAAAATCTGTGTGGAAAGCAATAAACTAGCTCACCAACAAGCAAACTTCACCCACACATTTGACTGTACAGAAATTGATGATGATTTAAATCAGCAGTTTGCTATTAACGCTGACAAAATAGCAAAACATTTTTTAAAATCACTTTGTCATATTCTATTCAGTTGCCATCTAATATTCGAACTTTTTCCACAATGTTTTGGGTATTCAAACTATTCCTAAGCAACTTTTCGGAAGCTAAATTCTGATCAGATCCATTTGACAGAAATTGCTAAATGCTTAGTATGGAGTCTTGATCTCAGTTTTTTTAAAAAATAACAGCTTCGAAAATATTTTTTTCCTGTCTTTAGCTTTCTGATTGGTTGTTTGCTTATGGTGATTTGACTGTTAATCATTTACTACATTTATACACATCTGTAAGATCGCACACACAAACACATTTCAGCACTAACAATTTTAAACAAAATTACATGTATCTTTCTATTCAGTAAAAAAAAAAAAAAAAACCCATTCTATTTACTAGAATCATTACACCAGTTGTACAGAGCGGAGCAATCAAAATGTCAATAATTTATTCATAAACATCTTGTGTACTGCAATATTTCTTTTAATATGTATATTTCAACTATTTGTTTCACTTAATAAGCTTCATTCAGGGACTTTGAAAGACGGAAAAAATCTCAAAACTGTTCTTCACATCCTGACATCTCTTCTTGGATGTGTGTGGAGTCAGAACGCTCGTGCTACAAATGGATGCAGTGGAAAGCAAAGAAGTTCAGGGAACTAATGAAGCACACAAATAGACATGAGATAGCACAAGACATGTGCCAGTCTATGGGTGGTCATCTAGCAGCACCAAAACGTGATCAGGAATGGGATGAACTAATGTATGCATTCAGTACTTCAGAGTTCTCTCCATTTCCTGACACCAAAATTGGGGTGGAGTGGAATGACAAGTCCAAGCCCAACATGTACAGAAACAGCCCCATAGCTGATGATGGCACCGTGTTGTATCAGTCAGTCAGAGTTCCTGAGATTACTTGTCATGTAGACAAAACCAGAGCTTATTTCACTAAGACAAAAACAAAAACTTTCTTTGGTGACAAAACGATTTTACGGGGTATTCTGTGTGAAATAAGAAAATCAAATTATAAAATCAGTCAACCCAAAACAGTAGCTGTTCACTTTAAAAACACCTCTCTCTTACACTTTCCAACAGAAAAAATCTTTCAGTGCAAAAGTGGTTATCTTACACACCCACTTCTCTCCTGTGGCCCACACAATACGTGTGAGGACGGACACATCACCACTTGCTTTTTTCAGGGAGCCAGAGTCCTCAAGTAGTGAGCAGAAAGTGATGAAGGGGCCTGCAAAACCAGTGGGTTTCTTTTCTTGTGGCCAGCAACAAACAAAGTGCTCATATTCCTTTGTGTGTGACTTCAGACCTGACTGCCAAGACAAGTCTGATGAATCTTTCTGTATACACCCTCCTTGTGATGAATTTGCCTGCCTAAATGGGCAGTGTGTGCCCTACACTAAGCGTTGTGATGCATTATCTGACTGTTTGGATGACTCAGATGAAACAGACTGTCGTCATCGTGTAGGGCTAAGACGAGTCTTCAATACACATTTGCCGGCACCTGTGTTGGTCAATTTCGATGGAATTCAAGAATTCATTTTGACCAAACTAAAACCTGGGGAACTCTGCCCTGACACTCATTACCGTTGTCCTGGTGATGTTAACAACTGTCTGCCTGTCTACACCCGTTGTAATGGAGTGTTTGACTGTGTTGGCCACGAGGATGAAGAGGCCTGTGAGGATGTGACATGTCCAGGGTTCTTCCGATGTCGGTCCTCTGCTGTGTGTGTTCACAGTGACCATCTGTGTGATGGCTGGGCTCACTGCCCACTGCATGACGATGAATTGTTGTGTGACATGACATGTCCTGAAACGTGTCTGTGTCATGGCCACTCCTTTCTGTGTCCTCAGCCATTTTCTGCTCATCTCTTCCCTCAGCTCCGCTACCTGGATGGGACAGGGTCAGGAATGAAGTTTTCTGATTTGAAAGAGAACACCTATCTGGTTTATCTATCTCTGGTCAGGTGCTCATTGTCTGTGTTACCCAGTATCACATTATACAATTTACATTTTTTGGATGCATCTGAAAACAAGCTGGAGCATGTCAACATGTCCTTGTTTGTTCCCTGGATAAATCTGCGGACTCTGTCCCTGGCCAGAAACCCTCTGAGTTTGCTTAGCTATGATCCAGGAGATGAACTGCGTCAACGCGATCTGAAAACCCTAAACCTTTCCCGCACAAAGTTAACAGTATTTGACAGTCAAAGTACCTCACAGTTTTTGTCAGTGAGAGACCTTGATTTGTCCTTCACTTCCATTCAAATAGTTGGACCTGCAGGATTTCAAAATATGACATATCTAACATCACTGTCATTAAAAGGTACTCCTGTAGAAACATTTTCATCTAATGTATTCAGAGATCTGTCTTATCTGAGCATTCTGTGGACTGACAATTACAAACTGTGCTGTAAGCATGTTCTTCCAAGCCATTTTCATACAGCATTCTGTTATTCACCTTCTGATGAAATTTCCTCTTGTGAAGATCTACTACAGACATCCACATACCGTGTTTTCCTCTGGCTAATCGGTTGGTTGTCTGTGACAGGCAATGTGTGCAGTGTAATGATACGGCAGTTTGCTGGCAAGACTTCAGTCAGTACCTATGGCTTGTTTGTCAGCAGTCTCTGTGTATCTGACTTGCTGATGGGCATCTATCTCTCCATCATTGGAGTGGCTGATGAAGTTTACCGTGGGAGATATGTATTTTACGATGTTGAGTGGAAAACCAATGTGTATTGTAAAGTAGCTGGTTTCTTGTCTCTTCTGTCCTGTGAAGTTTCAGCCATGATTATATGTCTCATTTCACTGGATCGTTTTCTTGTGATTCATTTCCCATTCAGCACTGTTCACTTTGAGAGGACATCAGCAATAACTGCTTGTGCTGTGGCCTGGTCAGTGGGTGTATGTGTGGCATCATTGCCACTTCTTCCAGTCACATCCCACTGGGAGTTTTACAGCCAAACAGGAATCTGCATTCCACTGCCAGTTACAAGACTCAAATTCAAGGGGCACCATTTACTCCTTTGCCATAATGATTGTGTTCAACTTATTTCTCTTCCTGGTGATCTCAGCTTGTCAGGCCTTTATCTACTGGTCCATAAAGAAGAACACACTGGCATCTGACACTACCAAACAGTCCCAGGACATGACCATAGCTCGCAGACTGATCACTGTGGCTGTCACAGACTTCCTGTGCTGGTTTCCCATTGGGATGTGTGGACTGTTGGCCATGGCGGGTATTCCTGTTCCTGGTGAAGTCAACGTGGCCTTTGCTATCTTCCTGCTGCCCTTAAACTCTGCCCTGAACCCCTTTGTGTACACTTTCAATGCTCTGGCTGAAAAGAGGAGAAAGCTGAATGCAGTGAAACTCTTGAAGTGGCTGGAAGCAAATGCTGCAAACGTGAAGACTTAGCAGCAACGATCCCCAATAACGAAAATATCCTCTGTGTGACTCGAGGTGGTGGCTGGGTTTCCTTTGTCAAAGTAAAGAGTAGATAATACATGCAAACGACACTGTCAATTAAATAGTGGGTGATACTACTACTAGTACAACTACGTAACTACAACAACAACTACTACTACTACTTCTACTAATAGGCTAGTGTCAATATATATATATATATATTTATATATATATATATATATATATATATATATATATATTATATATATATATATATATATTATATATATATATATTATATATATAACACACACACTATTATGTATGTATGTATGTATTGTATGTATGTATGTATGTATGTATGTATGTATGTATGTAGTATGTATGTATGTATGTATGTATGTATGTATGATGTGTGTATGTATTATGTATGTATGTATGTATGTATGTATGTATGTATGTTATGTATGTATGTAGTATGTATGTATGTATGTATGTATGTATGTATGTATGTAGTATGTATGTATGTATGTGTGTATACAGGACTCTTCAGAGCACTAACAAGTTTGCGGCTGCTCTACCAGTGCAGGTGTACTGGCAGGCAAACACAATCATTAGAACTGATTTCTCAATATCAGCTAGTATTTATACAACACGAAATATATAAATCTGCTCAGGAAAGTACTCTGATATGAAACATGCTTAGACGGAGAGAGAGAGACAGAGACAGATAAAGAGAGGCAAGGCAAGGTAAGGCAAATTCTTTTATTCGAGGATAATGAATAAGCACTCACTCATGTGCTTTTTTACATCCAGTCCCATCTCTTATCAGGGATAAGATCAAGATAATTTTTCAAAAAATCCTTTAACTAAACAACATCAAGAATAATGAGATAGCAAAAACAAGAAGCTATACCCAGTACCAAACAACAGACAAGAAATAAGGACCAGCATAATTAATAATATGCACTCGTTCAGAAAACGAAAATCAGAAATCACAATGAAATGAAATGATTATTTTGATTATGAAAAAATAGTAAAAACGCTAATAGATAAAGAGCAAACAAGAGATCATGGTGACATAAACAACAAAGGAGGGAGAGAGGGAGGGAGGCAAGGCAAGGCAGCAAGGCAAGGCAAGGCAAGGCAAGGCAAGGCAAGGCAAGTCAAGGCAAGAATTCTTTTATTCAAAGATAATGAACGAGCACGCTTGTGCTTTTTTACATCCAGTGCCCGCCCTTATCAGGGATAAGATCAAGATAAAGAAAGAAAAAAGATCTCCTTTAACTAAACAACAACAGTAATGTTTTAATACCAAGAACAAGACCATATACCCAGTACTAAACAATAAACAAGAAATAAGGACAACAAGACTATAATAAGGTAATAGAAATGCACTCACTCAGAAAAAACAAAACAAAACAAAAAATCAAAAGATAATTTTGATAGAAAATGGGGGAAAGCGCTAATAGATAAAAAGCAAACAAGAAACCATAACGAGGCAAACAACTGAAAACATCAATCCACCACTATCTATCAATAAGACAAGTCATATCAATCATCACATTTTGATACAAAGAAGAAAAAATAACTAATATCCTAACTTGGCTGGAGTACTATGAATAACAAATGACATAAAACATCCCAGACATAAAAAACCATAACATTTTATATTAATTGGAAAATGATTCACACACACACACACGCACGCCACACACACACACACACACACACACACACACACACACACACACACACACACACACACACACACACACACACACGCACACACACACACACACCACACACAACATGTTCATCAATAAATTTCATTTTATGTTTATTTATTTATCTATCTATTTAAAAAAATGTTATCTATTTATTTTTCTATATTATTTATTTATTTATTTATTTATTTATTATCATTCTTTTATACCAAGGATACTGGAATAAGCACTCATGTGCTTTTTTCCATCCAGTCCCTGTTTGTATGCAGTTTTGTTACTTTTGTCATCTGTTCTCACTGGCGTACTCTTTCAAAAAGCAGAACAGGATTTAACGTGTGCGTAAGATATTATACGTGCGTTCACACACGGTGCCTCGGTTTATAGTCTCATCCGAAGGACTTTTGGGGAGAGTGGAGTCTACACTGATGTTAACTCCAGGGGGGAAATTTCCCTTGAGCGGGAATCGAACCCCGGTCGTCAGATTCCAGCGCAATGTTCTAACCATTAGGCTATCCCGTCCCCCATTCATTCAAAGGGAATTATATGCCTTGGATTCTAAATAAAATCATATAACGGAACACAAGAGGAATCTATCGCTGTAAGGCACATATTTTGGGACATAATTATGTACTCTAATACCTTAATCAATCTTATGATTATAGTCCAAAGAATCACGTTCATAATCATATCATAATCATGATGGACATAGTTATCCAGCTTTTCTTTTTGATAAAAAGATCATTAATTAAAAGTTTACAAGAGAGACAAGGCAAGGCAAGGCAAAGCAAGGCAAATTCTTTTATTTCGAGAATAATGAATAAGCACTCATGTGCTTTTTTACATCCAGTCCCCGCCCTTATCATGGATAAGATCTAGATAAAAAAAAACCCAACTCCTTCCAGAACTGGAACTGGAATAGTTTAATGGGGTAATCTGGGTAAGCCAGAGACTTCTTTTCGCCAGGCCCTCAGAAAAAACCCACAAAAATCCCAACAACAAGAACAAAACAATAAAGCAAACAAACCAAACAAAGTACAAAACCTAATTGATTCTGTAAGTTAATGCACAAATAAAAGACATACTAACAAAGTCAACCACGTAATTATTTATGCAGTAATCAATCGAGTTGTGCAATCAATTCTTAACACACACTACACACACACACACACACACACACACACACACACACACACACACACACACACACACACACACACACACACACACACACACACACACACACACACACACACACACATTGATATAAGTGCCCCCCCAAAAAACCGACAATCTAACTCGACATTCAAATTACCCAATCCAACCACCTCCCAGCCAAGAAGACAAAATGCATTTTTCGCATATTTCACTCAATAGACAGTATAAAAAAACAGACAGACAAATAAACCCACATGTAACATCAATGTTATCAGAAATCGAAGCAAACACGCCAGCACGCACGCACGCACGCACGCATCACGCACGTACGCACGCACGCAAGCACGCATGCACACACACACACAACACACACAACACACACACACACACACACACACACACACACACACACACACACACACACACACACACACACACACACACACACACACAACCGGCATGTCCTTACGTATGCACTCTCATGTCCATTTAAGCAGAGAATGAATATTAGTCAAGATAACAGAAACATACATGTTCAACGGAAAAAAATCAAAGCGAGCAAATGTGCGTGCGTGTGTGTATGCACAACTCTCTCTCTCTCTCTCTCTCTCTCTCTCTCTCCTCCTCTCTCTCTCCTCTCTCTCCTCTCCTCTCTCTCTCTCTCTCTCTCTCTCTCTCTCTCTCTCTCTCTCTCTCATCGTAATATTGTTTCAAAGTAAGAAAGATATGTGAAAATGTCTTGATATATATTTTTTGTTTGGGTTGCTCTGCTCTGCTGTTTCCTCTATTTTTTCTTCTCTCGATTTAATCTATTTGATTTACTTAATGATTATCAATGCATCTGTCTTGACAGTAAGGTTTGAGGCAGTTGGAGATTAAGTGTTTGTTGAAACATATTTATCTCTTTTAAAAAATAATCATCAATGTACCCAATGTGTTCTTAAATGCATACCTATATCTTTTTTTTTTAAATCATAGGTTGAACAGTTGTTGGTGATTGTGTGTGTGGTATTTTTAAAAATATATAGTCCCTGATCAGGGCAAGGGAGGATGGGAAAAGTATGTACATACTTACTCTGTAACCAATAAAAATAAAGTTATTCCCTCATTCATTTAACATTCATTCATTCTCTCACCAGAAAAAAAATATACTTTAGAATGTCCGATTATTTCTGTGAGTTTCAAACAAAATGTCTTCCGAAATGCCCCTGTAATTATTGGGGTCATTAATATTACTAATATTATTAGTTATTATTATATTATTACTATTAATAATTAATATTAATAATATTAAATTATAGAGAGAGAGAGAGAGATTTGATTTGATTTGATTTGATTCATTCTTTCATAACGAGGATAATGGAATAAACACTCTTGTGCCTTTTTTCATCCAGTCCCCGTGTGTATGCAGATTTGTATATGTTATCTGTTCCCACCGGCACACGATGGCCTACTCTTACGAAAAGCGGAACAGGATTTAACGTGTGCGCAAGGTGTTCTGCATGCGTTCGCACACAGGCCTCGGTTTAAAGTCTCATCCAAAGGACTTTGGGGAGAGTGGAGCCAGTACTGATGTTAACTCCAGAAGAAAAATCTCCTCGACCGGATTCGAACCCGGGTCGTCAAATTGCCAGTGCAATATTCTGACCACTAGGCTAAGAGAGAGAGAGAGAGAGAGAGAGAGAGGAGAGAGAGAGAGAGAGAGAGAGAGAGAAGAGGAGAGAGAGAGAGAGAGAAGAGAGAGAGAGAGAGAGAGAGAGAGAGAGAGAGAGAGAAGAGAGAGAGAGATCAAATCAAATCAAATCAAATCAAATCAAATCAAATCAAATCTTTCATTTCGAGGATAATGAATAAGCACTCATGTGCCTTTTTACATCCAGTCCCCATCCTAATCAGGGATTACATCAGTTTAAGAACACCTCCAACTAACAACAATAATAATCCAAACAAGAAGGCCAAAACAACAAGACAGCATTAAACAGACGACAAGATGTAAGGACAGAAGATATAATAGAATAACAAAGGCGCAATACAGTGAACTAAAATTATAATAAACAATCAAATGATCATTATAATAGAAAACAAAAACAAAGTGAAACCAGAAAATCAATAAGTAAGTAGTAATTAAAGCAAAATCAAACAAAAGTAGTAATTAAAACATAACAAGTTAGGTACTGGGTACATTATCCAACCATCATCTGTAAAAAATTAGTCATAGGCCTAGAGATCATAATATTTTGGTAATAGAGGGGAAAAAAACAAAACAAAAAACAAAAAAACAACAAAACCAAAACGAAACAAACAAACAAACAAACAAAAAAACCCACTTTAATCAAAACATCTTCCTTTTTGGGAAGTACTATCAATGACAAATTACATAAACATATGTCCCAGATTAAAAAAACAACAACAAAAAAACAAAAAAACAAAAACAAAGAAAAAACCCATATGATTCACACACACACACACACACACACACACACACACACACACACACACACACACACACACACACACACACACACACACACACACACACACACACACACACACACACACACACACACACACACACACACACACACACACACACACACACACACACACAGGTTGTCTTGCACGTCATTAGGCACACAAAAATACATAACCATAACATAATTATGTTAGACATAGCTGTGGAGCTGGTAAGCAGGGATCGCTAGATAAAGGGCTCACAAAAATCTGTTTCATAGGACACACAGAATTATTAAAACAAAGAGTATAAGATAAAAATAAACAATTCTCAATACAATGGTAAACATGATACATTAAAGGTAAGGTTTGGAGAGAGAGAGAGAGAGAGAGAGAGAGAGAGAGAGAGAGAGAGAGAGAGAGAGAGAGAGAGAGAGAGAGAAGAGAGAGAGAGAGAGAGAGAGAGAGAGAGAGAGAAGAGAGAGAGAGAGAGAGAGACATGACAATGACAATGACAATGACAATAGTTTATTGTCTCAGGCAAGATGCCCATTGACAAGGGGACAGTGGGAGGGGGACTGGGCACAAAACACAAAATGTCATATTCTGAAAAGTTAATTAACAATAGCCCAAAATAATAGTCATCATGTCATGGATTTCATAACATTGCTACAGGGTAGATTCAGATCCTTTTTTTTTTTTTAAATGTATATAAGTTCTGATTAGCCCTTGCAATGGAAACTGGTAAGGGGGACAAATTTCCTCTGCAAAACTGTACAGATTCAAAACATACATCTCACAACAAAGTTGTCTGCAACAAGGCAATGTCTCTTCTTCATTTTTTTTCATGACTTTTGAAATTTTGCACCGCTAACACGTGATAAATTTGTAATAATCCATGTGGCATGTAGTGTACATGTCTGTCTGTCTGTCTGTCTGTCTGTCTGTCTCTCTCTCCCCCCCCCCCCCCCCACACACACACACACAAAAGAGGCAAAAAATGAAAAGTAAATTTCAACCTCTGTTGATAGATCAAAAAATCATTGAAGAAGTTGACTCACACAAAATTCTGGGTGTAATTATCGACAACAATCTTACTTGGACTGACCATGTGATGGCACAAGGAAAACGTCTTACAAACAAGGTACGTCAGTTATCAAAAATAAAACACTTTCTAGATAGTCATTCACGCAAACTCTTTTTTTTGTGGACACATCTTGCCTATAGTTGACTATGCCTCATCTCTTTGGGACAACTGCAGTGAAACTAATTTGAAATTCATCCATTGATTATATAAAAGAGCACTAAAACTTGTCCTATTAAAATCAAGCTCCCTAACCATCAATGATTATAAGCTAACAAATATTCTTACATTTCAAAACAGGCTTTATCTCAATAAAGCTCTATTTGTACAAAAAGTTGTCAATGGAAATGCCCCTCCCAAGATCACCAATAGATTCAAAATTAATGAGCACAGGCATAACCATCTACTAACATTTCCCAGACCCAGAAACAATCTTTACAAAACAAGCTTCCTATATTCAGGTAGTGATTTATGGAACAAGCTCCCAAAACATTTAAAATGTATCAAAAATAAAAATCAGTTCAAAAATCAGTTG
>CM060330.1:59917269-59922269 GCA_030674155.1 Stramonita haemastoma
GTATAAATCATGATATTTTGGTAAAAAGGAAATAGAAACTTGACCAATATCCTCATTATGGGGAAAAAGTACTACCAACAGCAAACTACATAAATCACATATCCCAGATTCAAAGGACAAGAGAGAGAGAAAGAGATAGGAGGTGAGAGAGAGAGAGAGAGAGAGAGAGAGAGAGAGAGAGAGAGAGAGAGAGAGAGAGAGAGAGAGAGAGAGAGAGAGAGAGAGAGAGAGAGAGAGAGAAGAGAGATGAGAGAGAGAAGAGAGAATGAATGAATAATGAATGAATGAATGAATGGATGTAGTTATAAAAGATGAATAATCTTTTTTTTGAAGGGGGACATATAAGCATTTGCTAACTTTTATTCATCCAGCCATCGCCATGATTAAGGACTAATAAAACAAAACAAAAACGAAACAGTGGTAAGAAACTCGCGTAGAGCATGGCAGCAGAGAGTCCTCAGAGGAGAAACCCCCTTCAAACAAGTGTTTCGGGACTTTTATCTTCCTTACACTATAGGGAGGCCGGCCCACATCCAGTTCATGACTCTGGATGTCTCTCTGCTGCCCCTTTAGTCAAGTCAAGTCATCAAGTCAAGTCAAGTCAATCAGTCAAAAACACTATAATCATCCCTGAAGAGCAATTACAATACTGACAGGCATATTGATACAAATCATAATCAAACACACGAAGTAGCTACATTTCATATTTGTTCAAACATTATATAACTTCAAATAAAAATGTCACAAACACTCACACTGTACGGGCGTGCTCGCACACACGCAAATACACGCATACACACACACACCAATGTTTAGATACAATGTTCTTAAAAACCATTGACTAGAAAAGACATATGATCACCATTATTTACACATTATACGCACGCGTTCGCACCCGTACATATACAGCATGCATGCATGCACGCACGCACAACACACACACACACACCACACACAAACACACACACACACAACCACACACACACACAACACGCTCCCCCCCCTCTCCATACAATCCACACCCACCCGCCCCCACACTCACGCATACACACACACGCTCCCCCCCTCCCCCCTACACATACACACCATCCACACCCACCCGTCCCTCTCCCCCCCCACCACACACAAATTGGTAGAAAGACATGAATTTACAAGCAATTCAAAAAATCAATAAAGCCAAAAATAAGAATACTTATTTTATGGGTACATATGCATGTATGTGCACGCCTGTATGCATTGGCTACATACATAACAGTGGCAGTCAGGTAAGTAATCAGAGAAAACACACACACACACACACACACACACACACACACACACACACACACAGCCACGCACGCACCACACACACACACACACACACACACACACACACACACACACACACACACACACACACACACATACACAAAGAGCAAGCAAACAAACAACCAAAAAAAGACAAACAACCTCAGTGGGTGTTATTATGAGTTTAGAACTCGTATAGCTACTGGCACAAAGGAATTCCTTTATGTATGTGATGAGTTCAGACTCGGATTCTAACCCACTATCTCTAGATATGCACACTTTTTTGGGAGGGGGGGGGATTAGCCACCTATGGTCACCCATCCAAGTCCTGGATGAGCTTGGGCTGCTCAACCTCATAGTGGGGGGGGGGGCACTCTACCAACTGAGCTGAGGGGCTTCTCAATTTTATGGGGTCATCTAAGCCTTATTTAGTTCACTTTTGTTCCTCCTTGACCAAATCCAACTTAAATATCTCTCAGCTGCTTCTGTTATGGCTTTCAGGGCTCTGGTTTTTTCTTTCCTGCAATCGAGAGCTGTTTCATGAGGTTGTAAGCCGATTCTCCAACAACCCCCCTGGCTCCGACTTCTGCAGCAAGGACTTTAACCTGATAGCCTTCTTTCCTCAGGCTGTTAGCCAGATCTGCATACTTTTCAGTCTTGTAGTCCTGAGATACCTCCACCCTGTTCTCATATGGAACAGTCAGTTCTACCATGATCAGCTGCTTGGTTGAATGGGAGTTGACTACTATGTCAGGTCTCATACCACTCTTGCTGATGATCTCAGGGTGACTATTCCATTCTGGAAGGTCTGCAGTGCACTCCCAGTCGTCTGCTCCATCCAGCAGACTCTGCTTGCAGGTTTCAAATGGCACTGTTGTTTGTGGCCATGACTTGTTTCCTCCTGCCGTGTGAAGAACGTTGCAGGAGCTTTTGGTGTCCTGATTTTGCCACTTGTGGAGCGGGTACTGAACCAGACGGCTTGTACAATCTCTTTGAGCACTTGGTTGTGCCTCCATGTGTACCTTCCTTGGGCTAAGGCTACCTTATATAATGAGACATGTCAGTGTTTCAGCAAGGGCATGCAGGATTGTATGATTTTCCCTACTTCACCAGGTTTGCATTTGATGGTAGAAGGTCATACGCGGACTGAGAATGAAGCTGATCCTGAGAGGGGCCATGTGCCAAATGTCATTCCAGGTGAGACTTTTTTGGAGCGCACTCTCCATGTTGTCCATTGCCCTTGTCGGCTCTGCTGGACAACTTTTTGGAGTCTCTTTTGGTCTTCTTCTTCCCTCATCTCTAGCTCTTGAATGACCATGTCCCGTTTGGCTTTTTCCTTTTGCCTTTGACCACCATTCTGTTTTTGTTGACCCTAGTCCTTGTCTGTTGGTCTGTGTGTGTCCTGTTACCTCTCTGATCTTGAGAGTTTCTTTTGCAGAATTCCTCGCCTCCTGGACTTTCCATTTTCTGCCTGTCTTCAGCAGGGGTTTGATTGCCTCTACCATCTTGTCTGGTCTGATTTTTCCTGCTTTGTATTCTTCCAGGATGGATTTGAGTGGCAGTTTAAACTTTGCTTGCCGACAGTTTAGGGCTATATCGGTGAGACAGGGGAGGAATTCCAAGCCATTTCCTTGTGAATTGTTGATTTGGGATTCTATTGCCTCTACCATGCTGGTGTAGATTTCATATATCATTAGAGGAAGGAATCTACTTTTTCAAGGGTGACAGATAGAGAGAAGAGAGAGAACGAGATGGAATGTGGTTCATTATTTTTGATGCATCAAGTGAATTAGAAGGTGAGTTTTGGAGGTTGTTAATGATTGGTGCTGTTTAATTGAATCGGGAAGGGAGTTCCACAGCACAGGGCCTGAGTATAGTAACCTAGACTTGAACAAGTCTATTTGGGGATGGGGACACTTGGCTTTCCCTATTTCTGGAGTGATTCATTGGGAACTTATCCCTTAAGGATTTGGGGACAGTTACTGCCGGAGAGAGAAGAGAGAGAGAGAGAGAGAGAGAGAGAGAGAGAGAGAGAGAGAGAGAGAGAGAGAGAGAGAGGAGAGAGAGAATAATCTTTATTTTTCAAGGGTTATAGAGCAAGTATTACATACTTATTTTAATCGGGCTCTTGCACTGATGGGGAATAAAGCTAAGACCCCCCCCCCTCCCTACCCCTACAAACCAGCGTGACCAACAACATCAGTTCAACCTATATTTTAAAGGAAGAAGATGGATACATTCAACAAAACGTGTAATGTGTAACTGGATATACTGGTAATTATTTAAACAAAAGAAAAAGTTATGTATTCACAAATACATATTCCACAGCTGACTCGAACATTAGCCAGACAGATGCAATGAATATATTTATGTAAATCAAGTAAACAAACAAACTAGTCAACAAAGTGTTTCAAACATCCACAAAACACTTCTTTAAACAATAATTATCATCAATGAACCCTATAAGCTCACAATGTGGCCAAAAGCCTAATAATAAAAATGAAAAAAACAACACGAAAAGTGAATAAATAACCCATCCACCCCAGACCCCCCCACAAAAACAAACAAAAACAACAACAACAACAACCCAACAAAAAACAAAAACAAAAAACAAACAAATAAACAAAAAGACTAACCAAAAAACTGAACAAAATCCCCCACAAAACATGGAAAGAAACCCCTAAAATACAAAAAAATGCAAAATATACCCCAGAGAAAAACAAAAACCAAAAAAGAACTGTACCTTTTAAAAATTCAAAATAGCAACCAAACAGCATCTAAAGTTATACAAACCGGTTTTAAAAAAATCAAACTCAATGTATTGAAGAATAGAATCTTAATCTATACTAATTCTAAGAAAAGTAATAGCAAATACAGAGAGAGAGAAGAGAGAGAGAGAGAGAGAGAGAGAGAGAGAGAGAGAGAGAGAGAGAGAGAGAGAGAGAGAGAGAGAGACAGACAGACAGACAGACAGACAGACAGACAGACTGACAGACAGTTTTTGCACTTTGGTGCACGAGTTAGAAGAATATATCACAAACAGCATATCCAAAAAGTAGGGAAAAGTAGGCCTGGGAAGTTGCTGAAAAACCAGAAAGGAAAGACCTCCATCCAAATGTGACCCTCTGAGACTGCTGTCTGCTACAGCTGGCCTGCCTCACGGGCTGCCCATCCTCCCTCACTGAACAAGGCCCCACCCACTTTTGCCACTTTCATGGGCGGGGCAACACTCATGGTATTACTAATTCTTTTCTTGATGAGCGTAAATGACAGCTGTTTTGAACAGAAGCACACACTGTCCATCCTCCCTGACTGAACAAGGCTCCACCCAGTTTTAACCTTTTTATGGGCGGGGCAACTTGAAGAGCCTAAATGACAGCTCTTTTCAAATGAAACACACACTAACAGTAACTGCTTACTTCTTTTAGGGTAGGTATATATGTGGTGTGTACTGCACTGATGTCTGTATGTTATCACAATATATCAAAAGGATTGTCCACATGTCAAAGTCCAAGTCCAATTTTTATTTCTAAACAGTACATTGAATAAGCATTGATCTGCTTTTTTTCATCAATCCATCTATCTAGGAACAAAAAATAATTCATCAATGATATATTTAACTACAACATGGCTAGGGCAACATTTAAAAATAAAACCTACCTCTACGAAAACAGCAAGCAAAAAGGAATGCACTCAAAAGTCTCTCTCACACA
>CM060330.1:59927269-59934769 GCA_030674155.1 Stramonita haemastoma
CCCTCCCACTCCACTGTCCCCCTCCCTCAGTGTGCTGCAGGTCACTGTGCCCTCCCTCCTCAGTCTCAGTCCTGTGCCCTCCTCCTCAGTGTGCTGCAGGTCACTGTGCCCTCCCTCCCTCAGTGTGCTGCAGGTCACTGTGCCCTCCCTCCTCAGTCAGGGCTGTTGTCATCCTGTAGCCAGTGGTGGAGGGGAAAGAACTGTTGTCAGTTTCCCTCACTGTCATTCTAGGATTACCTTCCTTAATAGAACTGCTACGTTCAAGGAAAAAAATCCAGTCTTCTCTTCAAGTGATTGATTGATTGATTGATTGGTTGATTGGTTGATTGGTTGATTGATTAGCTCGTTGGTCGGATGGTAAATTGATTGACTGGTTGTATGGTTGATTGATTAATGATTGATTGATTGATTCAATGATTGCTTGATTGATTCATTCATTCATTTATTCATTGGTTAGTTGATTAATTGATTGATTTGTTGGTTGGTTGATTGATTGACTGCAAGAATAATTGATTGATTGGTTGGTCGGCTGGTTGCTTGGATGCTTGGTTGCTTGTTGGTTGAATCATAAATTCATTGGTTAAAAAATCGTTATACCTGAGGGTTACAGACAAGCATTGGCATACTTTTCTTCATCCAGCCCTTGCCCTGGGTAGGGACTGTCCTTTATTATCACAACTAAGGATATCCAGAGAGAGACAGAGAAGAGACAGAGAATGAGACAGAGAACTGAGAGACAGAGAGAGGGAGGTCCTATTATCAGTGAAAGATCAACTGTAATTATATTGTCACTCACCTGGCATCAACAACACCAAGTCAATAAAAGAGAAAACTGAAATCAATGACAACCCAAAACAAAAACATGTACATGTGTTGCAAAAATGGAAGACATTACATATTACATCAAATAAGACCTCTACGTATGTGTGTGCTTGCTTGTTTGTGTGTGTGTGTGTGTGTGTGTGTGTGTGTGTGTGTGTGTGTGTGTGTGTGTGTGTGTTGTGGTGCGTGCGTGCGTGGTGCATTTGTGGGTTGTGGGTCTGTGGGTCTGTGTGTGCATGCATGTGGGTGCCCCATAATAATGACTATAGTTTTATTATCAATCAAAATACAAAATTCCACAACCTGACCCCCGCCAGCATTTAATGGCTTCTAGGGGGAAAAGGGGCTCAGGTGCTAAGCCACTTATTTCGTGGTGGAGGTCACATATATATATATATATATATATATATATATTATTTATTTATTTATTTGTTCCTTTATTCCTCTGTATCCAAGTTAATAAAATAAGCATTCATGCACTTTTCTACATCCAGTCCTGGTGTGTATGCAATTTTGTAAATTTCGTCATCAGTTCCCACCAGTACACAATGGCCTACTTTAGGGGAAAAGTGGAAATGGACTTAAGGTATGCACAAGATGTTCTGGGGAGGTGGGTTTGCACAGTTTATAGTTAATTAAGCATGTTATGTAACGTTAAAAAATCAATGTTCTTCAAATCCAATGGCCATTCAGTTTCTTCATTTATTTTCCATTAAAAACATATAACACTTTTTTCTCTCTTAAGTAGTTTTAGGCCAGCATTTTGTGTTAATTACTACCCCACAAATGTAAAAACCTCTTGCACTAGCAGGACTCTTCAATCAGATTTTTCCTGGCAGTGAACTGCTTAATTAATATGGTTCATTATCACAACTAGAGAGGCAGAGAGAGAGATGGGGGAGGTGACTGGTTAGATTTTACAGTCAGACTGGATGGTGTTATATTAAAAACAACAACAACAGCAACAACAATGACAACAGTAACAACAACAGCAACAACAGCAAGCCAGAATAACACTTCACAGCTGTTAACAGTACAAGACATGATCAGGATCCACAGCCAGCCAGCAGATTGTCTCCCTTCCACTGTAAGGTTTTTAGCATACTGTGAGAATGCTTGCTTGATAGCAGGATGTGTGTGTGTGTGTGTGTGTGTGTGTGGTGTGTGTGTGTGTGTGTGTGTGTGTGTGTGTGTGTTGTGTGTGTGTGTGTGTGTGTGTGTGTGTGTGTGTGTGTGTGCCCAGGGTGCAGCACATCCATGTGTGTGTATGTGAATCAGTCCTCTAGAGGTAATGTGGCAGTCTTGAAAGCAAAAAGTCCCATTTAAGTGTGGATGGTTTGAATCCCCTTTGGGCCCAAAACATTTACCCCACCTATAAGACATGAGTGGTGGCCTGGGTCTTAGTCTTTCAGTCAATAAACCGAGGACCTATGTGTTACACATAACTATTAAGTGCACATATAAGAACCAAACAAGAGAGTTGTCCCTGGTCAAATTCTAGAGACAAAATCCACTCTGATAGGGATACAAATACAGTTGCAGACAGGAAAATAAACAAAATATAAAATGGGTGATGCTGCTCTTGTGGCTATTCTGGGAGAGCAGCCTGAATTTTAGGCAGAGAAATCTGCTGTGACTTCAAGTGGAATAAAATGTAAAATCGATATTTAAAAAAGTGCCTATATGTGTATGTGTGTGAGGGGGGAGGGAGGGGGTGGGTGTTGAAGGGTATGCACTGATGATGGAGGGAAAGACCTTAGGCAGGAAGTCAGTGTCTTGGAGGCTGCAGTCCGCATTTTCAGCAGACTTGGCCCCAAAAAGCGCTCTACATTTGCTTAGTGGTGAGATTTTTTTATGTTGATTTGTTCATATTAATAGTGTCCCACTGAATGGCATCATGATCAATAGAAAACAACAACAACAACAACAGCAACAGCAAGGAGAACAAGACTTCACTGCTCTTCACACAACATGATCCACAGAACAACCAGTAGGTTGTCTCCCTTCCACCGTCAGATTTTTCATCATGCAGTGAAAATGTGCTTGATGACAGGGTGTGTGTTGTGTGTGTGTGTGTGTGTGTGTGTGTGTGTGTGTGTGTGTGTGTGTGTGTCATTATCATCATCATCATCATCTTTTTTTCATCATTCATCATCATCATTATTATTATTATTATTATTATTATTATTATTATTATTATTATTATTATTATTATTATTATTATTATTTTGTTATTATTATTATTATTATTCATTATTATCATTATTATCATTATATTATTTCTTTTAAAAATTGTGGTAGGAATCAAATGCCTACAGGTTTATTATACTCGCAATTTTTGCAAGTGTCGTGTTGAAAAAAAAAATCTAGTCGTCAAAGCTCGTTGCTGTTTAGCCAATATAGAACAAGCTTCCTACTCCCAATGGAGCGCAGAGTTATCCCACCCTGGCATGTGACATGCGCGGGGACCCTTCCGGTTATGAAGTGAGCACGAAGTCATGTTTTCAGTTGAGATAGCATTGGTTTGTATCGCCAGTTGGTCTTCTTTGCCCTCTTCCAACAAGTTCGGTATCAACTGAAGGTGCTAATCTACACGCAGATTGTTTCATTCCATACAAAGGTTAGTGATGTTTTCCGTTCAATGTATACCGACATGCAAACGACTCCCAGTTTGACCACCGGGTTCGATTCCGGTCGAGGGGATTTTTCCTCTGGAGTTAACATCAGTGCTGACTCCAATCCCCCGAAAAGTCTTTCGGATGAGACTATAAACCGAGACCCGTGTGCGAACGCACGCAGAACATCTTGCGCACACGTTAAATCTGTTACACTTTTCGTAAGAGTAGGCCATCGTGTGCCGGTGGGATCAGATGATATTTAAAAAACGGCATACACACTGGGACTGGATGTAAAGAGCGCTAAATAATGTCTAACACACGGACCTCGGTTTATCGTCTCATCCGAAAGACTAGCACCCAGACCACAACTCATCGTCTAATGGATTGGGCCCAAACGGGATTTAAACCGCCGCACACTCCGACCCGGACTTTTCACTTTCTAGGCAAGGTGCGTTACCTCTTAGACCACCGATCCACCTTACAACTTGAAGACACCTGCAACTATAGCCTAGATACAACAGTCACTGATCGTTTGATGTAGTGCTACGTTTTAACTTTTTGTTGTAGAATTACTTTATTTGTGAGATAATAAATCTTTGAATTGTGAATTGTGAATTGTGAATTGTTTTTGGATTCTCATTCCTCGGCTAGAGCTGTGAGATTCGTCAATGGTGAGGTTTTGTGTATACATGCGACCGTTTTTTGCCTCACCATGAAAATAGCTCATTCTGACTTCAGGAATAAATGCCAAGTATGTTCGTGTTTCCGTAAACCACCGAAGGTTTTCTTTCAATTTTTTTGTTTCGTTCTTCAACGTAGAGATCCGAGGTTCAACAATGGTGCGATTTTTTGCGTATGCGTATACCACCGTTCTCCACCCCCCCCCCCCCCCCCCACCGACCTCCGTCATTTAGGTAGCCACATTCCTACTTCGGGGATTGCTGTCATTATGGGATCTTTATCGTGGATATTTCATTGTCTGGATGTGTCTACATATATACACAACGGAGAGAATTAAAGGCATCGGCAGGTCTGCACTTAATATTGGCCAGACGCCGTGAAGTTAGACGGGGTTAACCACTCAATTACAGTGTCCATTTGAACTGTTTGAATGAAACATTCCTGGAAGGATTTTTTTTTTGGGGGGGGGGAGGGGGGAGGGGGTTGTTGCATTTTCAGGTCTGTTACCAGCTTCTGATAGCTGCCGAGATGTCGGTTTGATCCTAAAGCACTGAACAAGAAACACAGCCAAGTTTATCATTTCAACAGCAGAATCTTGAGCACGCAGAGAGAGAGAGAGAGAGAGAGAGAGAGAGAGAGAGGAGAGAGAGAGAGAGAGAGAGAGAGAGAGAGAGAGAGAGAGATTTGATTTGATATTTGATTTGATTTGATTTGATTGATTCTTTTATATCGAGGATAATGGAATAAACACTCAGTGCTTTTATTCATCCAGTCCCGGTGTGTATTCAGTTTTGTAAATGTCAGCTGTTTCCACCGGCACACGATGGCCTACTCTTACGAAAAGCGTAACAGGATTTAACGAGTGCACAAGATGTTCTGCGTGTGTTGGCACACGGGGCCTGGTTTAAAATCTCATCCAAGGACTTTTGGGGAGAATGGAGTCAGCACTCCAGGAGAAAAATATCCTCGACCTGGAGAGAGAGAGAGAGAGAGAGAGAGAGAGAGAGAGAGAGGAGAGAGAGAGAGAGAGAGAGAGAGAGAGAGAGAGAGCATACACACAAGCACACAGACACACAAACACGCACACACACACACACACACACGCACGCACGCACACATGTACACACACGCACAGACACGCACGCACGCACACACAAGCACGCACGAGGCAGCACGCACACACACATACACACACGCACTCGCGCGCTCACACACACGTTCACACACACACACTCGCACACGCACACACACACACACACACACACACACACACACACACACCAC
Source organism: Stramonita haemastoma (assembly GCA_030674155.1). NCBI lineage: Eukaryota > Metazoa > Mollusca > Gastropoda > Neogastropoda > Muricidae > Stramonita > Stramonita haemastoma. Next base: position 59,932,675 of record CM060330.1, read on the forward strand.
ACACACCACACACACACACACACACACACACACACACACACACACACACACACACACATGGGAACGGGATAGCATGGCAAGAGTGATGCGCTGGTGATCTGAACACACACACAGCACGCACGCAGGCACGCACACACACATACACACACGCACTCGCGCGCGCACACACACGTGCGCACACGCAACACACACACACACACACACACACACACACACACACACACACACACACAGGAACGGGATAGCATGGCAAGAGTGATGCCCTGGTGATCTGACCCAGTTTCGAATCTTGTTGGGCTTTTTCCCGCTGGAGTTAATATCAGTGCTGACTCCAATCCCCTCAAACAGCCTTTCGGTGAGACTATAAACCGAAGTCCCGTGTACGAAACGCACGCAGGACGTCTTGTGCACACGTTAAAACCTACGGGGACCAGATGTAAATTTTTTTTTTAAAAGCACAAGAGCGCTTATCCCATTGTGATCTACTGACCCGGGTTCGAATCTCGTTCGAGAGGATTTTTCCTCTGGAGTTAACATCAGTGCCGACTCCACTCCCTTCAGGAGTCCTTCCTATGAGACTATAAACCAAGGCCCCGTGTGCGAACGCAGGCAGAACATCTGACGCACACGATAAAACCCCTTCTGTTTTTCGGAAGAGTGGGCCAATGTGTGCCGGTACGGTGGTAACTGACATAATTTTCAAAATTGCATACACACTGGGACTGGATGTAAAAAAAAAAGCACACGAGTGCTTAATCCATTATCCTTGAAATAAAAGAATAAAAAATAAATAAAGACACACACCCATGTAAACACAGTATACACACACGCACACACTCACACAACACACACACACACACACCACACACACACACACACACAACACACCACTTTACTCTATCTTAAATTGCAAACCCACACACATGTGCGCGCACGTGAACACACACATACCACACACACACAAGTAAGCACGCTTGCACGCACGAACGCATGCACGTGCCCGCGTGCGTGCACACGCACACTCAGACACACATACACACACCCACTCCACACACCCACTCTCACACACACACAACACACACACAAACACACACACATACACACACACAACACACACACACATGCACGACACACACATGCACGCACACACAGCACGCACACACCACACACAATCACGCACACGCAACACACACATCACGCACCGCATACACACAGCACGCACGCCACACACACAGACACACACACACACACACACACACACACACACACACACACACACACAACACACACACACACACACACACACACACACACACACACACACACACACACACACACACACACACACACACACACACACACACACACACACACACACACACACAAACACACACACAACCTCTACGTCTTCTCTTACAACTCTTCTCCTAATATTATGGTCATAATTATTTCTTTTTTTTTATTTTGTCTTTTTTGTCACCAGAAGCTTCCCAGCAACCACAGAGCATCTTACCTTAATCGGCTTGTGATCCACATTGGTTTTTAGCTGGGTTGGTCCTTTGTTAGATAGAGGGCAGGGAATGGAGGAAGGAAATGCTTCAACAAAGCCTTCACAGAGCTTTGTGCTCATGGAGTTTACATCAGGAATATGTCAGACCTGAAGTTTTCAGAATGGGGATAGTCTTGCTATCCCGAAGGTTTTTCGTATGGGGATATTCTGCTATCCCCCAAGTGTTCAGAATGGGGATATTCTGCTATCCCCCAAGTGTTCAGAATGGGGATATTCTGCTATACCCAGAGGTCTTAGAATGGGGATATTCGGTCATTCCCAGAGATCTCAGACTGGGAATATTCTGCTATTCCCAGAGGTCTTAGAATGGGGATATTCTGCTATTCCCGAAGTTCTAAGTGTTTTAGTGTTCACAGTCCCGACCATGCAGATGTTGGCACTGAAGTTCTTTGTCAGACGATGTCTTTGCCATTGAACTGAAGTGTCAATTGCCTTTGAACCATCACTGGGCACCACATTTCTGATTGCATCTCTGATCCCTTGCTAAAAAAATAGAATTAAATACAACAGAATAGGACAGACTAA
>CM060330.1:59937269-59964769 GCA_030674155.1 Stramonita haemastoma
GTGGTAATGCTGTGGTTTAAAGACAGGTATGATAACTCTTTGTTGTCATTGGGCTGTAAAAGTCAAGGGACTTTTTTTTTCTTTCTTTCTTTCTTTTTTATTTTTTTATTTTTATTTTACTAATTAATTGCCTTGTATCCCTCATTGATGACGAAAAAGATAAACATGATTATGTAAATCAAGGTCATTTAACTTTGTTCTGTGTTTGTGAACATTTTGCAAATTGATTCATCAACTTAGAGAGACTGCTTTTAAATAATTTTGAAAATTAAATGTAACATTATGTACTAGTTTCTAGTTTTTTTGAAATATTGAAATTTACACTCATAAAATAACTGGGCAGTACAGTACTGTTTGTAAATAATATATTCCTTAATTCAGTCTCTTTTTCAGTAACTTGGTCAGGAGTCTGTCATGTTTGTCCAAGAAAACCAGCAAAATTTTCAGTGGTACTGATTGGGACTGCCTTGCTTTCAGAGGCTGTGGGACTGGAACCAGGGCCCCCGTGTGCAGTGGCCGTCATCATGAACTGGGGTCCTTTGTGGAAGAGTGGTAATGCTATGGTTTAAAGACAGGTACGAAAAACTCTTTGTTGTCATTGGGCTCTGAAAGCCAAATATAGAATGTATTTTCGGTGAATATGATTTTGTTTTTCAAAGTGTTATTTCCAGTTTAAGCAAATGAAGTGAATCTGAAATATGATAGTCTTTAAAAAGTACTTATGAAGGTTTATCTTCCCCCAAATTGGCGAGATTAAATCCCTTTAGATTTGAGCTGGTAAAGCAAAACATGAAATGAGACAAGTCTTTTTTAGTTGATAAAGTGACATTGAAGTCTTGTGAATCTATTGTTTAAGGGATAACATGAAATCCGCTAGTAGATCTGTGAACATTTCCCTGTCACTGACATTTGTTCACTGCTATCAGGAGCTCCAGGACTGGAATCAAGTGCCAATGAACAGACACGCCATCCGGCACAGCATGTCAGTTACCAGGACGTGACGAGGTAACATCAAATTTCATCGATTCCTTTTTCTGGCCCAGGCCAAAGCTTTGTCAGTTATTGATGTGAGCTAAGGGCCAAGGTCTCGACTGACATGGTGTTAGATTTTAAATGGTGTGTCGAAGTTGTCTTCAGCCGGGACACGCTCGTAGCGAAGAATCCTGCACTCTAAATGAGAAAAATCCTCTGAAGTTGGAGTATGGCTGCCTTCATGGCGAAGTACTCGAAAAGTCATACACGCAAATTCCTCATCCAGAATGTTCTCAACAATCTGACAGTGACATGTGGTATTGTAACTGCTCTCCAGCTGGTAATATGATGTAATGTAATGTAACATAATGTAACATAATGTAACAATCTGACAGTGTGACATGTGGTATTGTAACTGCTCTCCAGCTGGTAATATATGATGTAATGTAATGTAACATAATGTAACAATCTGACAGTGACATATGGTATTGTAACTGCTCTCCAGCTGGTAATATGATGTAATGTAACATAATGTAACAATCTGACAGTGACGCATGGTATTCTGACTCCTCTGCAGCTGGTAATATAATGTAACAATCTGACAGTGACATAATAAATGGTATTCTGACTGCTCTCCAGCTGGTAACATCATGCTTTGTAAGAAATAGCAATATATAGATAAATAAATTAATTAATTAACTAAAATAAACACGACATCTGTGTGCTTTGAGAAGTAAACTATGAGCATAATCCTGAAAACTGATTTATTTTTTTACATTTTCAAGCAAGAGACTTTGGCTTGACCTTTAACACTGTCAGTCGACAAGCCCCATCAGTGTGTAATGAAACGTAAGAAAAAAATCACAGGACGCCAGGTTTGTGTGTGCAGTGCAATGCAATGCATGATTTGGTTTATGTTGATGTCACTTTCAGCAGTGCCTAGACTGCAGCATAGGATGAGCTGCAAGAAATCAAGTTTCTAGAAGGACAAAAGTTTGAGGCTTATGGTTAACCAGTTACCTGTAGCTGAAAACGACCAAGGTCGTAAAGTAGCACAAATCAGTATCACTGGCCAAACAACCATTTCCCAAACTTTATTATTATTTTTTAAATTTAATATTTTCCATCCCAAATCGGTATCACTGGCCCAGCAGACAACCATTTCCCAAACTCTTTTTTTTCAATTTCCATCGGCATAAAAACATGTAAAACGGTCACATATGCAAAATCTCATTTCAAATAAACCTCGGAGCTCTAGCCGAATAACAAAAACGAAAAACAAATCTAGTGAATGATGATAATGATGATTGTGACGTGTGTTCTGGCAGGAAGGTGAGGACACCAACCATCCAGGACTTCGCCGTCTCCGCAAAGGACTTCGCCGTCGCCTCAGAAGACATCGGTAGACTTCGCCATCGCCGCAAAAGACTTCGCCGTCGTCGCTGCACAAGACTTCGCCGTCGCCGTCACCGCAGAAGATATCGCTGTCGCCGCCGAAGACATCGCCGTCGCCACGTGAGACGACAGAGGACTTCGCTGTCACCGCAGAAGATATCGCCTGATCTGATTAATGATATTCGTGATTTGAAGTTTTGCTGCCTGATTTGTATTTTAAATGACAAGTGTTTCAGAGAGGAGAGTTGTCATTTCGTAGTACATTGCTGAAAATGGTGGTAGCTTTTTTATCATTATACTGGTTTTCTTCCTTTATCTTTTTTGTAACTGGAATCCGATCCAATTAGAAAATACTATCATCCTGGCATATCCCATCATCCAGGAAATAATTTGTGTGATAAATTTTCAGCCAAGCTTTTAGATTAAAAAAAAATTTGGATGGGGGATTTAATGATCAGTTAAGACATGATTGAAATAAGCCCTGTAGGTCTGACAATTATTTTAACCTTCCCTTCCCCTTGTTTAAAAGCATTTTTTTCATGAATCGGAACAAATGAGAGACGGGGGCGGGGGGGGGGGGGGGGGGGGGGTAGCTCAGTAGTCAGAGCGCTCCTTTCCCCCAGCCAATGTTAGGCAGTGTCGAGGGTGGTTGCCAATTGGATGGGTGACCATTTGGGCACCTTGGTTTCAGTACTGTCCCCCTAGCTCACCCAGCTGTCAATGGGTACCTGCCCTCTTTAGGGTCAGGGAAGGAAAATCAGCGAGGGAGAGGAGATGGGCGCCGCCCTCAACATGCTGGCACCTACAGAAGCTGAGGTCTCTGACGTCTCGCTCCCCTACGACCACACAGATTATGGGACACCTTTACCTTTCACCTTTACTTTTACAGTATTGTGAAGCAATTGATGTGGTGATCTACCTCTGGTTATCTTTCCATGATTTTACGGCAGTGTAAAGTGTTATAGTGTCCAGTTAGAGGGTGTGTGTGTGTATGTGTGTGTGTATGTGTGTGTGTATGAATGTAACTCTGTGTGTGTGTGTGTGTGTGTGTGTGTGTGTGTGTGTGTGTGTGTGTGTGTGTGTTGTGTGTGTGTGTGTGTATATATATGACTGTGTGTGTATGTGAGTGTGTGTGTGTGTGTGTGTGTGTGTGTGTGTGGACTGTGTGACTGTGTGTGTGCATGTGTGTGTGTTTGTGTATGTGTGTGTGTGTATGTGTGTGGTAATCAAAGGAGGGGACATGGGCGTTATTCTTGGAAAATGGTGTAAGGAGGAGGGGTTAGGACACAAGTGGGGATCAGTGGGGATAGAAAAGAGGGCGACTGATGGGATAGACTTTTTTCCCCGCAATGCTACATTTTAAATATTTTGGCCGTAATTTTTGTTTTAATCACATGGGTTGTTTTTTTTTTTTTTGGGGGGGGGGGGGTTGTTGTTGTTTTTTAGGGGGGGGGGTAAATTCTTTTTTACATGGATATAACGCCGTGAGGTTCTAGGTTTGACTCTCAGCCCTACACTTTCTTTCCTGTTTGAGTGAAAATCAAATTACATATTAAATAAAAAGCAAATCAAATCCCATGACAGTTGAAAATCGAAAAAAGCAGGGCGGTACCTCCCGACTGTCCTGGCAAAATTGGTAGGTTGATTTCTCAACTATATCCCTAAAGTTGGAATGCCGCTACCTAAATGGTTGGGCTAAGCTGCATACGCTAAAAAAAATAATCGTGGGTAAAGTTTGGAGCTCTAGCCGTGGAACGAAAACGAAAGAGAAATTGTTTCAAAGTCTTTGGCCTGAGACGGCTTTGATGGCAGCAGAGCTGGAAATTTGGGATTCAAAATCCAAATGAAATCGAAAGTACAACAAAGGTTTAGCGGTTGATAGGACCAGCAGAGCCTTAACAGTTGATAGGACCAGTCATTTTTAAAGAAAATTTCGAATAGAGCTCCACATCCTTGTGTCTACAGCTAAGTACCGTCAGTTCTATCTGCTGCTGTGTCCACATGCTTTTTGACAGACCCACACCCCTTCCTCTTTTTGCATTCCCCTTTTTGCATGCTTCCTTCCCCCTTTTTGCATGCTTCCCTCCCCTTTTTGTTTTCTTCCTGCCCCTTTTTGCATGCTAACTGTTCACACTAATCCTCCTAACCTGTACACTAACCCTGGTCCCTCATGTGGACACAAAAGGCAGGTAGATGACATGTTACAAGCTGACACAATGGCAAACTTTGAGTTTTGAGGGTTGGGGTGGTGGTAGAATTTTAGGGAAAAGGGTGCTAGGATGGAGGGTGGGGATGGGGGGGGGGGGGGTGAAGTAGGCAGTTAGGGCTGTGGGAGTGGGGGAAGAGGTATGACTGAGCGTGTGTGTGTGTCTGTGTGTGTGTCTGTCTCCCTGTGTGTGACTGTGGGTGTGACTGGGGTGTGTGTGGGTAGGTGTGTGTGTGTGACTATGTGTGTGTGACTTTGTGTGATTGTGTGTGACTCTGTGTGTGTGACTCTGTGTGTGATTGTGTGTTACTGCGTGTGTCTGTGTGCGTGTGTGACTCTGTGTGTGTGTTTGTGTGTGACTCTGTGTTTGTGTGTTTGTGTTTGTGTCTGCTGCATGGGTAACAGCTTGCCCTCCATACTCACCTACCCAGGCTTTGCGCTCTAAAGACTAGAGCGCAACTCCAGTCTTCCGAGACTGATGGGTGCCTACTACTACTACTTTTTTTTAATCACATCAAATGTGCCAACAGAAACAAAGCTGTATCTGTGATTGCCTTTGATAGTGGTCGTTTTGTGTGAATTGACATCAAATTGTGTAAAATGACATAAGTTGATGTTGATGGCAGATCTGTGTGTTGCTCTTCTGATGGAAGATTGAGGGCAGATTCTACACCAGCAACTTTGATTTTCTTTTATATTGAGGATTATGGAATTCGTGTGCTTTTTTTACATCCAGTCCCTGTGTGTATGCAGTTGTGTAAATCTTGTCATCTGTTCTCACCGACACACAATGGCCTGCTCTTACGAAAAGCGGAACAGGATTTAATGTGTGGGTGTGCGTTCGCATATGGGGCCTCGGTTTACAGTCTCATCTGAAGGACTTTTGGGGAGAGTGGAGTTAGCACTGATTTTAACTCCAGGGGAAAGATCCCCTAGAACGGGAAACGTGTGTAGTTATATGTGCCTGTGTGTTTTTTGTTTTTGTTGTTGTTGTTGTTGCAAGGAAAGATATTGTAATCTGACAAGACAAATGTCAAAGCTGTCATGGGTTGTGTGGAAAGTGTGTGGGGAGAGGAGCAGGCTTTATATTTCATTTAAGGTTTGTGTAAAAGAACTTCTAGTTTGTGTTTGTGGCAGATCTGTGTATTGATCTTCAGCTGGAAGATTGATAACAGATTTTACAGGTACACATCTTACGAAAAATGTATTGAAACACTAACGGTATAATTATGATAAAAAAGTATTAAGTATGGTATTGGATAAAATGTGCCTGTGCTTTTTTTCTTTTTGAGGAGAGGGTTTTTTTAATTTCTTATATATATATATATATATATATATATATATATATATATATATATATATATATATATATATATATATATATATATAAATAAATAAAAAATCACATCAAATGTAAAAAACGAAAAAAAAAATTGTGATTGCTATTGATATTCTAATGATTTTATGTACAACATTGGATAAATGTACCTGTGTTTGTTTCTCTCTTTCTTTTATTATTTTCTTAACATTGAGATCAATGGAAATTGACAAAAGAAATGAAGCATGTTGTTTAATAGTGCAGAAGGTGGGCGTGTAGGGGTTTTGTTTTCTTCTTCTCTTTATTTATTTTTAAATCACATAAAATTTAAAATCAAACAGAAAACTGGTGCTGTGAATGGCATTAATGTTCTGTAAAATGACTTCAGATGATGTTGGTGGCAGATCTGTGTATTGATCTTCTGCTGGAAGATTGATGGTAGATTTTACACCAACACATCTTGCAAAAAATGTATGTGAAGCACTAATTGTATGGTTTTAAGTATAGTACTGAATCAAATGTGGTGTGTGGGTTTTTTCCGGAAGAGGTTTTCTTTTTTTTTTATCAAATGTAGAAGTAAAAAGAAGAAGAAATGTGAAAGAAGAAATGTGAAAGAAGATGTGAAAGAAGAAATCAAAAAGCGTGTGGGCCCCCAAGAGCCTTTGCTCTCCACCATAAAGAGGAGAAAGCTGATGTGGTTTGGTCACACCACAAGACACAACACCCTAGCAAAAACCATCCTGCAAGGAACAGTCGAGGGCAAGAGAAGAAGAGGCCGCCAAAAGAAATCATGGGTTGACAACATCAAAGACTGGACCGCCCAACCCCTACAACACCTCCTACTAGCCACACAGGATCGTGAAGCATGGAAAAAGATCTCTGTTGCGTCTTCTCTCATGTCCCCCCTACGTCCTTTGGGACACGGGACTGAGTGAGTGAGTGAGAAGTAAAAAGAAAGCTCGTTCTGCGATCTTACGAAAAATGTATGTGAAAGACAAATGGTATATGATTGTAAGTATAGTAGTAAATAAACTTTGCATGGTTTTTTCCTTCTTTCTTCGGAGAGGTTTTTTCTTTTTTCATCACATCAAATTTGAAAACAAAAAGAAAGGTGGTGTTGTGATTGTCATTGATTTTCTAATGATTTTATGTAAAGTATTGGAAAACGTGCCTGGGTGGTTTGTTTCTTTGTTTTTTAAAGAATGAGATGAGTGGAAATTTACAAGAAAAAGGAGTATCCTTTATAATGTAGAAAGTGTGTGAAGAGATTTTTTATCTAAATGACAATAAATTTGAAAGCAAAAAGAAATCTTGAGCTGTGATTGGCATCAGTATTCTGTGAAATGACTTAAGATGATGTTGGTGGCAGATCTGTGTATTGATCTTCTGCTGGAAGATTGATGGCAGATTTTACACCAACACTTTTTAGGGAAAATGCATGTGAAGTACTGTATCTTTATGAATTTAAGTGTAAGAGGGAATAAAATCTGCATTGTTTCCGAGAGGTTTTCTTTTTTTCTTCTCGAGGATGCAGTTTTATGGGGGGTTTTTCAATCACATCAAATGTGAAAACAAGGAAAATTTTTTTCCTTTGATTGCCATTGATATTCTAATATGCAGACAGGAAAAAGAAAAATAATGGGTAGGCGCTGCACTTGTGGCCATGCCTCTCCTGGGAGAGCAGCCCGAATTTCATGCTGAGAAATCTGCTGTGACACAAAGTGGTACAAAATACAAATACAAATAATGGTTTTATGTTTAACATTGGACAATTGTGCCTGTGTGGTTGTTTCTCTTTTTTTTTTTTTAAATTTTGAGATCAGATGTAAACAGCAAAGAATTATGTAGCATGCTGTGTAATAGTGTAGAAAATGTGTCTAGAGAAGCTTTCTTTTTTGTGGTGTTGTTGTAAATCACATTAAATGTGAAAACAAAAAGAAAAGTTGTGCTGTGATTGCCATTGATATTCTGATTATTTTGTGCACAGTACTGGTTAAATTGTGCATGTTTGTTTTGATTTTTTTTAAAGATTAATAATATAAAATGGGAGAGGAGATGGGCGCGGCTCTCAATAATTATGCTAGCCCCTAGAGAAGCTGAGGAATTGTATACCTCGCTCCCCTACAACCATAAATTATAGGTTATAGACACCTTTACCTTTTTTTTATAAAATGGAAATTAACAAGGAAATGTGATATGTTGTATAATAGTGTAGAAAATGAGTCAGAAGAGGTTTTGTTTCTTTATTATTTTATTTTATGAAAATCACATTAAATGCGAAAACAAAAATAAAGCTTGCTCTGTGATTGCCACTGTATATTATTGAACTTTTGTACAGTATTGGGTGAATGTGCCAGTGTGTTTTGTTTTTCTCTTTTTTAAATTATGAGATCCAATGAAAATGGACAAGAAATTCTACAATGTTGTATGGTATTGTAGAAATTATGTGGGAGAGGGTATTTTCTTTTTAAATTGCATCAAATTTGAAACAAAAGAAAAGCTTGCTGGTGGCAGATTTGTGTATTGATCTTCTTCTGGAAGATTGATGGCAGATTTTACAATGCAACTTCCAAAAATATGAATGTGAAAGAGTAATGGTAGATCATTTCAAGTATAGGAGGGGGTATAGTGTGACTGTTTTCTTTTTCATTTTGGGGGGTAATAAGATAAAAATTAATGTAAATTGGCAAGAACAATGTAGTACTTTGTATAATGTTGTGGAAAGTTTGTAAGGAAAGTGTGTGGCTTTTTTGTTGCTTGTTTTAAATCACATCAAATGTGAAGACAAAAAGAAAGCTTGTGCTTTTTTGACATTAATATTCTTTGAAATCACTTTGGATGAGGATGGTAGCAGATCTGTGTATTAATCTTTTGCTGGAAGACTGATGGCAGATTTTACACCAACACAACTTAGGAACAGTACATGTGAAAGGCTAATGGTGTATGATTTTAAATATAGTAATAAATAATATGTGTCCATCTTTTTTTTTTTTATAAATGAGGTCAAAAGGAAATAGAGAAAAAATTAGCATGTTGTATAATGGTGTAGAAAGTGTGTAGGGGGAGGTTTTCTTTTTTTCTAATCACATTAAATTAAAAACCAAAAGAAAACTTGTGCTGCCATTGGCATTGATATTCTGTGAAACTACTTTACATGATGTTGGTGGCAGATCTGTGTATTGATCTTCTGCTGGAAGATTGATGACGAGGGAAATGTGTTTTTTTGTTGTTGTTTTTTTTGGGGGGAGGGAGAGAGGGTGGAATAGGCATTTTGTGAATGTTGTCATCTGTTCCCTCCGGTACACAATCGCCTACTCTTACGAAAAGCGGAACAGGATTTAACGTGTGCGCAAAATGTTCTGAGTGCGTTCGCACAGGGCCTCGGTTTATAGTCTCATCGAAAGACTTTTGGGGAGAATGGAGTCAGCACTGATGTTAACTCCAGGGGAAAAATCCCTTCGACGGGGAATCGAACCCGGGTCGTCAGTTCACTGTTCTGACCACTAGGCTATCCGGTCCCGAATGTGTGTGTGTGTGTGTGTGTGTGTGTGTGTGTGTGTGTGTGTGTGTGTGTGTGTGTGTGTGTGTGTTGGAAATGTGCCTGTGTTGTTTGTAGTTTGGTGTTGCTTTTTTTTGGCTTTTTTTTAGAATAACTTTCGATGATGTTGGTGGCAGATCTGTGTATTGATATTCTGCTGGAAGATTGACGGCAGATTTTACACCAACACATCTTTTTATATTTTTTGTTTGTTTTATTTTTATTTTATTTTTTATGTCGAGGACAATTGAATAATCACTCATGTGCTTTTTTTACATCCTGTCCCCGAGTGTAGGCAGTTTTGTATATCTTTTCATCTATTCCCACCAGCATACAATGGCCTACTCTTACGAAAAGCGGAACAGGATTTCACGTGTGCGCAAGATGTTCTGCGTGCGTTCACACAGGGCTTCACACAGGGCTTCGGTTTATAGTCTCATCAAAGGACTTGCTATATGTCCTGTGGTGTGTAAAATGTGCCCGTATGACCTACTCTTACGAAAAGCGGAACAGGATAGAACGTGTGTGCAAGATGTTCTGCATCTGTCTGCACGGCGGTATATAGTCTCATCCAAAGGACTTGCTATATGTCTTTTGGTGTGTAAAGTGTGCCCGTGAATTGTTTTTTAATCGAAATCAGCTGAGGATTGGGGAGAAAAATGCAGGCTGTATAATGGTGTGGACAGTGTGTGGGGAGTAGGAGTTTCTTTTATGTAATCACATCAAATGTAAAAGGAATAACAAGGATCGTCATGTGATTGCCATGCTGATTGCAGATCTGTGTATTGATCTTCTGCTGGAAGATTGATTGCAGATTTTACACCAAAACATTTAACGAAAAATGTATGTGAAAGACTAATGGTGTAAGATTTTAAGTCTATCAGCTTTTTCCTTCTTTTTTTTGGGGGGGGGGGGGGGGGGGGGGGGCGGTAATGAGATCAAAATGAATATTGGATAAAACGTGCCTGTGTGTTTTGTTTTGCCTTTTTCTTTTTAAATTATGACATCCATTTGATGTCAAGAAGAAATTGTAGAATGTTGTGTAATAGTATAAAAAAATATGTGCGAGGGGCTTTTTTTCATTTTAATTTGTTTTTTAATCACCTCGCATATGAAAACTAAAAGAAAGCTTGTGCTGTGATTGGCATTGATATTCTGTGAAATGACTTTAGATGATATTGGTGACAGATCTGTGTATTGATCTTCTGCTGGAAGATTGATGGCAGATTTTACACCAACACATCTTAGGAAAATGCGAAAGACTTATTGGATATGATTTTAAGTGTAAGGTTGAAATAGAGTGTTCCTGGGTGTTTTTGTTGATGGAGATGGTAAATGTGCCTTGGTTTGGTGGGGTGTTTTATTTGGGGAGGGGGGGGTTAAATGTGCCTGTGTTGCTTTGGGTGGTTTTTGGTTTTATTTAGGGGGAGGGGGGTAAATGTGCATGGGTCTTTTTTTGGGGGGGTGGGGGTGGAGAGGGTAATTGTGCCTGTATGCTTTTGTTGGGGGATAGGGTAAATTTCCTTTTTTTTTTTTTTGGGGGGGGGAGAATGGAGGTAAAAGGTGCCCTCTAGGGGGGAGGGTAAAATAATGTCTGTGTGGTGTATTCTTTTTTTTTTATTTGGGGGTGGGGGTAGGCATAAAATACATGTGCCATTTTTTTTTTGTAGAGGGGGGGAGGGGGTTGGAGAGTGCAAATGTTCCTGTGTAGTTTTATTGGGAGAGAGGGTAAATGTGTTTATGTGTGTGTGTGTGTGTGTGTGTGTGTTTTATTTATTTTCATTTATTTTAATATATTATATCGAGTATAATGGAATAAGCACTCGTGTGCTATTTTACATCCAGTCCCCGTGTGCATGAGAGTAAATGTGCCTGTCTATTTTTTTTTTTTTGGGGGGGGAATGTGCCTGTATATTTTCTTGGGGGGGGGATAAATGTGCCTTTTTGGGGGGGGGGGTAAATGAGCCTGTGTTGTTTTTGGGGGGAGGGGGAGAGGAGGTAAAAGTGCCCTTTTTGTGGGGGAAGAGGGTAAATGTGCCTGTGGGTTGGTTTGTTTGGGTTTTTGTTTTTTTTCGGGGGGGGGGGGGGGGGGGTAGGAGGTTAATGTGCTGTGTTTTTTGTGTTTTTGGTTGCTGTTTGTTTTTTAGGGGGAGACTAAATGTGCCTGTACTGTTTTTTTTTTTTTTAGGTAGATGGTAAAATTATGTGGTGTGTGCGCTACCCCCCCACTCCGTGCCTCTATGTGTGTGTGTGTGTGTGTGTGTGTGTGTGTGTGTGTGTGTGTGTGTGTGTGTGTGTGTGTGTGTTTCGGGGAGAGGGTAAATGGGCTTTTCAAGTTTGTAGTTTGGTGGGTTTTGTTTTTAAGTAATGACTATAGATGATGTTGGTGGCAGATCTGTGCATTGATCTTCTGCTGGAACGTGGATGGCAGATTTTACACCAATACATCTTCAATTTATATGTTTTGTGGTGTGTAAAGTGTGCCTGCCAATTTGTTTTTAATCGAATCAAATGAAGATAAGAGAGACAAACACAAGGCTGTATAATAGTGTGCACAGTGTGTGAAGAGTAGGGGCTTTTTTCTTTCTTATTTTAAAATATTAATGTCAAAGTAATAACAAAGATAGTCATGTAATGGCCATGTTGGTGATTGAGTTTTTGAGTTATTTGATTGATTTATTCTTTTATATCGAGGATAATGGAATATGTTGTTGTTGTTTTTTTATTTATTTTGTACCACTTTATGTCACAGCAGATTTCTCTGCGTGAAATTCGGGCTGCTCTCCCCGGGGAGAGCGCGTGGCCACAAGTGTAGCGCCTACTCATTATTTTTTTTCCCCCTTAGGGGTGGTGTCTAAACACGACACCTGTGTGCATGTTTTTTTTGTGGTTTTTTTTAATTTTGTCATCCCTCCTACCGGCACACAATGGCCTGCTCTTCCGAAAGGCGGAACGGGATTTTAACGTGTGTGCAAGATGTTCTGCGTGCGTTCGCACACGGGACCTCGGTTTATAGTCTCATCCGAATGACTTTGACATTCAGTTCGATTTTTTCGTCAAACTGGGAAGAAAGGGCGAGCTGGGTACGAACCCAGAAACTGGCGGTTTACATATTGGCAGGCGAACGTCTTAACCATCCTGCCACCGTCCTTCCTCTTGTGCTGTTTTACGTCCAGTCCCCGTGTGTATGCAGTTTTGCAAATGTCATCTGTTCCCACCGGCACACGATGGCCTACTCTTACAAAAAGCGGAACAGGATTTAACGTGTGCGCAAGGTGTTCTGCGTGCGTTCACAGACGGTGCCTCGGTTTACAGTCTCATCCGAAGGACTTTTGAGGAGAGTGGAGTCAGCACTGATGTTAACTCCAGGAGAAAAATCTCATAGACTGGTGGCAGATCTGTGTATTGATCTTCTGCTGGAAGATTGATGGCAGACTTTTCACCAACACAACTTAGGAAAAAAAAATATGTCAAAGACTGATGGTTTATGACATTAAGTGTAGTAGATATTTTTTAAGTAATGAGATCAGATGTGAATTTAGAAGAAAAAAAAAAAGTTGTATAATAGTGTCAGAAATGAATGGGACAATTTTTTTTGTCATTTTCCAATCACATCAAATGAGAAAACAGAAGGAAAGCTGCTGTTGTAATTGCCACTGATATTTATTTCATTGATGTTTTTTACAGCATTGGATAAATCTGCTTATGTGTTTTTTCTTATCTTTGTTCTTTTAATAAAGAGATCAATTGTGAAATGACAAGAGAAATGTAGAATGGTGTATAATTGTGTTAATAGTGTGCCCAAAGAGGATTTTTAAAAATTACTTTTAAATTGCATAAAATCTCAAGACAAAAAGAAAGCTTGTGCTGTGACTGGCATCAATATTCTGTGAAATGACTTTAGATGATGTTGGTGGCAGATATGTGTATTGATCTTCTGCTGGAAGATTGATGGCAGATTTTACACCAATACATCTTACGAAAAATGTATGTGAAAGACTGAAGTAAATGTATGTGAAAGACTGAAGTAAAGTAGTGAAGGAAATGTGGCGGTGGTTTTTTTTTAAGGGAGAGAGAGGGTAAATGTGCCCTTTTCAGGGGAGGGGGGGGGGGGGGGGGGGCTTAGAGTGTAAATATGCCTGTCTTTCTTGGGAGGGGAGGGGGTTAATGTGCCTGTGTCTTTTTTCGGGGAGAGATGGTAAATGTGCCTGTGTCCTTTTTTTTTTTTTTTTTTTTGGGGGGGGGGGGGTGTTAATGTGCCTGCGTTTCTTTGAATTTTGTTTGTTTGTTTTGGGGGAGGTAAATATCCACGTGTGTTTTTTTTTAGGGAGAGGGTAAGTGTGTGGGGGTGGGGGGTATGTGTATTTGTTTCTGGAGAGGGTAAATGTGCATGTGTGTTTGGTTTGACCTTTGTTTTTTTTTTTATAATAATGACTTTAGATGATGTTGGTGGCAGATCTGTGTATTGATCTTCTGGAAGATTCATTGCAGATTTTACACCAACGCATTTTAATGCTGTATATCTTGTGGTGTGTAAAGTGTGCCTGTCAATTTGTTTTAATTCAATCAAATGAAGTTCAGGGAGAAATTAAGGCTGTATAATGGTGTGGACAGTGTGTGGGGAGAAGGGGCTTCATTTTTAAAAAATCTCATTAGTTCTGAAAAGAATATAAAAAAAGATCCTCATACGATTGCCATGCTGGTGGCAGATCTGTGTATTGATCTTCTGCTGGAAGATTGATAGCAGATTTTACACCAACATATGTTACGAAAATGTACGTTAAAGACTAATGGTGTATGATATTAAGTGTAGTATTGGATGAAATGGTTTTTCTCTCTTTTTTTTAAAAGTATTGAGATCGAATGTGAATTTACAAGATAAATATAATGTTGTGTGATGTTGTAGAAAAATCGCATCAAATGTGAAAACAAAAAGACAGCTGGTGCTGAAATTGGTATTGATGTTTTAATAATTGTATGCATAGTACTGGATAAAACGTGTCTGTGTGTCTTGTTTATCTTTTTTTTTTTAAGAATGAGATCAAATGTAAACAGGAAAGAAAATGTGGCAATGGTGTATAATAGTGTTGGAAGTGTGCCAAAAGTGGTTTTCTTTTTTTATTTACTAATTTTTAAATCTCCTCAATTTTAATGTAAAAAACAAAACGAAATCTGGTGCTATGAATGGCATTAATATTCTGTGAAATGACTTTAGATGATGTTGGTGGCAGATCTGTTCATTGATCTTCTGCTTGATTTTACACCAACACATCTTAGCAAAACTGTATGTCAAAGACTACTGGTTAATGATAATAAGTATAGCAGTGAGTAAACTGTAACTGTCTTCTTTTCCCTTTTTTTCAGTAATAAGATAAAAACTCATGTAAATTGGCAAGAAAAATGTAATAGTTTGTATAATGTTATGGAAAGTGTGTATTATGTAAATCTTATCAGGCAAAGAGTTGGAGGAATTTTTTGTTGTTGTTGCTCTTTTAGAAAAAAAAATCACGCCTAATCTGAAAACGAAAAGAAAGGTGGTTATTTGATTGGCATCCATATTGTGTAAAATGACTTTAGATGATGTTGGTGGCAGGTCTGTGTATTGGTCTTCTTATGGAAGATCGATGGCATATTTTACATCAACACATCTTACGAAAAATATACAGGAAATACCTCTGGTATGTGATTCTAAGTATGGCAATGGGTAAAGTGTAACTGGTTTTTTTTGGGGGGTGGGGGTGGGTGGGAGTAAAGAGATCAATTTCATGTGAACTGGCAAGAAAATGTAGTTTCTATGATGTGAAAATGTGTAAGGAAAATGGGGTTTTATTTTGGCTTTTTTTAAAACCAAATTTGAAAACGAAAAGAAAGCTTGTAATGTGATTGGCATTGATATTATGTGAAATAACTTTAGATGATGATGGTGGCAGATCTGTGTATTGAACTTCGGCTGGAAGATTGATGGCAGATTTTACACCAACACATCTTCAGAAAAATATATGTGAAAGGCTGGCGGGGTATGATTTTAAGTGTAGTGTTGAATATAGTGTGCCTGTGTGTTTTTGTTAGGGGGAGGGGTAATTGTTCCTGTGTTTTTTGTTGTTGTTTGGTTGTTGTTTTTTTGGGGGGTGTGCAGAGGGTAGTTGTGCCTGGGTTTGTTTGGGTTTTCTTCTTAGGGGGGGAGAGGGTAGTTGTGCCTGTCTGTTTTTTGAGGGGAGAGCATAATTGTGCCCTTTCACGGGGGGGGGGGGGGGGGGGGGAGAGAGGTTGTGCCTTTTTTTGGGGGGGGAGGGAGGAGTGGGAGGGTAAATATGCCTGTGTTTTTATTAGGGAGGGGGGTGAGAGGGTGAATGTTCCTGTGTGAGTTTTTCGGGGAAGGGTAAATGTGCCTCTGTGTGTGTGTATGTGTGTGTGCACGTGCGCATCTGTGTGCGCACGCATGTGTGTGCACGCGTGTTTTGTGTGTTTTTGTGTGTGTGTGTGTGTTTTTTGTGTGTGTGTGTGTTGGGGAGAGGGTAAATATGCATGTGTTGATTGTTTGTTTTGTTTTTTTATAATGATTTTAGAATATGTTGGTGGCAGATCTGTGTATTGATCTTCTGCTGGAAGATTGATGGCAGATTTTACACCAACACATCTTAAGAAAAATGTATGTGAAAGACTGATGGTATATGATATTAAGTGAAGTAGATATTTTTTCTGCTGTTTTTTTTAAGTAATGAGATCAGATGTGAATTTACAAGAAAAACGTTTGTTGTATAAAAGGGTAGGAAATGCACGGATGTTTCTTTTTTCTTTTTTCCCCATCACATCAAATGTGAAAACAAAAATAAAGCTTGTGCTGTGATTGGGATAGGTATTTCAATGATTTTATTTACAGCATTGGATAAAAACGTGTATGTGTGCTTTGATTTTCATTTCTTTGTTGTTGTTTTTTTAATGAGATTTATTGTGAAATGACAAGATAAATGTAGAATGTTGTATAATTGTGTTAATAGTGTGCCTGGAGAGAATTGTTTTTATTACTCTTTAATTGCATAAAATTTAAAGACAAAAAGAAAGCTTGTGCTGTGACTGGCATCAATATTCTGTGAAATGACTTAAGATGATGTTGGTGGCAGATCTGTGTATTGATCTTCTGCTGGAAGATTGATGGTAGATTTTACACCAACACATCTTACGAAAAATGTATGGGAAGACTGAAGTGTAGTAGGGAAGTTAATGTGGCTGTGTTTTGTTTTTTTGGTTTGTTGTCTTTTTCTTGATTGGGGTGGGGGGGAGGTAAATGTGCCTTTTCTTGGGGGGGGGGGGGTAAATGTGCCTTTTTGGGGGGAAGGGAGGGTAAAATGCCTTTTGGGGGGGGGGAAAGGAAGGTAAATGTGCCGGGGGGGTGGGGTTAGAGGGTATATGTGCCTCTGGGGGGAGGCGGTTAGAGCTAAAATATGCCTTTTGGGGGGAGGGGGGTTGTTAGAGGGTGATTGTGTCTTGGGGGGGGGGGGGGGTAGAGGGTAAATGTGCCTTTTGGGGGGGAGGGGAGTTAGTGGGCAAATGTGCCTGTGTCTTTCTGGGGAGGGGGAGGGTGTTAATGTGCCTGTGTTCCTTTTTTATTTGGGGGGGGGGAGATAAATGTCATTGTGTTGGGGTTTTTTAGGGAGAGGGTAAGTGTGTGTGTGTGTGTGTGTGTGTGTGTGTGTGTGTGTGTGTGTGTGTGTGTGTGTGTGTGTGTGTAAATGTGCCTGTATTGTTTGCTTGTCCTTTGCTTTTTTAAATAATGACTTAAGATGATGTTGGTGGCAGATCTGCCTATTGATCTTCTGCTGGAAGATTGATGGCAGATTTTACACCAACACATTTTTATGGTTTATGTCGTATGGTATGTAAACTGTGCCTGTGAGTGAGTTTGTGGTTTTTTTTTATCGAATCAAATGAAGATTGGTGAAAAAATACAGGCTGTACAATGGTGTGAACAGTGGGAGATGGGGGTCTTTCCTTTTTTCTTATTTAAAAATCACCTTAAATATGAAGGGAATAACAAAGATCGTCATGTGATTACCATGTTGGTGGTAGATCTGTGTATTGATCTTCTACTGGAAGATTGATGGCAGATTTTACACCAATACAACCTGAAAAATGTATGTAAAAGACAACTGGCATACGATTGTAAGTACAGCTGTGGGTAACGTGCAACTATTTTCTCTTCTTTTTTTTTAATAACGAGATGTAAATTGGCAGGAAAAGTGTAGTACATTGCATAATGTTGTGGAAAGTGTGTAAGGAAAGGGATTTTTGTTGCTTAAAAAAAAAAAATTTTAAACCAAAAAGAAAGCTTGTGCTGTGATCTTAATGCTATGTGCCTTATAGTGTGTAAAATGTGCCTGCTGGTTGGTGGTTTTTTTTATTTTTAAAGGAATCAAATAAGATTGGTGAGAAAACTACAGGCTGTATAATGGTGGTTTTTTATTTTATTTTATTTCATACCACTTAATGTCACAGCAGATTTCTCTGCGTAAAATTTGGGCTGCTCTCCCCGGGAGAGCGCATCGCCACAAGTGCAGCGCATACCCTTTTTTTTTTTACCCTCGGGGATGATGTCTAAACACGACACCTGTGTGCTTGCTGGTTTGTTTTTTTTAAAAATAATTCTGTCTTCCACTCCTACCGGCACACCATGGCCTGCTCTTCCGAGAGGCGGAACGGGATTTTAAACGTGTGCGCAAGATGTTCTGCGTGCGTTCGCACCCGGGACCTCGGTTTACAGTCTCATCCGAATGACTTTGACATTCAGTTCGATTTTTTCGTCAAACTGGGAAGAAAGGGCGAGCTGGGTACGAACCCAGAAACTGGCGGTTTACATATTGGCAGGCGAACGTCATAACCATCCTACCACCGTCCTTCCTGTGTGGACTGTGTGTGAGGAGAAGGGGTCATTTTTTTTAAATCACAAAGATGGTCATGTGATTGCCATGTTGGTGGCAGATCTGTGTATTGATCTTCTGCTGGAAAATGTGTGTAAAAGACTTAATAGCATTTGATATTAAGTGTAGTATTTTTAATGTGCCTGTGTCCGTGGTTATTGTTTTGTTGTTTTTTAGCAATGAGATCAAATGTGAATTTACAAGAAAAATGTCTGTAGTATGATAGTGTAGGAAATGCACTGGTTGAAGTTCTTTCTTCTTTTTTTTTTAAAAATCACATCAAATGTGAAAACAAAAAGAAACCTTGTGTTGCATTTCCAGTGATATTTCAATGATTTTATTTGTAGCGCTGGATAAAACGGGCCTGTGTAGTTTGGTTTTTTGTTGTTGGTTTTTTCTTTAAATAATGAGATCAAATGTAAACATAAAAAATGTATGTTGTCTATAAAAGTGTTTCTATTTTTTTTTGATTACATAAAATTTAAAAACAAAAAGAAAGCTTGTGCTGTGATTGGCATTGATGTTCTGTGAAATGACTTTAGATGATGTTGGTGGCAGATCTTTGTATTGATCTTCTGCTGGAAGATTGATGTCAGATTTTATACCAACCCATTTTTCTTATTCCTTTTCTTTTATTTCGAAGATGTGCTTTTTAAAATCCAGTCCCTGTGTGTACTTTTTAAAATTTTATTCTTTTGTATCGAGGAAAATGGAATAAGCACTCGTCTGCTGTTTTACATCCAGTCCCTGCGTGTATGCAGTTTTGTAAATGTCATGTTCACACTGGCCTTCTCTTAGGAAAAGTGGAACAGGATTTAACATGTGCGCAAGATGTTCTGCGTGTGTTTCTACACGGGGCTTCTGTTTATGGTCTCATCGGAAGGACTTTGTGGGGAGTGGAGTCTACACTGATATTAACTCCAGGAGAAAAATCGAACCCGGGTCGTCAAGTTGCGAGTGTATGCAGTTTTATCAATTTTCATCTTAATGCTATAATGTCTTATAGTGTGTAAAATGTGCCTGCGAGTTGGTTTTTTAATGTGTGTTTTTTTTAAGGAATCAAATGAAGATGAGGGAGAAAATACAGGCTGTATAATAGTGTGGATTGTGTGTGAGGAGAAGGGGTCTTTTCTTTTCTTTTTTGAAATCATATCAAATGTGAAAGGAATAACAAAGATCATCATATTGTCATGTTGGTGGCAGATCTGTGTATTGATCTGCTGGAAGATGGATGGCAGATTGTACACCAGCACATCGAACTTATCTTGTAAAAAAATCTTGTAAAAGATTCATGTTAGATCTTTTTTCTTAAAATCTAGTCGTGGGTAGATTGTGCCAATGTGTTCTCTATTTTGGAAAAAAAATGTGTTGTGTTCCTTAAAAAAATTAATTAATGAAACCAAGAAAATTGACAAAAAAGTAATTTGTACTGTGGTGTTGAATGTGTTTGAGGAGATGGGATATTTTTCTGAAATCACGTAAAAGTGTCTGGGGTGATTATTTGTTTTGTTTTGTTTTGTTTAGTTTTGTTGTTGTTTTTTTTCTTTTTAAATAAAGTTTGAGTAGGTTTGCTTGTTGTGTAGAAAAAAAGCTTCGTTTATATGACTTTTTATGTGCTTTTAAATGTCACAGAATAAATTCTACTGAGTACGTTTGCTTATACAGTAGAAAAAATGTAATTGTTTATATGACTTTTTATGTGTTTTTAAATGTCACAGAATAAATTCTACTGTAGTGAGAAATGCTGATTTCTTTGTTTTGGCAACTTGGGTGTGTGGGTGTGGGTGTGGGTGGACAGGGCTGTGGGTTGGTGTGTGTGTGTGTGGGGGGGGGGGGGGGGGGGGGGGGTCATGCGCAAACAAGAGACCAAAACAAAAAAGCCACCAATAATTTCAACGAAAGTGTATAGAGTGTCTTTCTGTTTGTCTATCTGTGTGTCTCTGTCTGTCTGTGTCTATATATATCTTTGTCTGTCTCTGTCCCTCTATCTGTCTGTCTCTGTATGTCTGTCTGTCTCTCTGTTGCTGTCCCTCTCTCTCTAAGAAAATTATGTGTGCACGCCCTCGCATAGGTGTGTGCGTGCATGAAGTGCGTGCGTGCATGTGTGAGTGTGCATCTGTCTGTCTACATCTTTCCTCCCTCTCTCTGTCTCCCTCCCTCCCTCCCCCCCCCCTCTCTCTCTCTCTCTCTCTGGAGGGACGGATAGCCTAATGGTCAGAACATTGGGCTGGCAATTTGACGACCCGGGTTCGATTCCGGTTGAGGAGATTTTTCTCCTGGAGTTAACATCAGTGCTGACTCCACTCTCCCCAAAAGTCCTTCAGATGAGACTATAAACCGAGGCCTCGTGTGCGAACGCACGCAAAACATCTTGCGCACATGTTAAATCCTGTTCCACTTTTCGTAAGAGTAGGCCATCGTGTGCCGGTGGGAACAGATGATATTTACAAAACTGCATACACACGGGGACTGGATGTAAAAAGCAGAAAAGTGCTTATTCCATTATTCTCGATATAAAAGGATCTCTCTCTCTCTCTCTCTCTCTCTCTCTCTCTCTCTCTCTCTCTCTCTCTCTCTCTCTCTCTCTCTCTCCTTCCTTTTCTTTCTCTGTATTTTATAAAATACGTCATTACAAGCTATGTGAAACTTCACGTCTGGCCTCTAAATAAAATTGGTTTGTTTTTGTTGTTGCTGTTATTATTATCAATTTATTCCTATGTTGTCTGAGAACTGACACAATGCCACAATTTACTGCCAGTTACTCGCACGTCATAGGTAGGATCAAAACGAGTTGCAGCCCACGTTAAACTCTGTGTGTGTCAGTTATTGATTAGAAGCAAAGTGCCAAGACTTGCATTATCATGCTTATTATGTTTTTTTTGTTTGTTGACATGCTTCATGCATCATTCAGTTAAATCCTGTTCCACTTTTCGTAAGAGTAGGCCATCGTGTGCCGGTGGGAACAGATGACATGATTTACAAAACTGCATACACACGGGGACCCGATGAAAAAAAGCATATGATTGCTTATTCTGTTATCCTCGATATAAAAGAATAAATAAATAAATAAAATTCATCCATTCATTCATTCAGGTTAAATCCCGTTCCGCTTTTCGTAAGAGTAGGCCATCGTGTGCCGGTGGGAACAGATGACAAGATTTACAAAACTGCCTACACACGGGGACTAAATGTATAAAAAAGCACATGAGTGCTTATTCCATTATCCTCGGTGTAAAATATTAAATAATAAAAAAAAGTAATTCATTCACTCATTCATTCATTCATTCATTTGATTTCCAGGATAATGGAATAAGCAGTCGTGTGTGTGTGTTTTATTTTACATCCAGTCCCTGTGTGTATGCAGTTACGTCAATTTTGTCATCCCTTCACACAGGCACACCATGACTTCTTCCAAAAAGCGGAGCGGAATTTTAACGTGTGCACAAGATGTTTTGTGTCATCATGACAAGCTCTTAACATTATGTATCTTGTATTTCATTTATTATTATTATTATTATTATTATTATTATTATTATTATTATTATTATCATTATTATTATTATTATAAAAAATACAAAAGTCCCGTGTGTGCGAACACACGCAGAACTTCTTGCACACGTTAAATCCTGTTCCGCTTTTCGTAAGAGTAGGCCATCGTGTGACAGTACGGTGGGAACAAATGGCAAGATTTACAAAACTGCATACACACGGGGACTGGATGCAAAAAAGCATATGCACGCTTATTCCATTATACTCTATATATAAAAGAATAAATGAAATAAAATGAATAAGGCGAGGTATTCGCAAAACTGTCGTACATGCCAACTTGTCCTCCTCCTCCAGTGTGTACTGACAGTCTCACAGGGATTCATTCCCAGGTGGCAGGAGTGAGACAGACACAGTGTGGCATGTACTGGGTGACAGACCCACCCCCAGGGTGTTCAGCTGGGGAACGCCCAACACCAACGAGAGGAATAATGAACAATAGCAACAAAAAGAATGAAGAGAAACAAGTGCACAATCGATGAACAGGTAAAGTAATTAAACCATTAAAAATGTTAAAATGAAGGGGAATAAAACGATCTGAAATCTGATCTGCCGTAAATGTAGTGAAATGACTAATCTTTAGATTTAAAAAAAAACAAACTCTCTGCTTGTCCATGATTCATTCATTCATTCATTCATTCTTTCTTTCTTTCTTTCTTTCTTTCGTTTTTTCTGTCTGTCTGTCTGTCTTTCAGTCCCTTCTTTCACATACACAGAGACACAAACACACACACACACATACACAGACGTGTGCGCAGCACACACAGAGTACACACACACACACACACGCACACACCAAACACACACAAAATACACACAGACAGAGCACACACACACACACACAAACACACACACAGAGTACACAACACACACACACACACACACACACACATACACTCACACACACACACACACACACACACACACACACACACACACACACACACACACACACACACACACACAAGTCCCAACTGACGCCATACAGAGTAGCGAAAATAATCTGTGCCCAAAAATTCAACCACAGGTGGTTCTTCTTCTTCTTCTTCTCCTTCTACTACTACTACTACTACTACTACTACTGATTTAGGGCAAAATTGGGGGGTGGGCGTTTGCTAGGGATAGACCCCTTCGCACAAAGTAATTTTTTGTGCTCAACCATATAATTAAGCACGTAGCCTAAGTTAGGTCGTGTGAGTAGAAGTGAAGGAAAATAGAAAAAAGGGACTTTGAGGCAAACATTCAAGAGAGAGAAAGAGACACCAAGTGGCTGTTTCCAGGGACTTAACCACATGTCTGATGCCGAGAAGCCCACCACATTGAAAGCACCTGCCAGTTCCATCCTTCGGTTGTAGGTCCTTGTTTCGCAATACCCTGCCTTCAGATCTTTCCTCTTTCAGATAATGCAGCACACCTTGGTCGACATGTTCAGATCTAACTGCTGGTCCTTTTGACAGTTTCCGTTTTTTGTTTGTCTTTTCCATACCGCTGTTCAAGTCTATCCATGTTTTCACTCCATTCACTAATCCTCTTCCTATTCACAGAAAATTCACAGGCACACTCCGAAACATTCCCACCTGCTTCGGTATCCAGATACTGGAGGGCTTCCAATTTGAAAGATACAGTGTAAGACTGTTGCTTCGGCAATTTGCAGAAATGGCACAGAGAGATTCAATAACCAACTTCCAGCCATCAGGAAGGGTCGTCAAAGTACCGGTACGTCACTGACAGACAAAAGACGTCAGTGGAAAAAGCATGAAGTAATTTTAATTCACGTTGTTGGGGATGGGTGGGAGTGAGGAGAGGGTACACAAAATAAGAAAAAAGGAAAGAAACACGAAAAGGTAAAGAAGGGGAAAAAGATGACTTTCATACAGTCTGCACAAATCTTATTGAAAGTGAGCAGTCTCTTTGAAAAAAACAGGGTGGACGTTTGCTAGGTAGTTACCCCTGTGCACAAATTTTGGCCCAAAGTAGGGGGTGGGCGTTTGCTAAATGGTGGGCTTATGCTAGGGATTTTACGGTACTACCACTACTTTTAGTGTAGGACTCCTAATCTAAAGGTTGCCGGTTCGATCCCAGCTTTCGGCTATGGCGTTGTGCCCTTGGAAAAGGCACTTTACGGCTATTTTCTCACCCCACCCAGGTGTAAAAGGGGTACCAATCTTGTGTTGGGGGTAAACCCTGCGATAGACTGGCGTCCTATCCAGGGGGGAGTCTATGACTCTCAGTCGCTTAACGCCACAGAAACCGGGATAAGCACCGGACTGATGAGCCTTAGGCTTGGGACAGGGGACAGACCACTACTTTTGTCTTCTTTTTTTCCAAACTTTTAAAAATTCATTTTTTGGTTACATAATTATACAAAATGAAAAACATTTAAACAGTTTTGTTAACACTGAAAGAAAAAAAAAGAAAGTAAGAAACTTAAAGAAAGAAAGAAAGAAAGAAAGAAAGAAAGAAAGAGAAGAGAGAGAGAGAGAGAGAGAGAGAGAGAGAGAGAGAGAGAGAGAGAGAGAGAGAGAGAGAGAGAGAGAGAGAGAGAGAGAGAGAGAGAGAGAGAGAGAGAGAGAGAGAGAGAGATTTTATTTGATTTATTCTTTTATATCGAGGATAATGGGATAAGCACTCTTGTACTTTTTTACATCCAGTCCCCGTGTGTATGCAGTTTTGTAAATGTCATCTGTTCCCACCGGCACACGATGGCCTACTCTGACGAAAAGCGGAACAGGATTTAACGTGTGCGCAAGATGTTCTGCGTGCGTTCGCATACGGGGCCTCGGTTTATAGTCTCATCCGAAGGACTTTTGGGGAGAGTGGAGTCAGCACTGACATTAACTCCAGGAGAAAAATCTCCTCGACCGGACTCGAACCCGGGTCGTCAAATTGCGAGCGCAATGTTCTGACCACTAGGCTATCCGTCCCAGGTCTCATAGGGGTATTGAGTTCAGCAGAGTCAGAGCATATGTGGGTTGATACAACACACACACACACACACAAAACACACACACACACACACACACACACACACACACACACACACACACACACACACACACACACAGCATATATATATATATATATATATATATATATATATATATATATATTATATATATATATATATATATATATATATATATATACATACATACATATACACATATGCATTTTGTATATCAAAACAAAATCAGGTGTGCGTGTGTATGTTTAGTATCAAAGTATTTTGTGTGCGTCAGGCCTCCACTGGAAGGTCATAGATGAGAGTGATATTTACAAATGCAAAGGTTGATATGGAATCCATTTAGTAATAAACTTATTATGAGAAATGTATTCCTCAGTACGAAATCTGTATCTTAATGTGTTAATATATTTATGAAGTACAGGTCGACTATTACTCAATGTATGAAGTACAGGTCGACTATCATTCAATTTGCAATGGTATATGTATTGTTTGGCCATCAGAAGAACAAAATAACAACTGTCATCAATAGTTATATTTCTGTCATATCATAGTATAGCCAAACCCTCTGTTAAATGCAGATTGCGAACGTTATGACATTTTCATTCACCACTTCGGTAAGTGCCTGCCAAAAACTCTGTATATGTATGCACTGCCAAAACATACGTCTAATACTATCTACTGCTGTATTACAAAAATTGCAGAAATTACTATCAGTCACACCCATCTCTTTCAAAATAACATTGGTACCCAAACACCTGTGAACTATTCTAAGTTGAAGCCATTTCATTTTGACATCAGCAATTTTATGAACATACAAAAACCCAGTCATTTTCCACATTCAATTTTTCGTCCCATTTAATACAACTTTTTGGGTGATTATTGCTACCAATAAATTTCTTCATAAAAGGGCTTTGGCCCTTTCAGTGCAGTGTTCAGCTTTTTAAAACAGGTAGACATACTTGAGGAAGTACTGTCTTGTATTATTCGAGAGATACAGACACCTGCAGTGTTGGTCAGGTAATTTGAGCAACACTCTCAAATTCGCATCCGTAAAGTAGATGAAGCTCGACTGTGTGGTCCCAGTCTCCCTACTGAGCCCACAGCACACTCACTCTGGGTAGGAGCAATTTTATCTCTTTTGTTGTTCCAAACAAGTTTATAGCAGTAGCTCTGCAGGGTACGGAAAAATTCGTCTGGTGGATTAGGTAGTAGCATCCATAAATGAATAATTTTTGATAAAATGACAGATCTTAATACTGCTATCCTACCTATGGGTGTTAGTTGTCTTTTACCCCAGATTTTGAACAAGTGTTTTACATCTTCCAGTTTTTCTGAGTTATTTAAATGCGGACAGTTTTGTAGGTCATTTGTAAACCAGATTCCCAGGATTTTAAACTTTAGTGGATTCCATTCCATACTTAGATGCTTCATAAAACGAACTGCAGAGGTTTTTTTGCTCCCCAACCAGATTACACTAGTTTTACCATGATTCATCTTTAACCCAGATTTAGACCCAAATATCTTTATTATTTCAATGCAAGTTTCGAACAATTTTTTGTCGCCTGCTAAAAGGATTTATGTGTCATCTGCATACTGAGAGAGCTTGTGTTCAATATTATTAATAGTTATCCCATGTATATCTTTATTTTCACGAATCATTATTGCCAGTATTTCTGCACATAGAACGAATATATACGGAGACAATGGGTCTCCTTGTCTATAACCTCGTTCAATATCAAACCACTCAGAGATTTGACCATTGACACAAGCTCTGGTATTTCTTTAAAATAAATTATGTCTATCCATTTACATACTCCATGTTGAAAGCCAAATATCCTAAGTACTTTAAACATAAAATCCCAACTAACTGAGTCAAACGCTTTTTCAAAATCAATGTTAAACAAAAGTCTAGGTAATTGATGTCTTTTAGATAAGTCTAATGTTGTCACTGATATATCTTTTCCTTATGAAACCAGTTTGATCTTCATTAATAAGTTTAGGTAATAGATTTTTGAACGGTTAGCTATGCATGCTGATCCAATTTTATATACAACATTTAATAAAGTGATTGGTCTCCAATTCTTTATCAGATTTCTTGGTTTGTCTCCTTTAGGTATACATGTAATTAAACCTTGCCTTTGAACACAACTTAGTTCTCCCTTTTTAAATCCAGCATTTAATGCTCTCACTACAAAAATACCTATTTTACCCACAAAGCACTTAAAGAACTCAGCATTAAACCCATCTGTGCCAGGACTTTTATTATTTTTCATATGTTTTAATGCTAAAGATGCTTCTTCTAACCTTATTTCCCCTTCTAAATCCTTTGCTTCTTCAACATCTAGTTGTGGATCACTGTTACAAGAGTTTATATAACCTTTCATACAAAGTCTTAACTTCTTGCAAAATATCTTTCTGAGTGTCTAGCCTATTACCATGCTTATCAGTTAGAGAAGCCATGTTTTTGTTTACAAAATGTCGTTTTTTCTAGATTACAGAAGTAGCTTGTCACTTTTTTCCCTTCAGCTATCCATTTTGCTCTAGATCTTAAAAGCACCCCCTCTGTTCTTTTCTGTCTTATATCTTTTAACTGTTCCTTCTTTGAATCTATACACTTAATATTTTCCTCATTTTTTTCCTCTTTT
>CM060330.1:59969769-59987269 GCA_030674155.1 Stramonita haemastoma
GTTACCACATGTCCGGCGCGCGCCACGAATATAAAAAAAATCAGTTGAAGTGTGTATGCATGTAATAACCTACTCTCTTGGTGCCGTAGGCTCTGTTACTGTGCAAAAAGTGCGGTTCAACGTGACTCAAGCTGGCCCATTTGGTCCCATCTTTTGGAAAAACCGGGCTTATTTTGGGGGGAAGGGGGGTATTGTAATATTATTATGATTATTCATATGGGTATTGCAAGGTTTTGTTGTGATGCCTACACTGTATAGACCGCCTTTCCTTCCATAAACGTGCTAGATTTAAGACTGATATTAGACTTACACCGGCCATTTTGTCCCATCTTTTGGAAAAATCGTGCCTTATTTTTTCGGAGGACCAAGGTGTTGTAATGTTATCATGGTTATTCATATGGATACAGCAAGGTTTTGTTATACTGCCTACACTGTAAAAACAGCCCTTCCTTCCGAAAAGCTTGCTAGATTCAAGTCTTTTTGGAGTTGTGGGGTGGCCAAATGTCCGGCGCCACGTATAAAAAAATGCAGGTGAAGTGTGTATGCATACAATACTCTACTCTCCTGGTGCCGTGGGCTCTATTACTGTGTAAATGTGGAATATGACGGGACTCATCACAAACTGGCCCGTTTTGTCCCATCTTTTGGAAAAAAACGCGCCTTATTTTTTGGGGGAGGGGGTGTTGTAATATTATTATGATTATTCATAATAGTAGTAGTAGTAGTAGTAGTAGTAGTAGTAGTAGTAGTAGTAGTAGTAGTAGTAGTAGTAGTAGTAGTAGTAGTAGTAGCAGCAGCAGCGACAGCAGCAGCAGTAGTAGTAATAGTAGTAGTAGTAGTAGTAGTAGTAGTAGTAGTAGTAGTAGTAGTAGTAGTAGTAGTAGTAGTAGTAGTAGTAGTGGTGGTGGTGGTGGTGGTTGTGTGGTAGAGGTGGTAGTAGTAGTAGTAGCAGTAGTAGTAGTAGTAGTAGTAGTAGTAGTAGTAGTAGTAGTAGTAGTAGTAGTAGTAGTAGTAGTAGTAGTAATAGTTGTAATAATATTGGTAGCAGCAATAAATGTAGCAGATGTAGTGTTAGTAATAGTTGTAATAATATTGGTAGTAGTAATAGATGTAGTGGTAGTATTAGTTGCAAGAACAGTGATGGAAGTAGAAGTAGTAATGGTAGTAGAAGCAGAAGGTTGTGCATTTTTATTTCTAATAATTTTTTTATGGAGAAAAAACGGAAAAGTGTGTGTGTGTGTGTGTGTGTGTATGTGTGTGTGTGTGTGTGTGTGTGTGTGGTGTGTGTGTGTGTGTGTGTGTGTGTGTGTGTGTGTGTGTGTGTGTGTTTATTTATCTATTTATTCTTTTATATCGAGGATAATGGAATAAGCTTTCATATGCTTTTTTACATCCAGTCCCCGCGTGTATGCAGTTTTGTAAATGTCATCTGTTCCCACCGGCACACGATGGCCTACTCTGACGAAAAGCGGAACATGATTTAATGTGTGAGCAAGATGTTCTGCGTGCGTTAGCACACGGGGCCTCAGTTTATAGTCTCATCCGGAAGACCTTTGGGGGAGTGGAGTCAGCACTGATGTGTGTGTGTGTGTGTGTGTGTGTGTGTGTGTGTGTGTGTGTGTGTGTGTGTGTGTGTGTGTGTGTGTGTGTGTGTGCACAAAGCTGTCAGAGTCTAATATCAGATCACCACATCAGCAGATAAGTACTCGTAGATAAGATATATTAATACATATTCATGACTGTATAAACTTGGGTCGTACCTCATTTATAACAGCAATAACATCACTGACACCGCCATCTCACCACCTCAGGCACACATTATACTGATTTCAGTTACAACTGAAAAAAAAAGAAAAAACCTTCTTAGCTTTCCTTTCATTTGTTGAATGGATGGTGGTCTTGAGGTAACAGGCCTGCCAAAGAATGTGAAAAGTCAGGGTCGGAAGTGTGCGGTGGTTTGACCCCCGATTAGGCCTCAAACTTTTCCCCCATCCATTAGACCATGAGTGGTGGTCTGGGTCTTTCAGATGAGGCGATAAACCAGGTCCCATGTATTACAAAAAAATATTTAGCTCACGTAAAAGAATCCACGGCAACAAGAGAGTTGAGCCTGGAAAAATGCAATAGAAAACAGCCACTTTGATTGGGAAGCCAATACTGTTGCAGACGGGGAAAGAAAAAAAATGGGTGGCACTGCTCTCGTGGTGACGCGCTCTCCTCAGGGAGACCAGCCCGAGCTTCACACAGAGAAATGTGCCGTGACTTAAAGTGGTGTGAAAGTGTAAAAAGGGTAACAATAAAGCCCACTACAAACACGTTCAAGTGAAACAGAAAAGGATAAGGCGTAAAGGAAAGATCACTGTACAAGTTTACAAATCGTCTTGTAAACCACTTTATGTCAGCAGATTTCTGTGTGAAATTCGGGCTGCTCTCCCTGGAAGAGCACGTCGCCACAAGTACAGTACCTACCCATGATTCATTTTCTTTTTCCTGTCTGCAAGTGTATTTGTTTCCCCTATCAGAGTGGCTTTTTATCTACAGAGTTTTGACAGAGACAAGCTTCTTGTTGCCGTGGGTTCTTTCACGTGCGCTAAATAATGATGTGTAACACACGGGACCTCGGTTTATTGTCTCATCCGAAAGACCACCACTCATGATCTAATGGATGGAGGAAACGTTTTTGGCCCAAATGGGATTCAAACTACCGCACACTTTGACCGGGACTTTTCGCTTTCTAGGCAGGTGCATCACTTCTAGACCACCGACACACATAATTTATGAAATAATTAGACTTTTAGATGCCTTTGAAATTGATCTTTGTTTTTGGTAAGTTTTAAAGTTTTGGGAGCCTATCCTGAATACAAGAAGCTTGATTTGTACAGTTTGTTTTTCGGTCTTGAAATATTAGCAAGTGGTTGTGTCTATGCTTATTTTGTTTAAACATTTGATTATCTAGGGATGTGCAATAACTAGGCGTGTGTGTGTGTGTGTGTGTGTGTGTGTGTGTGTGTGTGTGTGTGTGTGTGTGTGTGTGTGTGTGTGTGTGTGTGTGTGTGGTGGTGTGGTGTGTGTGTATGTGCGTGTGTGTGCATGGTGCGCGCGTGCACACCAGCGCAGCGTGGGCGACCTCATTTTAGATCTGTGAGCATGGCAGATAAAGCAGCACGGGTTTGTTTTGAAATTCAAATTTAGGGGTGGGGGTGGGGGGTGGGGGTGGGGGAGTGGCGGCCCACCTTATTTTCAAACAAGGTGCTGCCTTGCTGTGATTGGTGGCTGAATTTAGGACATGAGTTGGGAATGTGACCCCATTCTGTGAAAGAAAAGTTAGGAGCAGTTTGCTTAAGTGTTTGCTAAAGTCTCTTTACAATCTAGGATATCAGATGGAAAGATCTCCCAGTTGGTATAAATGTGTGTGTGTGTGTGTGGGGGGGGGGTATCAATATAGATAGCATCACTACTTTCTGGAAATTCTCTGCTAATTCTCTTTTCAAATTCTCTTTTCTATCTCACTCATTGCTTCTGCCTTGGTCCAAATGACAAGAGTCTATTGTCTGCCTTCTTGGTCCATTTTGCATAAAGACTTTAGAGATTCCAGGTATCTCCTATGCTAAAGAGGAATGCACTGGGCCTGACTTGTGAGTTACTTCACAGCAGCACTAGACAGGTTTTGCTATTATTACAGACTTTGTTGCTACTGTGTGAGCATTCAAAGAACAAAAAGTTGGGGGGGGGAGGGAGGGGGAGTGGTAAAAATGGGTGTAAGTTTGTAGCATTTTGTGTCTGCCATTCTGTGCATGCATGTCGTCTATCTGCATGAATGAATGTTCGTATGCATATATATGTTTGCACGCATGAATGAGTTGTGTGTTTGCATGAATGTCTCCCTACATGCAAGTGTGCCTGCCGATGTGTATGTGTGTTTGAAAGGCAATGCTGGGCAGTAAAAAATATATACAAACCAAACATACATACATGAAAAACTACTGTCTGATGAACTGCAACAATGTTTAGATTCAAATACATACCCAAGTAGCAACATCTTACCTTTACTACAGGTGTGTCACAGGCTGTTAACTTTCTAGGCATCCTCTGTGTGCAGGTGTTTCTTACGGTGGAGGATGGGAGTGGAGACCTATCCTGCTGTTGCTGTTGATGGTAGATGGTAGCAAGCTACCCAAAAGCCGAAACAGACATAGAAAGCACAAAAAAAGGGGGGGGGGGATGTCGATTTCGCGCGCTTTTAGATAGGTTTATATGCTCAGAGAAGATCCACGAAAAAGCTTTTATACGCAGCAGCAGATGTGTGTTGGCAGTGGGCCTTTCTGATTGGTTGTTATTTCAGTACAACGGCCACGTTCATTTAGGGTGTTTACTGTTTGAAACACCCTACCCCCAATTAGACCTTCAGCTACAACCACACTCTCTCTCACTCTCTCTCTCTCTCTCTCTCTCTCTCTCTCTCTCTCTCTCTCTCTCTCTCTCTCTCTCTCTCTGTGTACATGTAACTAACAGTGTGAGTATATGTGTCAGTATCTATTATATTGTACAAAAAGATTCTTTGGGTCCGGTCTTTGCCTAAAACGGCACCTTTTCCGGCGGGGGGTGGGTATGCGTGCGCGCACGCGCGCGCGCGCGCAGGTGTTTGTCAGTGTGTTTGTTTGTGTGCGCGCATGTGGAGGGGACCCTGCCCTTGGCTGTGGTGCATGATATGGCTGTATAGTGTCATTATTAGTGTGGGTCCCGCTTGGTTTTTGTTGCGTACACCTTAGCAGATTACCTGGCCCGACACTAGCTTTCTCAGCTCTCCAGGGCTGCCGAGTCGCCACGAGTCCAGCGCCACACACATCGAAAATGGTCGGAGAGGCTGTATGCATACAGTGCCATATTGCCTTGGGGCCAGGGGGTCTGTAAGCGCGCAAAAGTCGGGGTAGGACGGGCCTGAAAACGGCTCTTTGGGTCCGGTCTCTGCCTAAAACGGCACCTTTTCCGGCGGGGGGTGGGTATGCGTGCGCGCACGCGCGCGCGCGCAGGTGTTTGTCAGTGTGTTTGTTTGTGTGCGCGCATGTGGAGGGGACCCTGCCCTTGGCTGTGGGTGCATGATATGGCTGTATAGTGTCATTATTAGTGTGGGTCCCGCTTGGTTTTTGTTGCGTACACCTTAGCAGATTACCTGGCCCGACACTAGCTTTCTCAGCTCTCCAGGGCTGCCGAGTCGCCACGAGTCCAGCGCCACACACATCGAAAATGGTCGGAGAGGCTGTATGCATACAGTGCCATATTGCCTTGGGGCCAGGGGGTCTGTAAGCGCGCAAAAGTCGGGGTAGGACGGGCCTGAAAAGGCTCTTTGGGTCCGGTCTCTGCCTAAAACGGCACCTTTTCCGGCGGGGGGTGGGTATGCGTGCGCGCACGCGCGCGCGCGCAGGTGTTTGTCAGTGTGTTTGTTTGTGTGCGCGCATGTGGAGGGGACCCTGCCCTTGGCTGTGGTGCATGATATGGCTGTATAGTGTCATTATTAGTGTGGGTTCCCGCTTGGTTTTTGTTGCGTACACCTTAGCAGATTACCTGGCCCGACACTAGCTTTCTCAGCTCTCCAGGGCTGCCGAGTCGCCACGAGTCCAGCGCCACACACATCGAAAATGGTCGGAGAGGCTGTATGCATACAGTGCCATATTGCCTTGGGGCCAGGGGGTCTGTAAGCGCGCAAAAGCGGGGTAGGACGGGCCTGAAAACGGCTCTTTGGGTCCGGTCTCTGCCTAAAACGGCACCTTTTCCGGCGGGGGGTGGGTATGCGTGCGCGCACGCGCGCGCGCGCAGGTGTTTGTCAGTGTGTTTGTTTGTGTGCGCGCCATGTGGAGGGGACCTGCCCTTGGCTGTGGTGCATGATATGGCTGTATAGTGTCATTATTAGT
Organism: Stramonita haemastoma; assembly: GCA_030674155.1. Lineage (NCBI taxonomy): Eukaryota > Metazoa > Mollusca > Gastropoda > Neogastropoda > Muricidae > Stramonita > Stramonita haemastoma. Next base: position 59,975,679 of record CM060330.1, read on the forward strand.
GTGGGTCCCGCTTGGTTTTTGTTGCGTACACCTTAGCAGATTACTGGCCGACACTAGCTTTCTCAGCTCTCCAGGGCTGCCGAGTCGCCACGAGTCCAGCGCCACACACATCGAAAATGGTCGGAGAGGCTGTATGCATACAGTGCCATATTGCCTTGGGGCCAGGGGGTCTGTAAGCGCGCAAAAGTCGGGGTAGGCCGGCCGCAGGTTGCAGGGTTGTTTGTGCGCGCAGTGGGAGGGGACCCGGCCTTGGGCTGTGGTGCAGTGGCTTTATGGTTTATTAGTGTGGCCCGCTTAGGTTTTTGTTTGACACCTTACCAATTACCTGCCACACACTCTCACTCTCAGCTCCTCCACTCCACCCCCACTTCTTTCCTTTCTCTCCATTCCTCTCCCTGGTCTGTAACGGATAATGGTAGTACATATGAAAACGATCTTTGGGTCCGGTCTTTGCCTAAAACGCACCTTTTCCGGCGGGGGGTGGGTATGCGTGCGCGCACGCGCGCGCGCGCAGGTGTTTGTCAGTGTGTTTGTTTGTGTGCGCGCATGTGGAGGGGACCCTGCCCTTGGCTGTGGTGCATGATATGGCTGTATAGTGTCATTATTAGTGTGGGTCCCGCTTGGTTTTTGTTGCGTACACCTTAGCAGATTACCTGGCCGACACTAGCTTTCTCAGCTCTCCAGGGCTGCCGAGTCGCCACGAGTCCAGCGCCACACACATCGAAATGGTCGGAGAGGCTGTATGCATACAGTGCCATATTGCCTTGGGGCCAGGGGTCTGTAAGCGCGCAAAAGTCGGGGTAGGACGGGCCTGAAAACGGCTCTTTGGGTCCGGTCTCTGCTAAAACGGCACCTTTCCGGCGGGGGGTGGTATGCGTGCGCGCACGCGCGCGCGCGCAGGTGTTTGTCAGTGTGTTTGTTTGTGTGCGCGCATGTGGAGGGGACCCTGCCCTTGGCTGTGGTGCATGATATGGCTGTATAGTGTCATTATTAGTGTGGGTCCCGCTTGGTTTTGTTGCGTACACCTTAGCAGATTACCTGGCCCGACACTAGCTTTCTCAGCTCTCCAGGGCTGCCGAGTCGCCACGAGTCCAGCGCCACACACATCGAAATGGTCGGAGAGGCTGTATGCATACAGTGCCATATTGCCTTGGGCCAGGGGGTCTGTAAGCGCGCAAAAGTCGGGGTAGGACGGGCCTGAAAACGCTCTTTGGTCCGGTCTCTGCTAAAACGGCACCTTTTCCGGCGGGGGTGGGTATGCGTGCGCGCACCGCGCGCGCGCAGGTGTTTGTCAGTGTGTTTGTTTGTGTGCGCGCATGTGGAGGGGACCCTGCCCTTGGCTGTGGTGCATGATATGGCTGTATAGTGTCATTATTAGTGTGGGTCCCGCTTGGTTTTTGTTGCGTACACCTTAGCAGATTACCTGGCCCGACACTAGCTTTCTCAGCTCTCCAGGGCTGCCGAGTCGCCACGAGTCCAGCGCCACACACATCGAAAATGGTCGGAGAGGCTGTATGCATACAGTGCCATATTGCCTTGGGGCAGGGGGTCTGTAAGCGCGCAAAAGTCGGGGTAGGACGGGCCTGAACGGCTCTTTGGGTGGTCTGCCTAACGGCACCTTTTCGGCGGGGGGTGGTAGCGTGCGCCACGCGCCGGCGCAGGTGGCATGTGTTGTTTTGTGCGGCATGTGAGGGATCCCGGCTGTGGCAGATATGGTGATGTGTCATTATATGGGCCCGCTTGGTTTTGTTGACACCTTAGCAATTACCTGCCCGACACAGCTTTCTCACTCTCCAGCTCCATCGCCACATCCACCCACCTCTTCGCTGTACTCGTCCATTTCCTTGGGCAGGGGTCTGTAACGCGCAAGTCTAGAGGGCAAAGCTCTTGGGTCGTCTCTGCCTAAAACGGCACCTTTTCCGCGGGGTGGGTATGCGTGCGCGCACGCGGCGCGCGCGCAGGTGTTTCAGTGTTTTGTTTGTGTGCGCGCGTGGAGGGGACCCTGCCTTGGCTGTGGTGCATGAATGGCTGTATAGTGTCATTATTAGTGTGGGTCCCGCTTGGTTTTTGTTGCGTACACCTTAGCAGATTACCTGGCCCGACACTACTTCTCAGCTCTCCAGGCTGCCGAGTCCCACGAGTCCAGCGCCACACACATCGAAATGGTCGGAGAGGCTGTATGCATCAGTGCCATATTGCCTTGGGGCAGGGGTCTGTAAGCGCGCAAAAGTCGGGTAGGACGGCCTGAAAACGCTCTTTGGGTCCGGTCTCTGCCTAAAACGGCACCTTTTCCGGCGGGGGGTGGGTTGCGTGCGCGCACGCGCGCGCGCGCAGGTGTTTGTCAGTGTGTTTGTTTGTGTGCGCGCATGTGGAGGGGACCCTGCCCTTGGCTGTGGTGCATGATATGGCTGTATAGTGTCATTATTAGTGTGGGTCCGCTTGTTTTTGTGCGTACACCTTAGCAGATTACCTGGCCCGACACTAGCTTTCTCAGCTCTCCAGGGCTGCCGAGTCGCCACGAGTCCAGCGCCACACACATCGAAAATGGTCGGAGAGGCTGTATGCATACAGTGCCATATTGCCTTGGGGCAGGGGGTCTGTAAGCGCGCAAAAGTCGGGGTAGACGGGCCTGAAACGGCTCTTTGGTCCGTCTCTGCCTAAAACGGCACCTTTTCCGGCGGGGGGTGGGTATGCGTGCGCGCACGCGCGCGGCGCAGGTGTTTGTCAGTGTGTTTGTTTGTGTGCGCGCATGTGGAGGGGACCCTGCCCTTGGCTGTGGTGCATGATATGGCTGTATAGTGTCATTATTAGTGTGGGTCCCGCTTGGTTTTGTTGCGTACACCTTAGCAGATTACCTGGCCCGACATAGCTTTCTCAGCTCTCCCAGGGCTGCCGAGTCGCCACGAGTCCAGCGCCACACACATCGAAAATGGTCGGAGAGGCTGTATGCATACAGTGCCATATTGCCTTGGGGCCAGGGGGTCTGTAAGCGCGCAAAAGTCGGGGTAGGACGGGCCTGAAAACGGCTCTTTGGGTCCGGTCTCTCCCTTTAAAACGGCACCTTTTCCGGCGGGGGGTGGGTATGCGTGCGCGCACGCCCCCCCGGGGGTGTTTGTCAGTGTGTTTGTTTTGTGTGCGCGCATGTGGAGGGGACCCTGCCCTTGGCTGTGGTGCATGATATGGCTGTATAGTGTCATTATTAGTGTGGGTCCCGCTTGGTTTTTGTTGCGTTACACCTTAGCAGATTACCTGGCCCGACACTAGCTTTCTCAGCTCTCCAGGGCTGCCGAGTCGCCACGAGTCCAGCGCCACACACATCGAAAATGGTCGGAGAGGCTGTATGCATACAGTGCCATATTGCCTTGGGGCCAGGGGGTCTGTAAGCGCGCAAAAGTCGGGGTAGGACGGGCCTGAAAACGGCTCTTTGGGTCCGGTCTCTGCTAAAACGGCACCTTTTCCGGCGGGGGGTGGGTATGCGTGCGCGCACGCGCGCGCGCGCAGGTGTTTGTCAGTGTGTTTGTTTGTGTGCGCGCATGTGGAGGGGACCCTGCCCTTGGCTGTGGTGCATGATATGGCTGTATAGTGTCATTATTAGTGTGGGTCCCGCTTGGTTTTTGTTGCGTACACCTTAGCAGATTACCTGGCCCGACACTAGCTTTCTCAGCTCTCCAGGGCTGCCGAGTCGCCACGAGTCCAGCGCCACACACATCGAAAATGGTCGGAGAGGCTGTATGCATACAGTGCCATATTGCCTTGGGGCCAGGGGGTCTGTAAGCGCGCAAAAGTCGGGGTAGGACGGGCCTGAAAACGGCTCTTTGGGTCCGGTCTCTGCCTAAAACGGCACCTTTTCCGGCGGGGGGTGGGTATGCGTGCGCGCACGCGCGCGCGCGCAGGTGTTTGTCAGTGTGTTTGTTTGTGTGCGCGCATGTGGAGGGGACCCTGCCCTTGGCTGTGGTGCATGATATGGCTGTATAGTGTCATTATTAGTGTGGGTCCCGCTTGGTTTTTGTTGCGTACACCTTAGCAGATTACCTGGCCCGACACTAGCTTTCTCAGCTCTCCAGGGCTGCCGAGTCGCCACGAGTCCAGCGCCACACACATCGAAAATGGTCGGAGAGGCTGTATGCATACAGTGCCATATTGCCTTGGGGCCAGGGGGTCTGTAAGCGCGCAAAAGTCGGGTAGGACGGGCCTGAAAACGGCTCTTTGGGTCCGGTCTCTGCCTAAAACGGCACCTTTTCCGGCGGGGGGTGGGTATGCGTGCGCGCACGCGCGCGCGCGCAGGTGTTTGTCAGTGTGTTTGTTTGTGTGCGCGCATGTGGAGGGGACCCTGCCCTTGGCTGTGGTGCATGATATGGCTGTATAGTGTCATTATTAGTGTGGGTCCCGCTTGGTTTTTGTTGCGTACACCTTAGCAGATTACCTGGCCCGACACTAGCTTTCTCAGCTCTCCAGGGCTGCCGAGTCGCCACGAGTCCAGCGCCACACACATCGAAAATGGTCGGAGAGGCTGAAATGCATACAGTGCCATATTGCCTTGGGGCCAGGGGGTCTGTAAGCGCGCAAAAGTCGGGGTAGGACGGGCCTGAAAACGGCTCTTTGGGTCCGGTCTCTGCCTAAAACTTTCCGGGGGGGCTGGTGGGGGGCGATTGTGTGTGTTGTTTGGTGTGGAACCTTGTTTGCGGCACATTTTCGCGGGGTGGTCTCCGGGCTGCCGGCGCCACGATGCTTCGCCTGCTTGTTATGTCGGAGGCTATGAGGCCTGCCTTGGGCCAGTGGGCGTAAGCGCATCAATAGTGGGAGGCTGTTGCTTGCAACGCCTTGGCAGCTGGTCGTACACTCCAAAAGCTCGTTCAGGCGGGCGGTGAGAGTGCTCTGGCCGACCGCCGAAAAGCGAAGGCTGTTTGCTGGGTGCTATTGCCGTGGGGCCACCGGGCTGTCGCGCAGAGGCGTAGGGCTTTTAAGGGTCGTGGTTTTTGTGCGTACACTTGCAAGCCCTTTCGCGGGGATGATGGCTGCACAGCTCGTCTGTTGTCCGTGTGTTTGTTGCCGTCCTGCATGACCGCCGCTGGAGTGCTATTCAGGCGAGTTATTAGTCGGGGCCAGGCTGAATGCGAGTGGGTAGACTAGCCAATCTGGCCTGGCGGTCTTGCCAAATCGGGACCTTGAGGGGCTGTAGGGCCGGCCCGGCCAGCGCACCTTTTCGATGGTGGGTGCGATGTGGCAGGCCTGCCCTTGGGCGGTTGTCATTAGGCGTAATGTCGGATTAGGGGGCCCTGCTAGGCTTTTGGTGGTACCTTGCATTAAAGGCCTTTCGCGGTTGGTTTGTCGTCCGCACCGGCGACCCGGTCCGCCACTAATTGTGTCGCCAGGGCTGGACTGCCATGCCAATGCTTGGTCAGGGCTGTATAGGCAATAGTGGGTCGCCTTAGGCTTTTGGGTCGGTAACCGCAAAAGCCTTGCCCGGGCGTAAGCTTGTCCGTCCTGCAGCGCCGAGCCGCTTTTCCAGGGTGTGAATGGTCGCGAAGTGCGGCCACAGTGCCTTGTGCTTGGTGCATGGCGGCTAGAGGCAAAGTCGGGGTGGCGTGGTCTGAAAAGGTTTGGTCAGTTTACTGGCCACCGCTTTTTTCCGGCGCTGAGTAGCGATGCCGCGCCGCGCACTGCAGGTTTTTCGTGTGCTGTTGCTCGCCTAGTGCCGGGGACTGCCTTGGCTGTAGGCGATGATACGGCCTGAATCTTTGGGTCCGGTCTCGTAACTGGCAATTTTGGTCAGGAGGCCTGAATGCTCCTGGCCGGCCCTGCCTAGCTCTTTGCGGGGTGTACGTCGCGCCAAGGCCGCAATGGTCGGAGGTGTTATGCTATGTCATATTGCCTTGGGCCAGGGGCTCTTGGTAGTGGCAAAATCGGCGTATAGTGTCATACTGGGCTCGTTTGGTCCGGTCGCCAAACAACGAACTTCCGCGGAGGGGTTCTGCGCTCCAGGCGCCGGTTGCACTGGTGCTAAGCGCGAAAATGTGGAGGGCGAACACATGCCTGTTGGTTGGCATGGGTTTAAGGCTTAATGGTGGGGTCGGGTTGGTTAACGGCTCGGTCCGCTTGCACGCGTTTTCGGCCGATGTTTCTCGCCCCAGGGCTGCGAGTCGCACGGTCCAGCGCACATTGTCGAAATGGTCCCGGGTGTATGCATACAGTGCCATATTGCCTTGGCCGTGGTCTGTAAGCGCGCAAAGTCGGGAGACGGGCCTGAAAAGCTCTTTGGGTCCGGTTCTGCTAAAACGGCACCTTTGCCGGCGGGGGTGGCGCAAGTCGGGCGACGGTGACGGCCGCGCCAGGTTTTGTCAGTGGTTGTTTGTGGCGCGATGTGGAGGGGACCCTGCCCGGCTGTTGGTCAGTGTTGTTAATGTCATTATGGTGGGTCCCGCTTGGTTTTTGTTGCGTACACCTTAGCAGATTACCTGGCCCGACACTAGCTTTCTCAGCTCTCCAGGGCTGCCGAGTCGCCACGAGTCCAGCGCCACACACATCGAAAATGGTCGGAGAGGCTGTATGCATACAGTGCCATATTGCCTTGGGGCCAGGGGGTCTGTAAGCGCGCAAAAGTCGGGGTAGGACGGGCCTGAAAACGGCTCTTTGGGTCCGGTCTCTGCCTAAAACGGCACCTTTTCCGGCGGGGGGTGGGTATGCGTGCGCGCACGCGCGCGGCGCGCAGGTGTTTGTCAGTGTGTTTGTTTGTGTGCGCGCATGTGGAGGGGACCCTGCCCTTGGCTGTGGTGCATGATATGGCTGTATAGTGTCATTATTAGTGTGGGTCCCGCTTGTTTTTGTTGCGTACACCTTAGCAGATTACCTGGCCCGACACTAGCTTTCTCAGCTCTCCAGGGCTGCCGAGTCGCCACGAGTCCAGCGCCACACACATCGAAAATGGTCGGAGAGGCTGTATGCATACAGTGCCATATTGCCTTGGGGCCAGGGGGTCTGTAAGCGCGCAAAAGTCGGGGTAGGACGGGCCTGAAAACGGCTCTTTGGGTCCGGTCTCTGCCTAAAACGGCACCTTTTCCGGCGGGGGTGGGTATGCGTGCGCGCACCGCGCGCGCGCAGGTGTTTGTCAGTGTGTTTGTTTGTGTGCGCGCATGTGGAGGGGACCCTGCCCTTGGCTGTGGTGCATGATATGGCTGTATAGTGTCATTATTAGTGTGGGTCCCGCTTGGTTTTTGTTGCGTACACCTTAGCAGATTACCTGGCCCGACACTAGCTTTCTCAGCTCTCCAGGGCTGCCGAGTCGCCACGAGTCCAGCGCCACACACATCGAAAATGGTCGGAGAGGCTGTATGCATACAGTGCCATATTGCCTTGGGGCCAGGGGGTCTGTAAGCGCGCAAAAGTCGGGGTAGGACGGGCCTGAAAACGGCTCTTTGGGTCCGGTCTCTGCCGCACCTTTCCGGCGGGGGTATGCGTGCGCGCACCGCGCGCGGCAGTGTTGTCAGTGTTGTTTGTGTCGCGCTGTGGAGGGACCTGCCCTGCGTGTGCATGATAGGCTGTATAGTGTCATTATTAGGGTCCCGCTGTTTGTTGCGTACACCTACATTACTGCCCACACTTTCTCAGCTCTCAGGCTGCCGTCCCCGATCCACGCACACACACGAATGGTCGAGGCTGAGCATACATGCATTGCTTGGGGCCAGGGGCGTAAGCGCGAAAAGCGGTAGGACGGGCCTGAAAACGGCTCTTTGGGTCCGCTCTGCCTAAAACGGCACCTTTCCGGGGGGGTGGGTAGCGTGCGCGCACGCCGCCGCGCCAGGGTTTGTCAGTGGTTTGTTGTGTGCGCGCATGTGGAGGGGACCCTGCCCTTGGCTGGGTGCATGATATGCTGTATAGTGTCATATTAGTGTGGTCCCGCTTGTTTTTGTTGCGTACACCTAGCAGATACCTGGCCCGACACACTTTCTCAGCTCTCCAGGCTGCCGAGTCGCCACGAGTCCAGCGCCACACACATCGAAAATGGTCGGAGAGGCTGTATGCATACGTGCCATATTGCTTGGGGCCAGGGGTCTGTAAGCGCGCAAGTGGGTAGGACGGGCCTGAAAACGGCTCTTTGGGTCCGGTCTCTGCCTAAAACGGCACCTTTTCCGGCGGGGGGTGGGTATGCGTGCGCGCACGCGCGCGCGCGCAGGTGTTTGTCAGTGTGTTTGTTTGTGTGCGCGCATGTGGAGGGGACCCTGCCCTTGGCTGTGGTGCATGATATGGCTGTATAGTGTCATTATTAGTGTGGGTCCCGCTTGGTTTTTGTTGCGTACACCTAGCAGATTACCTGGCCCGACACTAGCTTTCTCAGCTCTCCAGGGCTGCCGAGTCGCCACGAGTCCAGCGCCACACACATCGAAAATGGTCGGAGAGGCTGTATGCATACAGTGCCATATTGCCTTGGGGCCAGGGGGTCTGTAAGCGCGCAAAAGTCGGGTAGGACGGGCCTGAAAACGGCTCTTTGGGTCCGGTCTCTGCCTAAAACGGCACCTTTTCCGCGGGGGGGTATGCGTGCGCGCACGCGCGCGCGCGCAGGTGTTTGTCAGTGTGTTTGTTTGTGTGCGCGCATGTGGAGGGGACCCTGCCCTTGGCTGTGGTGCATGATATGGCTGTATAGTGTCATTATTAGTGTGGGTCCGCTTGGTTTTTGTTGCGTACACCTTAGCAGATACCTGGCCCGACACTAGCTTTCTCAGCTCTCCAGGGCTGCCGAGTCGCCACGAGTCCAGCGCCACACACATCGAAAATGGTCGGAGAGGGCTGTATGCATACAGTGCCATATTGCCTTGGGCCATGGGTCTGTAAGCGCGCAAAAGTCGGGGTAGGACGGGCCTGAAAACGGCTCTTTGGGTACCGGTCTCTGCCTAAAACGGCACCTTTTCCGGCGGGGTGGTGGGTATGCGTGCGCGCACGCGCGCGCGCGCAGGTGTTTGTCAGTGTGTTTGTTTGTGTGCGCGCATGTGGAGGGGACCCTGCCCTTGGCTGTGGTGCATGATATGGCTGTATAGTGTCATTATTAGTGTGGGTCCCGCTTGGTTTTTTGTTGCGTACACCTAGCAGATTACCTGGCCCGACACTAGCTTTCTCAGCTCTCCAGGGCTGCCGAGTCGCCACGAGTCCAGCGCCACACACATCGAAAATGGTCGGAGAGGCTGTATGCATACAGTGCCATATTGCCTTGGTGCCAGGGGGTCTGTAAGCGCGCAAAAGTCGGGGTAGGACGGGCCTGAAAACGGCTCTTTGGGTCCGGTCTCTGCCTAAAACGGCACCTTTTCCGGCGGGGGGTGGGTATGCGTGCGCGCACGCGCGCGCGCGCAGGTGTTTGTCAGTGTGTTTGTTTGTGTGCGCGCATGTGGAGGGGACCCTGCCCTTGGCTGTGGTGCATGATATGGCTGTATAGTGTCATTATTAGTGTGGGTCCCGCTTGGTTTTTGTTGCGTACACCTTAGCAGATTACCTGGCCCGACACTAGCTTTCTCAGCTCTCCAGGGCTGCCGAGTCGCCACGAGTCCAGCGCCACACACATCGAAAATGGTCGAGAGGCTGTATGCATACAGTGCCATATTGCCTTGGGGCCAGGGGGTCTGTAAGCGCGCAAAAGTCGGGGTAGGACGGGCCTGAAAACGGCTCTTTGGGTCCGGTCTCTTGCCTAAAACGGCACCTTTTCCGGCGGGGGTGGGTATGCGTGCGCGCACGCGCGCGCGCGCAGGTGTTTGTCAGTGTGTTTGTTTGTGTGCGCGCATGTGGAGGGACCCTGCCCTTGGCTGTGGTGCATGATATGGCTGTGGCTCGGTCGCAGAGCGCGCACACACATCGAAATGCGAGAGGCTGTAAACAGTGCCAATTGCCTTGGCAGGGTCGTAGCGCGCAAGTGGTAGACGCCGAAAGCTCTTGGTCGTCTCTGCTAAACGCACCTTTTCGCGGGTGGTGGTGCGCGCCGCGCGCGCGCGCAGGTTGTCTGTTGTGTGTGCGCGATGTGGAGGACTGCCCTTGCTGGGGAATGATCAGGCTGCGGTCGCCGTCCGCCACAAATCGAAAATGGCGGAGGGTGTAGATACAGTGCCTATGCCTTGGGGCGGGTCGTAGCCGCAAAGTCGGAGGACGGCTGAAAGCTCTTTGGGTCGTCTCTGCTAAACGCCCTTTCGCGGGTGTTGCGGCCGCACGCCGCGGCGCAGTGTTCGTGTTTGTTGTGTGGAGTGGAGGGGCTCCCTGCTGGCATTTTGTGGTGTTTGTGGCATGAGGGGATCCTCGAAAGCTTTGCATTGGGCCGCGCTTGCGAAGTTGAGTTATGCGACATTGGCCGGCTGCGTGCAAGTCGGCACTGAAATGGTGGTTCACCAACCTTGCGGGTGAGCGCAAGGGAGGGTGAAGTTTTGGCTTGGCCCGCCTTATGGGGGGGGTGTTGGGCCCGGTTTTGTCGCTTTTGGTGCGCTGGCCCCGGCTGTGGTCATGCTGTGTCAATTGGGTTTTTGGACCTAATTGCGGTTTAGCTATCAGGGTGAGCGCGAGCCTTTGGCTTTCTCCAAAATCGAAGTTTGCACATGCTTTGCCTGGGCGGCGCCGCAGGCTAGCATGAATTGTGGACGGCTTGGTCAGTCTGCCTTGCCTTGGGCAGTCTTAGGCGAAATGGGTAGGCGGCTGAAGTCTGCCGTCCTTATCGCTTTCTTGGCGGCGTGAGGGTCTGCTGCGGCACTGTTGCTCATATTTGTTGTAGCGGTTTTGTAGTGACCTATTTTGGTGCATCGTTATTTAAGTTGGATCGGGCTCTTAGTAGCTCCTTTGATCCTGCCCAAAACAGCATTTTCGGAGGATGCGTCCAGCTGGGCCAGGAGTGTTTATCAAGTGGTTTGTGCCTGGGAAAGCTCTTGGTGGGCTCTGTAACGAACGTTGGGAGTTGTAATAGCGCCCTGCTTGTGTGTGGTATTGTAGTGTTTTTTGCGGGGGAGTGCGGCCTGCTTGGTGTGTGTGTGTGTGTTTGTAGTGTGGTGATTGTTTTGTTAGACTTCAGTTTGTTTCATGGTTTCTGCCTGTCTGCTACATTAGACATTTTGTATGATTAATTAGACAATCACTCAGTTCTTGCCCAACTCTATTCACTTTTGACAAAAAAAAAGAACAGCCAGGAATAATTGTAGCGACCGCTAATCAATACTCACTATATGAAATCATACCTAGTATACATAGACATGTCATAGTATTTTCTGTTGTAACCAGTGCTATGTAATTCCTTTTTTAATTGGTAAGCCAATACATTCATTCTCTAATCTTTTTTTTAAGATTTTCATTTGTCAGTTATTGATCATGTAGCTGTTGTAACATAGATCGTCAAATCTGAAATGCATGTTTTGGACAGAAGATGGTAGAGATATTTTTTCGTTGTTCCAGAAGACGAAAGTATAGGTTTTATGTTTTATATTACATGTATTGATTAACATTTCTCACGAACTGAATAAAGATTTTGTTTAACGGGAACTTGGAAATCAGAACAGTGGAAATGTGTACACAAGAAATAGTGTGTGTGTGTATGTGTGTTTGTGTGTGTGTGTGTGTGTGTGTGTGTGTGCGTGCGT
>CM060330.1:59989769-60004769 GCA_030674155.1 Stramonita haemastoma
TGTATAATGTCCTTATTCCTTTATGTTGTTTGGTACTGCATATAGTTTTACTGTTTAGTATCTTTTTATCTTGATGTTTTCCCTGAAAAGGGCGGGGACTGGATGTAAAAAAGCACATGAGTGCTTATCTATTATCCTCGAATAAAAGAATTTTGCCTTGCCTTGCCTTGCCTTGTTCTTCTCTCTCTCTCTCTCTCTCTCTCTCTCTCTCTCTCTCTCTCTCTCTCTCTCTCTCTCTCTCTCTCTCTCTCCTCTCTCTCTCTCTCTCTCTCTCTCTCTCTCTCCTCTCTCTCTCTCTCACACACACACACACACACACACACACAAAAGAACTAGAGGAAGCATGTTATCTTAGGGATCTTCTAAAAGAAAATAAATATTATGAGGAGTCAAAAAATTAAGGAATGCCATAAACTCACAAAAACGTCGAGAAAAAAAGAAATATTTCCAAGACTTACTTTCTTCCAAACTAAACTCAAAGACTATATGGCGAGCAATAAACCAGATAACAAACAATCAGCCATCTTCCAAATCAAACATAATCAAAGACATTTCTAGTGAAAAACTTAACAATCACGTCATCAATGTTTCTCCCAACGTAATTAGCAATGATAATTCAAAGTCCAATGACCTCAATGAATTAAAACAATACTGCCAAGAAAAGCATACTCCTTCTAAACTTCACATACCATTCATATCTGTTTCAGAGGTCTATAACTATCTAACTCACCTCAAACAATCAAGAGCACGTGGTCTTGATGGAATTGACAGCAAAATATTAAAAGTATCAGCCCCAGTTATCACAGACACCCTAACATACATATATAACATTTGTCTTGACAAAAACTACTTCCCCAATGCCTTCAAATGTGGTAAAGTGATACCCATCTACAGCTCTGGTGATACTTCTGACCCGTCAAACTATAGGCCAATCTCTATTATACCTATTCTCTCAAAGCCCTTGGAAAAACATATAAATAAGCACCTAGTCCATCATATAGATATCAACAACCTACTTCACCCTAATCAGTCTGGATTTAGACAAAATCATTCATGTCACACGGCACTGACTAGTCTTGTAGACAACTGGCTATCAAACACTAATGACAATAAATTTTGTGGAGTATTATTTGTAGATTTCAAACAGGCATTTGATACGATTGACCACAAACTTCTTCTCAAAAAGCTAAATCTATACAACATCTCTACAGAAACCCTAGGACTACTTAATTCCTATCCCACAAACAGGCAACAATGTGTCTCAATAGCTACAACCACATCCAAACTGAAGCCCATTCATTACGGAGTACCACAAGGATCCATACTATGGCCAATTCTCTTTTCATTATATATAAATGACCTTCCTCTACACATCAAATCTAAATGTGAACTATTTGCAGATGACACAAGCATACATACGAGTCATAACGGCATTGACTCTCTTGCTACTATATTACAAAAAAGCACTAATGACCTTGTCAAATGGACAGAACTGAACCACATGGCAATGCACCCAAAAAAAACAAAATGCATGCTTATCACCACCAGACAAAAGCGACAAAATCTATCTCTTAAACTGTTTCCCATCCAGATCAATAAGGAGGCAATTGAACAAATCTCTCACCACAAAGTCCTAGGAGTAACAATCGACGAAAATCTCGGCTGGTTCTACCACATCTCTCACCTATGCAAGTATTTATCCCAAAGAGTATACCAGTTGACTAAAATTAAACACTTTCTTGACTTTCACTCAAGGAAATTATTATTTCAAGCATATGTACAATCCTCAATAGATTATGCTTCAACCCTGTGGGATTCTGCCAGTGCAAACACTTTGAAACCGTTGTTAAGCCTGCATAAACGTGCTCTTAAACTCGTCCTTTTGAAGAAAACAACCTTACTAGAAGTAGATTATACTCAGTTAAATATTCTCCCCCTACAACAAAGACTAAAATATAACAAAGACATTTTTATGTTTAAGATAATGGCAGGAGCTGTCCCCACATCCTTAAGAGATAAGTTCGCAATGAATCATTCCAGAAATACTGAAAAGCCAAGTGTCCCAATCCCAAGAATAGAATTATTTATATCTAGTTTACTATACTCAGGCCCTATGCTGTGGAATTCTCTTCCCGGTTCAGTTAAACAGCACCAATCATTGACAACCTACAAAAATCACCTTCTAATCCACATGATGCATCAGAAGTAACTAACCACACCTCATCCTGTTGGAACCCCCCCCCCCTCTCTCTCTCTCTCTCTCTCTCTCTCTCTCTCTCTCTCTCTCTCTCTCTCTCTCTCTCTCTCTCTCTCTCTCTCTCTCTCTCTCTCTCTCTCTCTCTCTTCATCAATGTTTCTCCCAACGTAATTAGCAATGATAACTCAGAGTCCAATGATCTTAATGAATTAAAACAAAACTGCCAAGAAAAGCATATTCCTTCAAAACTTCACATACCTTTCATGTCTGTCTCAGAGGTCTACAACTATCTGACTCACCTCAAACAATCAAGAACGCGTGGTCTTGATGGAATAGACAGCAGTATATTAAAATTATCAGCTCCAGTTATCACAGACACCCTAACAATATATATATATATATATATATATATATATATATATATTATATATATATATATATATATATATATATATATATATATATATATATATATATATATATATATATAATATATATATATATATATATATATATATATATATATATATATATATATATATATATATATATATAACCTCTGCCTTGATAAGAACTATTTCCCCAACGCCTTCAAATGTTCTAAAGTAATCCCCATTTACAAGTCTGGCGATACTTCTGATCCTTCAAACTATAGGCCCATCTCCATTATACCGATCCTTTCAAAACCACTGGAAAAACATATGAATAAACACTTAGTCCGTCATACAGAAATCAACAACTTACTTCATCCTAATCAGTCTGGATTTAGAATAAAGCACTCGTGTCACACAGCACTAACCAGTCTTGTAGATAATTGGCTATCAAACATCAATGACAATAAATTTTGTGGAGTATTATTTGTTGATTTCAAAAAAGCATTTGATACAATTGACCACAAACTTCTTAAAAAGCTAAACCTGTATAACATTTCTACAAAAACCCTAGGACTACTCGATTCATATCTTACAAATAGACACCAGTGTGTCTCAATAGCTACATCAACATCCAAACTAAAGCCCATTCATTATGGAGTACCACAGGGATCCATATTGGGCCCTATTCTCTTTTCATTATACATTCATGACCTTCCTCTACATATCAACTCTAAATGTGAACTATTTGCAGATGACACAACCATACATACGAGCCATAATGACATTGACTATCTCACAACCCTATTACAAAAAAGCACTGACGACCTTGTCAAATGGACTGAAATGAACCACATGTCTATCCATCCCCAAAAAACAAAATGCATGCTTATCACTACCAGACAAAAGCGACAAAATTTACCACATAAACTATTTCCAATTCACATAAAAAAGGAAGCAATCGAACAGACCTCTCACCACAAAGTTCTAGGAGTGACAATTGATGAAAATCTCAGCTGGTTCTACCACATATCTCACCTATGCAAATACTTGTCCAAAAAAGTCTACCAGTTGATTAAAATTAAACACTTTCCAGATTTCCATTCAAGGAAACTGTTTTTTCAAGCTTATATACAATCCTCAATAGACTATGCTGCAACCCTGTGGGACTCTGCCAGTGCAAATATCATGAAACCATTACTAAGTCTGTATAAACGTGGTCTCAAACTGGTCCTTCTGAAGAAAACAACCTTGCTAGAAGGGGATTATACTCAGTTAAATATCCTTCCCCTACACCAAAGACTAAAATATAACAAAGGCATTATGATGTTTAAGATACTGACAGGAAATGTCTCCACATCCTTAAAAGACAAATTCCCAATGAATCATTCCAGAAATACCGTAAAGCCAAGTGTCCCAATCCCAAGAATAGACTTGTTCAAAACTAGTTTACTATACTCAGGCCCGACGCTATGGAACTCCCTCCCTGACTCAATTAAACAGTATCAATCATCAACAACCTTCAAAAATCACCTTCTAATCTACTTGATGAATCAAAAATAACAAACCACACTTCTCCCCTCTCCAACTATCTGCCCTCTCCCTCCTCACTTCTCTCTGATTATGATGATCTTATGACTATAATCATAAGACTAAGTGAGGTGTGTGTGTGTGTGTGTGTGTGTGTGTGTGTGTGTGTGTGTGTGGTGTGTGTGTGTGTGTGTGTGTGTGTGTGTGTTGTGTGTGTGTGTGTGTGTGTAGGGGGTTTTTTTTGTTCAAAAACTTGTGCTTTATGGGACCTATTTTGATAATAGATGGTGGGATTGATGTTTTCAGTCATTTAACCTCATCATATTCTCATGTTTGCTCTTTAATTATTGCGCCTTTTTTTGTTGTTGTTGTTGCTTTGATTGGTTTTTGTTTGTTTTTTTGTACTCAAATCAAATTCTTCATTGATTCTTACTTCATATTTTCGTTTCTGAATGAGTGCCTTTTTATAACATTACCTTAATATTGTATCTCTGTCTTATTTCTTACCTGTTGATGTTGTTCTTTCTCACCCTTTATCAAAATCTTATGTTTTATGGGACATATTTTGATGATAGATGGTGGTGGATTGATGTTTTAGTCATCTAACCTCATCATATTCTCATGTTTGATCTATAATCATTGCGCCTTTTTTTTTGTTTGTTTGTTTGTTTTTTATTACTTTTTTTTGTTTTTTTATTTATTTTTTATTTTTTTATTTTTTGGTTTCTTTGTTTGTTTGTTTGCTTGTTTATTATTCAAATCAAAATCATCACTGATTCTTACTTCTTATTTTCGTTTCTGAATGAGTGCCTTTTTTTTATAACATTACCTTAATATTGTATCTCTGTCTTATTTCTTACCTGTTGTTTGATACTTGGTATGGTTTGCTCTTGGTAATTGGATCATTATAATTGTTCTTGTTTTAGTTGAGGCTGTCTTTTTATCTTGATGTTATCCCTGAAAGGGGCGGGGACTGGATGTAAAAAAGCACATGTGTGCTTATCTATTATCCTCGAATAAAAGAATTTTGCCTTGCCTTGCCTTGCCTTGCCTTGCCTTGCCTCTCTCTCTCTCTCTCTCTCTGTGTCTCTGTCTCTCTCTCTCTCTCTCTCTGTCTCTGTCTCTGTCTCTCTCTCCTCTCTCTCTCTCTCTCTCTCCTCTCTCTCTCTCTCTCTCTCCTCTCTCTCTCTCTCTCTCTCTCTCTCTCTCTCTCTCTCTCTCTCTCTCTCCTCTCTCTCTCTCTCTCTCAGAACATTGCGCTGGCAATTTGAAGACCCGGGTTCGAGTCCGGTCGAGGAAATTTTCTTCCTGGAGTTAGCATCAGTGCTGACTCCACTCTCCCCAAAAGTCCTTCGGATGAGACTTTAAACCGAGGCCCCGTGTGCAAACGCACGCAGAACATCTTGCGCACACGTTAAATCCTGTTCCGCTTTTCGTAAGAGTAGGCCATCGTGTGCCGGTGGGAACAGATGACAATATTTACAAAACTGCATACACACGGGACCGGATGAAAAAAAGTACATGATTGCTTATTCTGTTATCCTCGATATAAAAGAATAAATCTCTCTCTCTCTCTCTCTCTCTCTCTCTCTCTCTCTCTCTCTCTCTCTCTCTCATCTCTCTCTCCTCTCTCTCTCCTCTCTCTCTCTCCTCTCTCTCTCTCTCTCTCTCTCTCTCTCTCTCTCTCTCCCCTCTCTCTCTCTCCTCTCTCTCTCTCTCTCTCTCTTAAAAGCTTATTTAGAATGTAGTAAATGTTCATTTTTATGACTATATAAGAATTACAGAATTTGTGTTACACTAGCTAGTGCTCTCTCTGTCTCTGTCTCTGTCTCTGTCTCTGTCTGTCTCTGTCTGTCTCTATCTCTCTCTGTCTCTCTCTGTCTCTCTCTGTCTCTCTCTGTCTGTCTCTTCTCTCTCTCTCTCTCTCTCTCTCTCTCTCTCTCTCCTCTCTCTCTCTCTCTCTCCTCTCTCTCTCTCTCCCCTGAATGTGTCACCTACTGTCTAAAAATGTTTCCCATGGATATTGAGAAATGTTCTATTCATATATGTGTGAGTTGGGGTTATTTGTTCAAAAACATGTTTTATGGGACTTATTTTGATGATAGATGGTGGTGGACTGACGTTTTCAGTCATTTAACCTCATCATATTCTCATGCTTGCTCTTTAATCATTGCGCCTTTTGTGTGTGTGTGAGTGTGTGTGTCTTTTTTTCTTTTCTTTTCTTTTTTTTAAATATTTTTTTTAATTCAAATCAAAATCATCATTGATTTTTACTTCATATTTTCGTTTCTGAATGAGTGCCTTTTATAACATTACCTGAATAATGTATCTTGTCTTATTTCTTACCTGTTGTTGTTATTCTTTCTCTCCTTATATCAAAATCTTACGTTTTATGGGACTTATTTTGATGATAGATGGTGGTCGATTGATGTTTTCAGTCATCTAACCTCATCATTTCCTCATGTTTGATCTTTAGTTATTGTGCCTTTTTTGTTGTTGTTGTTTTGTTGTTGTTTTGTTCTGTTTTAGTTTGTTTTGCTCTGTTTGTTTTTGTTGTTGTTTGTTTGTTTTGTTTTTGCTTTTTTTGTTTGTTTTTTTTGTGGTTGTATTTTATTTTTATTATTCAAATCAAAATCATCTTTGATTCTCACTTCTTATTTTCGTTTCTGAATGAGTGCATTTTTTATAACATTACCTTAATATTGTATCTCTGTTTTATTTCTCACCTGTTGTTTGATACTTGGTATGGTTTGCTTCTCTTGGTATTTGAACCTTTATAATTGTTGTTGTTTTAGTTGAGGCTATCTTTTTATCTTGATGTTATCCCTGAAAAGGGCGGGGAATGGATGTAAACAAGCACACGAGTGCTTATCTATTATCCTCGAATAAAAGAATTTTGCCTTGCCTTGCCTTGCCTGCCTTGCCTTGCCTTGCCTTGCCTTGCCTTCTCTCTCTCTCTTCTCTCTCTCTCTCTCCTCTCTCTCTCTCTCTCTCTCTCTCTCTCTCTCTCTCTCTCTCTCTCTCTCTCTCTCTCTCTCTCTCTCTCTCCTCTCTCTCTCTCTCCTCTCTCTCTCTCTCTCTCTCTCTCTCTCTCTC
This sequence comes from Stramonita haemastoma, assembly GCA_030674155.1. Taxonomy (NCBI): domain Eukaryota; kingdom Metazoa; phylum Mollusca; class Gastropoda; order Neogastropoda; family Muricidae; genus Stramonita; species Stramonita haemastoma. The sequence goes on from CM060330.1 coordinate 59,996,964, forward strand.
TCTCTCTCTCTCTCTCTCTCTTTCCAGACTAGACTATAAACGGAGGTCCAATGTACGAACCCATGTAGAACACCTTGCGCACTTTAAAACCTGTGCCACCTTTGGGAATAGTAGGCCATTTTTGCCTGTGGGAATAGATCACAAAATTTACAAAACCACATGCACACATAGACAAATATAACACAAAGAAAAATGTACAGGAGTGCTTATTCCATTATTCTAAAAATAAGAAACCAGTCCCATCTCCTCTCTCTCTCTCTCTCTCCTCTCTCTCTCTCTCCTCTCTCTCCTTCTCTCTCTCTCTCTCTCTCTCCTCTCTCTCTCTCTCTCTCTCTCTCTCTCTCTCTCTCCTCTCTCTCTCTCTTCTCTCTCTCCTCTCTCCTCTCTCTCTCTCTTCTCTCTCTCTCTCTTCTCTCTCTCTGTCTCTTCTGTCTCTCTCTCCTGTCTCTGTCTCTCTTTCTCTCCTGTCTCTGTCTCTGTCTCTGTCTCTGTCTCTCTGTCTCTCTGTCTCTCTGTCCTGTCTCTGTCTCTGTCTCTGTCTCTCTCTCTCTCTGTCTCTCTGTCTCTGTCCTTCTCTCTCGTCTCTCCTCTCTCTCTCTCATCTCTCTCTCTCTCTCTTCTCTCTCTCTCTCTTCTCCTCCTCTCTCTCTCTCTCCTCTTTCTCCATCCATCCCCCTCTCTTTTCTCCATCCATCCCCCTCTCTCTCTCTCCATACCCCCTCTCTCTCTCCATCCCCCCCCTCTCTCTCTCCATACCGCCCCCCTCTCTCCATCCCCCCCCCTCTCTCATCTCCATACCCTCTCTCTCTCTCCATCCCCCCTCTCTCTCTCTCCATATCGCCCCCCTCTCTTCCATCCCCCCTCTCTCCATCCCCCCTCTCTCATCTCTTCCATCCCCCTTCTCTCTCTCTCCATCCCCCTCTCTCCTCCTCACCCCCCCCTCTCTATCCACCCCCCCTCTCTCTCCACCCCCCTCTCTCTCCACCCCTCCTCTCTCTCCACCCCCCTCTCTCTCCACCCCCCTCTCTCCATCCCCCTCTCTCCATCCCCACCTCTCTCCATCTCCCCTCTCTTTCCATCCCCTCCATCTCTCTCCATTCCCCCCCTCTCTCTCTCCATCCCCCTCTCTCTCTCCATCCCCCCCTCTCTCTCCACCCCCCTCTCTCCATCCCCCCCTCTCTCCATCTCCCCCCTCTTCCATCCCCCCATCTCTCTCTCCCATCTCCCCTCTCTTTCCATCCCCCCCCCTCTCTCTCCATTCCCCCCCTCTCTCTCTCCATCCCCACCTCTCTCCATCTCCCCTCTCTTTCCATCCCCCCCTCTCTCTCCATCTCCCCTCTCTTTCCATCCCCCCCTCTCTCTCCATTCCCCCCCTCTCTCTCTCCATCTCCCCTCTCTTTCCATCCCCCCCTCTCTCTCCATCTCCCCTCTCTTTCCATCCCCCCCCTCTCTCTCCATTCCTCCCTCTCTCTCTCCATCTCCCCTCTCTTTCCATCCCCCCCCTCTCTCTCCATTCCCCCCCTCTCTCTCTCCATCCCCACCTCTCTCCATCTCCCCTCTCTTTCCAATCCCCCCTCTCTCCATCTCCCCTCTCTTTCCATCCCCCCCTCTCTCCATCTCCCCTCTCTCTCTCCATCTCCCCTCTCTTTCCATCCCCCCCTCTCTCTCCATCTCCCCTCTCTTTCCATCCCCCCCCTCTCTCTCCATTCCCCCCCTCTCTCTCTCCATCCCCCTCTCTCTCTCCAACCCCCCCTCTCTCTCCACCCCCCTCTCTCCATCCCCCCTCTCTCCATCTCCCCCCTCTTTCCATCCCCCCCTCTCTCTCCATCTCCCCTCTCTTTCCATCCCCCCCTCTCTCTCCATTCGCCCCCTCTCTCTCTCCATCCCCACCTCTCTCCATCTCCCCTCTCTTTCCATCCCCCCCTCTCTCTCCATCTCCCCTCTCTTTCCATCCCCCCCCTCTCTCTCCATTCCCCCCCTCTCTCTCTCCATCTCCCCTCTCTTTCCATCCCCCCCTCTCTCTCTATCTCCCCTCTCTTTCCATCCCCCCCCCTCTCTCTCCATTCCCCCCCTCTCTCTCTCCATCTCCCCTCTCTTTCCATCCCCCCCCCTCTCTCTCCATTCCCCCCCTCTCTCTCTCCATCCCCACCTCTCTCCATCTCCCCTCTCTTTCCATCCCCCCCTCTCTCCATCTCCCCTCTCTTTTCATCCCCCCATCTCTCCATCTCCCCTCTCTTTCCATCCCCCCCTCTCTCCATCTCCCCTCTCTCTCCATCCCCACCTCTCTCCATCTCCCCTCTCTTTCCATCCCCCCCTCTCTCCATCACCCCCCCTCTCTCTCCACCCCCCCTCTCTCTCCACCCCCCCCTCTCTCCATCTCCCCTCTCTTTTCATCCCCCCCCCTCTCTCTCCATTCCCCCCTCTCTCTCTCCATCCCCCTCTCACTCTCCATCCCCCCTCTCTCTCCACCCCCCTCTCTCCATCCCCCCCTCTCTCCATCACCCCCCTCTTTCCATCCCCCCTCTCTTTCCATCCCCCTCTCTCTCTCCATCCCCCCCTCTCTCTCTCCATCCCCCCTCTCTCTCTCCATCCCCCTCTCTCTCTCCATCCCCACCTCTCTCCATCTCCCCTCTCTTTCCATCCCCCCTCTCTCCATCTCCCCTCTCTTTCCATCCCCCTCTCTCTCTCCAGTCCCCCCCTCTCTCTCTCCATCCCCCTCTCTCTCTCCATTCCCCCCCTCTCTCTCCATCCCCCCCTCTCCCATCCCCCTCTCTCTCTCCATCCCCCTCTCTCTCTCCATTCCCCCCCTCTCTCTCCATCCCCCTCCTCTCCATTTCCCCTCTCTTTCCATCCCCCCCTCTCTCTCCATTCCCCCCCTCTCTCTCTCCATCCCCCTCTCTCTCTCCATCCCCCCTCTCTCTCCATCCCCCACCTCTCTCTCTCCACCCCCCCTCTTCCATCCCCCTCTCTCTCTCTCCATCCCCCCCCTCTCTCTCTCCACCCCCCCTCTGTGTCTCTCTCTGATTGGGCTGTCACCACTCTGCCCAGGTTCGAATTATCACACCCCTTCACCACCCCACTTACACCTCCCCTGACCGCCAGGGTGAAAGACTAGCACCCTGGACAAGGAGGGAGAGGTCACACTTTTCTCCCCCCCCCCCCTTTAGTTTTTCGCGGTTTCCGTACCCCTGAGCGTAGGCTATCGGGCGCATGGGTAAATGGTATTCGTCGTGTCTTGAGCTCCGCCGCGTGACCTTGAACGGGTCGCACGTGCAAGGCGAAGTTTCCCCCGAAACCAGGTGGCATCTCACCTGTGTTCTGGTGACGTCAAGTATGTGTCGCCTGGCCGAAAGCCACCATGTCACTTTGCGCTGGGCAACCAAAGTGGACAGAAGACTCCTTGCCGACGCAGGAGGATATGTGCCGCGATCTGTGCCGCGATGTGAAATACCATCCGAGCTGTCTGAGGTAGGTAGCGTGTGGGCAGAAATTGAAACTATTTTTATTTGTTTTAGACACTCGGAATTGTCAAACATAATTGCTCTTACGCAAACAAATCATAAATTGAAATTATTTACTCACTCCGTGACTTGTTTTTTGGTGTTTTTTTTTCTCTTTTGGTTGTTTTTGCTGTTATTGTAGTTGCTTGTAATATCTATAGGCATATTTTTATTTTAAAGCTGCTGAAATCATGTTAGCTAATTAATGTTGGTGAAATGATTGATGTTGTTTTATTTGTTTGTTTGCTTTTTCCCCTTTTCTTTCTTTTGTTGGCTTTATTGTTTGCTAGGGACTTTCTGCTTTGTTTTTTGTTCTTTTTTTGTTTTGTTTTGATTTGATTTTTTTTGTTGTTTTGATTTTTTTAAATTTTCTTTAGATAGATGGCTTGATGGAAAAAAGCAAATCGATGCTTACTCAATGTACCATCTGGAAATAAACATTTGATTGATTGATTGATTGACTGGGTGATCGAACCCACGACTTAACCATTTGATGTTTTGTTCCAATAGTCTCTTCTCTCGAACTCTGCCTTGGTGGGGGAAGAGAGAAGGTAAGTGTTACTGAACTTTCAGATTCCTTTTGTTTTCAAGACATTTCATTTTCAGCACTCAATTCTTTAGGTTGGTTGTTGTTGGGTTTTTTGGTTTTTTTTTATAGTTCTGGGGTTTTCGGCCGTCGCGGTGGGTTGAAAATAGAAGGGACCGCAGGTTCACCAGCGTTGTCTGATTAAGTTGGCACTAGATCCCTAGATCCCCTCTTCCTCGGCTGTAGAAATATATGTGGAACTTGAAAGGGCAGTCAGAGGTTATGTCGTGTTTATTTGTATGTCTGTGTGGTAGCCTATTTGAACAAATGTAATTGACAATTGTAATCTCAGAGGTTTGTTGTGGTGGAAAGTGTTATAAATTGTTAAAGTGGGGGAAAGCGGGCAATGGAGGGAGGGGTTGACACTGTATTGTGTGTGGTGCGCGCGCAATTTGATAACCCGGGTTCATTCCCATTTGAGGGATTTTTCCCCTGCAGTTAACATCAGTGCTGACTCCACTCTCCCCAAAAGTCCTTCGGATGAGACTATAAACCGAGGCCCTGTGTTGGAATGACATGTGCTTTGTCTGCTACTTTGAAAAGTAGTGAAAGGGCCTGGTGGGAGTGAGAAAAATCATTCGTAATTGTCAATATACGGCAAAAATGCCGAGATATTGCGCCGTTTTCGGGTGCAATAATGAATGTTGGTTTTGTTTCCCCACTGATCCACAGTAACATTTCAACCCAAACCTCGACAAATACGTTTTCCACTCGTCTCTTCTGTGTTGTGTGTGTGTGTGTGTGTGGGGGGGGGGGTCTTAAAATTGTTGGTCTTCATTTCGTGTATTCACAACAATGTGGTGGTGGACAGTGTGCGTGTGTGTGTGTGTGTGTGTGTGTGTGTGTGTGTGTGTGTGTGTGTGTGTGTGTGTGTGTGTGGTGTGCGTGCGTGTGTGTGTGTGTGTGTGTGTATGCGTGCGTGCGCGCGCGCGTGTGTGTGTGTGTGTGCGCGTGTGTGTGTGTGCGTGCGTGCGCGCGTGTATGCGTGCGTGTTTGTGTGTGCGCGCGCGCGTGTGTGTGTGTTGTCCGTCTTCTTTTCAACTATATTATATATTCATCACAATGTTGTGTTAGTGTTAGTGTTAGTGTTAGTGTGTGTGTGCGCGCGTGCGCGCGCGTGTGCACACGAGCGTGTCTGTATGTGTGTGCTCGCACGCACGTATATACGTGTGTGTGTGTGTGTTTGTGTGTGTGTGTGTGTGTGTGTGTGTGTATCAGTGAATAGAATCAGCACTGATGTTAGCTCCAGAGGAAAAATCCCCTCCACCGGGAATCGAACCTGGGTCGTCAAATTGCAAGTGCAATGTTCTCACCACTAGACTATCCCGATGCCCTCTGTGTGTGTAAGTGTGTGTGTGTGTGTGGGGGGGGGGGGGTGTGTGGGTGTGGAAGGAGGGGGTATCTGTCTGTGTACGAGTGGTCATGTCCTCTGACGTGGGTTGTCCCCACCAGGTCTATATCAATATTTATTTTATTACTGTGTGTGTGTGTGTGTGTGTGTGTGTGTGTGTGTGTGTGTGTGTTCGTTTATGTATCCTTTTACATATGCGTAGACTTTTACACGCCATTGTAGATGCAAACAACACAATTTTGAAGACAATAATCAAGCCCAGAGTCGGAGTTCCTCTATCACGTGCACAAAATCTTGTAAATGGCGGCGTAAACAATGCCGTTGTCACCCCAGCACTTGCGCGCCACCTATCTCAGTTACTTCCCCTGCCTCGCAATTAGCGCTCATTACTGTGACAGATGACAAAAACATTATAAAAAAAAAAATTAAACCATCAAAGAGTGTGACCCCCTCACTGAAGAAGAAAAGAAAATAGGGGTTAAAAAAAATATTTATTTCATATCGAGGATAATAGAATAAGCACTCGTGCTTTTTTATATCCAGTCTCTGTGTATATGCAGTTTTGTGAATCTTGTCATCTATTCCCACAGGTACACAATGGCCTACTCTTACGAAAAGCGGAACAGGATTTAACGTGTGCGCAAGATGTTCTGCCAGGCAACTGAACTTGCTGCTGCCACAGGAGAGTGAGTGTTCACAACAAACAACAGGGGAAGGGGTAGGAGGGGGGGGGGGAGCATTGCTCCGAAAACTCGAAAACTCGCAATCTTCATCAGTCACTGCTCTGAATCACGCTGAGTTTGGACATCTTGCTGCTGTTGCTGCTAAATGCGGAATTCCTCCACATTCTCCTTCTTCGTCAAACGTTCAACCAGCAACTATTGCGTGTTATATGAGCGAAAATGCGTCATACTGCCCTTTTATTAGAGCCGACAATTCAGGCTCAGCGCATTCTACGTTGGCATAAGGGAGGATTTTTAAAGAATCTGTTAAGTCTTTGCGAAAAAAAAGGCAGCAGAATGGACCAAGAAGGCAGAAAGTAGACGAGAAGTGGGGGGGACATCGACAGGAAGAAAAGGAACAAGGCAGAAACCAGGAGACTGACAGGAAAGAGGAACTTTATAGCACAGAATTTCCAGAAGGTGGGGATGCTAGTTATACTGACAGACCACCCCCTTTCTCCCCTGCCCCCCCCCCCCTACACACACACACCGGCATCCCCTGGGGGATATCTGGCAGATGACAGCTGCTGCTGCGTCACCAGCATCATCCCTGGTGGGGTAGCCTATTTAATTTTAATATCTGACAGATTTTAAATCTGTAAATGTCAAATCTGTTCATCTTTTGTGAACAAGTGTGTGGATTTGAACTGTTCCCTGTAACAGTCTTGGACAGTCTTGCGCACACGTTAGAACCCATTCTGCTTTTCGGGAGAGTAGACCATTCCTGCCGATATAAACGAATGACATCAGTATTGTTGGAAAAACCAGCTGGTATTGTCTTCAGCTGTCTTTGTTGATCTGAAGTTTAGCTGTCTGTTTTGATCTGATATTCAGCTGTCTGTGTTGATCTGAAGTTTAGCTGTCTGTGTTAATCTGAAATTTAGCTGTCTGTGCTGACCTAATATTTAGACGTCTGTCATAGCTAGTGTTTCCACACAGATTTGATAACTGCTAGCTGCCTGGGTTCTTTAACGTGCGTTAAATGTCTTGACAGAGGTTTCCTGTTTTTCGTGTCATCTGCGAGACTAGAACCCAGCCCACAGCTATACCTGGATGGGGCAACGTTCGGCTTCAAACGAGATTTGATCATGGACCCTGCGCATTTATGGTCAGTGTTTACTCCCGAGCCACTGTCTGTCCGTCCGTCCGTCCGTCCGTCTCTGTCTGTCTGTCTGTCCGTCCGTCTGTCTGTCCAACTCTCTGTCCGTCCGTTCGTCCGTCCGTCCGTCCGTCCGTCCGTCCATCCGTCCGTCCATCTGTTTGTCCGTTCGTCCATTCGTCTGTTTTTCTCTGTACCTCTGTCTGTGTGTCTGTCTTCCCTCACTTCCCTCTTCTTTTCTCTCGCTGTGTGTGTGTGTGTGTGTGTGTAGAGAGGAGAGAGAGAGAGAGAGAGAGAGAGAGAGAGAGAGAGAGAGAGAGAGAGAGAGAGAGAGAGAAGAGAGAGAGAGAGAGAGCATATAGCCTCCCCATCTTCTGGAAATGATCTGGTAGGGCTTCCCTCTTTTCTATCCCCCTCTTTGTTTCTATTTTGTAACCGTTTTCTGGTCGGTTTTCTGCATTCTGGAGTTCACCTTTGCGTCTGACGGCATCATGGTGTTTTTGTTAGAGTGTTCTGTGTGTGTGTGTGGGGGGGGGGGGTGTATGTAT
>CM060330.1:60009769-60017269 GCA_030674155.1 Stramonita haemastoma
TTTGTTTTCGATGTCGTGAAGGATAGAGGTTTGTGATGACGATGTGGTGATGTGTGGGTGATGTGGTAAAAGCAATATGGCAAGGGTGGTGTGGAGATATGGTGAGTTGGTGATGTGGCGATGTGGCAAGGGTGGTTTGGTGATGTGATAAGGGGGATGTGATAACAGAGATGTAGTGGTGTGTTAATGTGATGTGATAAAGTGGGGTGATGTGGTGATGTGGTAAGGCGATGTGATGTATGGGCGATGTGATGTGGTAAAGGGGGTGCTATGTGTTATAGGCGTGATTGTGGTGATGAGGTAAAAGAGATATGGTGATGTGGTGAAGGTGTGTAGTGGTGTGATGATGTTGTAATGGTAGTAAAGGTGATGTGGTGATGGTAGTAAGGGTGATGTGGTGATGGTAGTGAGAGTGATGTGGCAATGTGGTGATGGTAAGGGGGTGGTGTGGTAATGGTAGTAAGGGCGATGTGGCGATGTGGTGATGGTGGTGTGAGCGATGTGGCGATGTGGTAATAGTAGTGGGGGTGATGTGGCGATGCTGTGATGGTAGCGAGGGTGATGTGGTGATGTGGTAATTGTAGCGAAGGTGATGTGGTAACGGTAGTGAGGGTGATGTGGTTATGTTGTAAAAGTAGTAAGGGTGATGTGGTGATGGTAATGGGGGCGATGTGGTGCTGCGGTAATGGTAGTGGGACGATGTGGTGATGTGTAATGGTGGTGGGGGCGATGTGGTAATGGTAGCGGGGGTGATGCGGTGATGTGGTAACGGTAGTGAGGGTGATGTGGTGATGTGGTAATGGCAGTAAGGGTGATGTGTGATGTGGTAATGTTAGTGAGGGTGATATAATGATGTGTGGTGTCGGTGTTGTGTGAGTTCTGGGGTGTGGTTTGTGTAGGATGGGTCGTTTTGGTGTGGTGGGTGTGGTGGGTGTGATGTGGTGTGGTGTGGGTGATGTGGTGTAATGTGGGTGTGCAGTGAATGTGGTGTGGTTTGGCAGTGGGGGTGGATGTTGTATTACTGTTGTCTGTGTAGAATGTTTGTACATGTGTGCTTGTATATGCGTGTTTGTACGTGTGCGTATGTGCGTGCGCGCGTGCGTGCGTGCGTGCCACATTCGTGCGTGCGTGTGTGTGTGGCTTGCTGCCACTGAATTATTATTGTCATGTACTACATGTTTGTTGTGTGTTGGCACACTGTCAGTGATCGTTACAAATTTGGGGGGTTTTACAAGGGAGCTGACCTGACTGTATCCTGTGCTGTATAGTTACAAAGAGTGGTTGTTTCCCTTAGACCAGTCAGACAGCAATGAGCAGATAGCAAGCAGTCCTAGTGAGTGTGTGTACGTGTGTGTGTGTGGTGTGGTGTGATGCTGTGGGTCATGGAGTGGTGTGGTGTGGGTCATGTGATGTGGGTGGTGTGGGTGATATGGTGGGTGTGGTGTGGGTCATTGGTGTGGGTGGTGTGGGTGATATGGTGGGTGTGGTGTGGGTCATGGGTGTGGGTGGTGTGGGTCATGTGGTGGGTGTGGTGTGGGTTATATGTGTGGGTGGGGTGTGGGTCATGTGGTGGTGTGGTATGGAGGGTGTGGGTGGTGTAGGTGATGTGGATGTTTGGTTGGTGTGGGAGGTATGGGTGGTGTGGATGCAGTGTGGGTTGGATGTATTGTGTGATGCAGGTGGTGTAGATGTAGTATGGTGTAGGTGATTAGATTAGATTAGATAATAATGGAATAAGCACTCACGTGCTTTTCTACGTCCAGTCCCCGTGTGTATGCAGTTTTGTAAATGTTACGTTCCCACCAGTACACAATGGCTTACTCTTACAAAAAGCGGAACAGCATTTAACATGTGTGCAAGACGTTCTGTGTGCGTTCGCAGAACAGTGATGTGATGTGGTGCAGTGTAAGGGATGTGATATGATGTGGCGTAGTGTGGTGTAGGTATATATGTGTGTCTGGTGGTGAGCGAGATGTAATGATGTGGTATGGTGATTTGTTGATGTAGTAGGAGTGGTGTGGTGATCTGGTAATGGTGAGGTGATGTGGTAATGTGATATGGCAAGGATGATGTGTCAGAATGTGGTGCTGGAAGGGGGCTATGTGGGAAAGGTGATGTGGTGATAAAAGGGTGATGTGATGAGGATTACGTGGTGATGTGAAAAGGATGATGTGGCAATGTGGTAAGGGTGATGTGATGATGTGTTAAGGGTGATGTGGTCAGGATTATGTGATTTGGAAATGTGTTCATTTGATGTGCCAATGATGATGTGGAAATAGTGATGCAGTTATGTTGGAAGGGTGATGTGGCAAGGGTGATGTGATGATGTGGTAAGGGTAATGTGGTAATGTAGCAAGGGCGATGAAGTGATGTGAAAAATCGATGTGATGATGCGGAAAGGTGGCACAGTGATGTGGAAAGGGTGTTGTGGTGATGGTGATGTGGTGACGTGTTGGCAACGTGGTGTGGGAAATGTGGTGATATGGTAAGGTTGTTGTGATTTGGTAACGGTGGTAAGGGTGATGTGTGTGTGTGTGTGTGTGTGTGTGTGTGTGTGTGTGTGTGTGTGTGTGTGTGTCTGTCTGTCTGTCTGTCTGTCTGTCTGTCTGTCTGTCTGTCTGTCTCTCTCTCTCTCTCTCTCTCTCTCTCTCTCTCTCTCTCTCTCTCTCTCTCTCTCTCTCTCTCTCTCTCTCTCTCTCTCCTCGTTTTGTTGAATGCATATCTGTTTTCTTCTTTTAAAATATTGTTTGACATGCTATTGATGGTGATATTGGTATGTAGGGGTAGGGAGGGGTATCTTAGCTTTATTCCTTGATCAGGGCAAGGGCCGGATGAAAAAAAGTATGTAATGCTTACTCTGTAACCCTTGAAAAATCAAGATCATTCATTCATTCATTCATTCATTCATTCATTCATTCATTCATTCATTCATTCATTCATTCATTCATTCTCTCTCTCCCTCTCTCTCTCCTCTCTCTCTTCTCTCTCTCTCTCTCTCTCTCTCTCCCCTCTCTCTCTCTCTCTCTCTCTCTCTCCCTCTCCCCCTCTCTCTCTCTCTCTCTCTCTCTCTCTCTCTCTCTCTTGCTTATCCTTTGGATGAGACTTTAAACCGAGGCCCCGTGTGCGAACGCACGCAGAACACCTTGTGCACACATTAAATCCTGTTCCGCTTTTCGTAAGAGTAGGCCATCATGTGCCGGTAGGAACAGGACATTTACAAAACTGCATACACACGGGGACTGGATGAAAAAACACATGAGTGCTTATTCCATTATCCTCGATATAAAAGAATAAATCAAATAAAAAAAACTTTTTCTCACTGTCCCTCTTATGTCTTAGTCTCTTTTTCTCCCCCTCTCTCTTTGGCCACTCTCTCTCTCTCTCTCTCTCTCTCTCTCTCCTCTCTCTCTCTCTCTCTCTCTCTCTCTCTCTCTCTCTCTCTCTCTCTCTCTCTCTCTCTCTCTCTCTCTCTCTCTCTCTCTCTCTCTCTCTCTCTCTCTCTCTCTCTCCTCTCTCTCTCTCTCTCTCTCTCTCTCTCTCTCTCTCCCCCCTTATACATAAATGACCTTCCTCTAGTTATCAAATCTAAATGTGAACTATTTGCTGATGATACAACCATACGTACAAGCCATAACGACATTGACTCTCTTGCAACCATATTACAACAAAGCTGCAATGATCTTGTCAAATGGACAGAACTGAACCATATGTCTATTCACCCCCAAAAAACAAAATGCATGCTTATCACCACCAGACAAAAGTGACAAAATTTACCTCATAAACAGTTTCCAATCTATATAAGAAAGGAAGCAATTGAACAAACCTCTCATCACAAAGCTCTAGGAGTAACAATCGATGAAAATCTCAGCTGGTTCTACCACATATCTCATCTATGCAAATATTTGTCCCAAAGAGTATACCAATTGACTAAAATTAAACATTTCCTTGACCACAATTCAAAGAAATTATTCTTCCAAGCTTACATACAATCCTCAATAGACTATGCCTCAACCCTCTGGGATTCTGCCAGTGCAAACACTATGAAACCGTTACTAAGTCTGTATAAACGTGCTCTCAAACTTATCCTCCTGAAGAAATCAACCATACTTGAAGTGAATTATACTCAGTTAAATATTCTCCCCCTACAACAAAGACTAAAATATAACAAAGACATTTTTATGTTTAAGATAATGGCAGGAGCTGTCCCCACATCCTTAAGAGATAAGTTCGCAATGAATCATTCCAGAAATACTGAAAAGCCAAGTGTCCCAATCCCAAGAATAGACTTATTTAAATCTAGTTTACTATACTCAGGCCCTGTGCTGTGGAACTCCCTTCCCGATTCAATTAAAGAGCACCAATCATTGACAACCTTCAAAAATCACCTTCTAATCCACTTGATGCACCAAAAATAATAAACCAATTATATCCACTTCTCCTCCTCCCCCTTCTCTTTCTCCCTCCCTGTTGTGTGTGTGTGTGTGTGTTGTGTGTGTGTGTGTGTGTGTGTGTGTGTGTGTGTGTGTGTGTGTGTGTGTGTGTGTGCGTGTTTGCGTGTGTGTGTGTGTGTGTGTGTGTGTGTGTGTGTGTGTGTGTGTGTGTGTGTGTGTGTGTGTGTTGTGTGTGTGTGTGAGTTGGGTTTGTTGTTGTTGTTCTTTCTCCCCTTTTATCAAAACTTATGTTTTATGAGACTATTTTGATGCTAGATGGTGGTGGATTGATGTTTTCAGTCATTTAGCCTCATTATATTCTCATGTTTGCTCTTTAATTATTGCGCCCTTTTGTGTGTGTGTGTGTGTGTGTGTGTGTGTGTGTGTGTGTGTGTGTGTGTGTGTGTGTGTGTGTGTGTGTGTGAGTTGGGTTTTTTGTTGTTGTTGTTCTTTCCCCCCTTTTATCAAAACTTATGTTTATGGGACTATTTTGATGATAGATGGTGGTGGATTGATGTTTTCAGTCATTTAACCTCATGATATTCTCATGTTTGCTCTTTAATTATTGTGCCTTTTTTCCTCTTTTTTTGTGCTTTGTTTTGTTTATGTTTTGTTTATTTGTTTGGTTCTTTTTGTTTTGTTTCTGTTTTATTATTCAAATCAAAATCATCATTAATTCTTACTTCATATTTTGTTTCTGAATGATGCCTTTTTATAACATTACCTTAATATTGTATCTCTGTCGTATTCCTTACCTGTTGTTGTTCTTTCTCCCCTTTTATCAAAATCTTATGTTTTATGGGACTTATTTTGATGATAGATGGTGGTGGATTGATGTTTTCAGTCATTTAATCTCATCATATTCTCATGTTTACTCTTTGATTATTGCGTCTTTTTTTTGTTTTGTGTTGTTTGTGTTTGTTCTTTGTTTTTCTTGCTTTCTTTATTCAACTCAAAATCATCATTGATTCTTACTTCTCATTTTCGTTTCTGAATCAGTGACTTTTTATAACATTACCTTAATATTGTATCTCTGTGTTAATTCTTGCCTGTTGTTTGATGCTTGGTATGGTTCCTTACTTTTGGTATTTGGATCATTATAATTGTTGATTTTATTTATATTTTTATTGGCAGTATCTCCCCCCCCCCTCCAATAAGGATATTAGTTTTAAAAAAAGTTTTCCCCCTTTTTATCCAAATGTATGATTTATATCACATGTATAACCTTAGACAGATGGTGGTGGATTGATGTTTTCAGTTGTTTATTCATGTTGTTCTCTTGTTTGCTCTTTACCTATTAACACTTTTCTATTTTTCCATAATCATAATCTTTTTAGTGTGACTTCTGATTTTTGTCTTCCGATCGAGTGCATTTTTATTACCTTATCATATATAGTGTCCTTATTCTTGTGTGTTGTTTGGTACTGCGTAAAGTTTTATTGTTTAGTATCTTTTCATCTTGATGTATCCCTGAAAAGGGCGGGGACTGGATGTAAAAAAGCACACGAGTGCTTATCTATTATCCTCGAATAAAATACTTTGCCTTGCCTTGCCTTGCCTTGCCTTGCCTTGCCTTGCCTTGCCTTGCCTTGTCTCTCTCTCTCTCTCTCTCTCCTCTCCTCTCTCTCTCTCTCCTCTCTCTCTCCTCTCTCTCTCTCTCTCTCTCTCTCTCTCTCTCTCTCTCTGATTGACCACATTTATACAACTTCACCAAATCATATAATAGAAGTATGTTGCCCTGCCTTTGGATGCAGTGACCACCTTCCAGTGTGCTTAAAGTGGTCAAAAAAGGGTATAAAGATTCCTAAGAACAGTCATAAGATCATTAGATATAGATGCTTATCCTATTTTGACAAAAATGCATTTTTATTAGATTTACTCAAATCTTCTTTATCTTTGGTCTATCAGTTTACGAGCCCTGATGAAGCGTTTGAGGTATGGTACCACAGTTTTCTCAATGTCTACAATGTGCATGCACCCATTAAAAGTAAGCGCGTCAAGAGCAATCCAAAAGTACCATGGATAACTGAGGAGTTAGAAAATGCCATAAAATTAAGAAATCAACTATCTGTCACAGGAACCAGGAAGAATATAAAGAACAGCGAAATATAGTTAACAATATGAAATGCTTAAGTAAAAAAAAAAAAGTACTTCCAACTGCTCGTATACTCTAAGTCAGACAATAAATCTATTTGGAAAGCAATTAACTATTTGATAAATAAAAATGTAACATCTCAAAGTTCATCGCTCAAAGATATATCTGTTGACGATATTAATGCCCATTTCTGCAATATTTCCTCCTCTACAGTATCAATAGACAGATCACATCTTAACAAGTTAGAAACACTAAAACATTACTGTAGATCTAAAAACATTTTATCAAATTTTGATATCCCTCTTATGTGTATTAATGATGTTTGCAATTCCCTTACTCATTTGAAACAGACAAATACAAAAGGTCTTGATGGCCTTGATGGAAAAAATTCTAAAAATAGCTGCCCCTGTTATCGCAGAATCTCTTACATACATTTATAATTTATGCATTTCTGCTAACACCTTTCCTAAAACTTTTAAAACTGCCAAAGTTATACCTATCTTTAAATCTGGTGACCGTTCAGATCCCTCCAATTATAGACTAATCTCTATCCTATCCATATTATCAAAACCTTTAGAGAATCAAATCAATAAACATATTCTCCACCACTTAAACCGATATAATTTGTTCCATCCTAATCAATCTGGTTTCAGAGCTAACCATTCCTGTCAAACTGCTTTGACAAGCTTAGTTGATCAATGGCTTACTAAAATCAATAATAACAAAATCCCTGAAGTTATTATAGTAGACTTTGCTAAGGCGTTTGATGTGATTGACCACACACTGTTATTAAAAATACTTAAAATCTATGGTCTGTCAGATAGTAGTGTCAAACTCATGTCATCATTTCTTTCTGAAAGAAAACAAGTCGTTTCTGATAAAGGTAAGACATCGGCAGTACTGTCCAATAACTATGGCGTCCCCCAGGGATCTGTTTTAGGACCTATTCTTTTTTCTCTATATAATAAACGACTT
>CM060330.1:60022269-60047269 GCA_030674155.1 Stramonita haemastoma
TATATATCTATATATCTAATTAAGCTGACAGTCTATATTATAACAGTCTATATTATAACAATGACTTCGCAGATAGTACTTAGATGCTTGAGTGTTGTGAGATTAATTCAATATTGTTGGACTTAATAATGATGCAACCTTAATGCAAGAGCAACAAGCAAACAGCCGTTGTATTCTGACTAAATTTCTTTTGCTTTGAGGTAGATGAAACCCTTAATTGTATGACACAATTCGTTACAGATCCATCTACTACTCTACTTAAAGGTTGCAATTTTACAGTTTAAACGGTTATGGGAATTTTTTTCTATGTTTGCATGTAAGTTTTGATCTGTGTATACTCAGTAGCTATACTGCAGGTGATGGAAGTGGTTACTACATACTGAAAACTGTGGAGTATATTGTTTTCTATTTGCCACCTTTCATTGTTCAGCTGACATATATGTACGCCAAGAACCTATTGATTAAGAACACATGCCTATTGTGTTATGATGCATGTATGGAAACGTACTTTACCTTGGTACCCAACAAAATATCGGTGACATTTTGTTTGAATTCATATACTCAAAACTATAGATGTACATAAAAAAACTATGCAGCTTCTTCTGAGCAATATCACCAGTGCTCACTTGTCATAGTGCTTTGGAAACAGAACTGTATTTTCTCTTTTGTTGCAATGTTCGAAGTGACTTATAAGAGGTGTTTATTCTATAAACGTATAGCATGTATTCTCTCATAACATCATTTGAAGGTTATAAGCAAGACGACATATGTGTCCATGATCTTTTTAGGTATGATAGCAACAGACGCTGCTAATGTCATTTTGAAAGCTAATATTGTTTTCTTTGTGTTACTGATAATCTTTCATTCAAATATGTATAACACAATGCTATATCCACTCACACCTGATTGACCGTGGAATTGTAACGGGTTGTATGGCCTATACAATTAAATTCTTGAGTCTTGAGTCTTGAATCTCTCTCTCTCTCTCTCTGGCTGTCTTTCTCATGTCTTAGTCTCTTTTTCTCCCTCTTTCTCCCTCTCTCTGAGGCTGAATGAAAAAAAAATGTACTTAATCTACTAATCTCTGTAAACAAAATTTTGTATTTCCTCCGTCTGTCTGTCTGTCTGTCTGTCTGTCTGTCTGTCTGTCTGTCTGTCTGTGTCTGTCTGTCTGTCTGTCTGTCTGTCCGTCCCTCCGTCCGTCCCTCTGTCTGTCTGTCTGTCTGTCTGTCTGTCTGTCTGTCTGTCTGTCTGTCTGTCTGTCTGTCTGTCTCTCTCTCTCTCTCTCTCTCTCTCTCTCTCTCTCTCTCTCTCTCTCTCTCTCTCTCTCTCTCTCTCTCTCTCTCTCTCTCTCTCTCTTGGGGGCACGGATAGCCTAGCGGTCAGAACATTGCACTGGCAATTTGATGACCCGGGTTCGATTCCGGTCGAGGAGATTTTTTCTCTGGAGTTAACATCAGTGCTGACTCAATTCTACCCCAAAGTCCTTCGGATGAGACTTTAAACTGAGGCCCCGTCTGCGAACGCACGGAGAACATCTTGCGCACACGTTAAATCCTGTTTCGCTTTTGCCATCGTGTGCCGGTGGGAACAGATGACATTTACAAAAATGCATACACACGGGGACAGGATGTAAAAAAACACGAGTGCTTATTCCATTATCATCCATATAAAATAATAAATCAAATCAAATCAAATCTCTCTCTCTCTCTCTCTCTCTCTCTCTCTCTCTCTCTCTCTCTCTCTCTCTCTCTCTCTCTTTACATAAATGATCTGCAGCTTTTCATTACAAAAGACCAGTGTAAACTTTTTGCTGATGACACTTCTATTCATGCCTCTCATTCTGACTTGGAACAACTTGTTATTTCTTTACAAGAAAATGCCAATCAATTATTTACGTGGACTGAGCTTAACCATACATCTTTAAATGAACACAAAACAAAATACACGACAATTACTTCTCGACAAAACATCTTATTTCTCATGCCTCATATTTATCTTGGTAATAACACTATCAGTGAAGTTAATACTTATCAAGTATTGAAAGTCATTTTTGATAACAATCTCACCTGGTCATCGCACATTGCCAGCCTGTGCAAGCGAATCTCACAAAAGGTATATCAATTTTCAAAAGTTAAACATTATTTAGATCTCAATGCTCGTAAACACTTTTATCATGCACATATACAATCTATCATTGATTATGCCTCAACATTGTATGACTTAAGCAGTGGTAATGATTCAAAACCTGTTTCTAGGATCCACAAGAGAGCTCTTAAACTCATACTGTTAAAATCTTCTAGCTTGTCACCTCAAAATTACACTAAACGATATATTCTCCCCTTAAATTACCAGTTCGAATACAACAAAGCTGTTTCAATGTATTGAATTATGAACGGACTTGCTCCAATTCCTGTGACTGCAAGATTTCTCCTCAACCAGTCAAAATACACGAATATACTGATTCAGAAACCAAGGATTAACATGTAAAAACTACCCTTTCATACTCAGAAGGAGTTCCATGGAACTCGTTGCCAAAATACATAAAAATGCTGGCAGTATTTCGTCTTTTGAACATGCCTATAAATGTCATCTTATGCATTCATTGAGAAATGAGTTAATCTAGTAGATAGTTTGTATTTACTATATTTTTGCTACTATAATGCTCAGCTAAAGACACATCAAAACGAAAGTTTCGTTACTTGAAGCGTATTCATCTAAAGCATTGCATATGTCACGTTTTAAAGTAGCTTTATTGTATAATTATCCCTACAGTGCATCCCTTTGTCGCACATTTGCAGCATGTCTGTGTTGTTCTGATATTGAGCTGTCTGTGTTGATCTGATATTGAGCTGTCTGTGTTGATCTGATATTGAGCTTCTGTGTTAATCTGATATTGA
The DNA here is from genome assembly GCA_030674155.1 of Stramonita haemastoma. Taxonomy (NCBI): domain Eukaryota; kingdom Metazoa; phylum Mollusca; class Gastropoda; order Neogastropoda; family Muricidae; genus Stramonita; species Stramonita haemastoma. Next base: position 60,025,170 of record CM060330.1, read on the forward strand.
GCTGTCTGTGTTGATCTGATATTGAGCTCTGTGTTGATCTGATATTGAGCTGTCTGTGTTAATCTGATATTGAACTGTCTGTGTTTATCTGAAGTTTAGCTGTCTGTGTTGATCTGATGTTTGATCTGATATTCCGCTGTCTTTGATCTGAAATTTAGCTGTATGTGCTGACCTGAAATTTAGCTGTCTGTGCTGACCTAATATTTAGACATCTGCCGTAGCTAGTGTTTCCACACAGATTTGATAACTGCTAGCTGCCTGGGTTCTTTAACGTGCGTTAAATGTCTTGACAGAGGTTTCCTGTTTTTCGTGTCATCTGCGAGACTGGAACCCAGCCCACAGCTATATCTGGATGGGGCCATGGACCCTGCGCATTCATGGTCAGTGTTTACTCGCGAACCACTGTCCGTCCATCCGTCAGTCCGTCTGTCTGCCCGTCCGTCTGTCTGTTCGTCCGTCCGTCTGTCTGTCCATCCGTCCGTCTGTTTGTCTTGTTTCTCTTTACCTCTATCCGTGTGTCTGTCTTCCCTCCCTTCCCGTCTTCTTTTTCTCTCGCTGTGTGTGTGTGTGTGTGTGTGTGTGTGTGTGTGTGTGTGTGTGTGTGTGTGTGTGTGTGTGTGTGTGTGTGTGTCTATTTCGAGGATAATGGAAGAAGCATTCATATGGTATTTACATCCAGTCCCCGTGTGTACACAGTTTGTAAATTTTGTCATCCGTTCCCACCAGTACACAATGGCCTACTCTTCCAAAATAGCGGAACAGGTTTTAACGGGTGCACAAAATATGTGTGCGTTCGCCCACGGGACCGTGGTTTATAGTCTCGTCGAAAGATTTGGGGGGAGTGGAGTCGGCACTGATGTTAACTTCAGAGGAAAAATCCTCTTGAACGAGATTCAATCCCGGGTCAGCAGATCACGAGTGCATCACTCTAACTACCAGGCAACTCCGTGTGTGTGTGTGTGTGTGTGTGTGTGTGTGTGTGTGTGTGTGTGTGTGTGTGTGTGTGTGTGTGTGTGTGTGTGTGTGTGTGTGTGCGTGTGTGTGCGTGTGTGTGTGTGTGTGTGTGTGTGTGCGTGTGTGTGCGTGTGTGTGTGTGTGTGTGTTAAAGAGAGAGAGAGAGAGAGAGAGAGAGAGAGAGAGAGAGGAGAGAGAGAGAGAGAGAGAGAGAGAGAGAGAGAGAGAGAGATAGAGGCAAGGCAAGGCAAGGCAAGGCAAGGCAAAGGCAAGGCAAAGTATTTTATTCGAGGATAATAGATAAGCACTCGTGTGCTTTTTTACATCCAGTCCCCGCCCTTTTCAGGGATACATCAAGATGAAAAGATACTAAACAATAAAATTTTACGCAGTACCAAGCAACACACAAGAATAAGGACACTATATATGATAAGGTAATAAAAATGCACTCGATCAGAAGACAAAATCAGAAGTCACAATAAAAAGATTTTGATTATGGAAGAATAGAAAAGTGTTAATAGGTAAAGAGCAAACAAGAGAACAAGATGAAATAAACAACTGGAAACATCAATCCACCACCATCTGTTAAAAGTTATACATGTGATATAAATCATACATTTGGATAAACGGGGGGAAACTTTTTTTAACTAATATTGGAGGGGGGAGAGATACTGCCAATAAAAATATAAATAAAATCAACAATTATAATGATCCAAATACCAAAAGTAAGGAACCATACCAAGCATCAAACAACAGGCAAGAATTAACACAGAGATACAATATTAAGGTAATGTTATAAAAGTCACTGATTCAGAAACGAAAATGAGAAGTAAGAATCAATGATGATTTTGAGTTGAATAAAAAAAGCAAGAAAAACAAAGAACAAACAAAAACAAAACAAAACAAAGAAAGGGCGCAATAATTAAAGAGTAAACATGAGAATATGATGAGGTTAAATGACTAAAAACATCAATCCACCACCATCTATCATCAAAATAAGTCCCATAAAACATAAGATTTTGATAAAAGGGGGGAAAGAACAACAACAACAGGTAAGGAATACGACAGAGATACAATATTAAGGTAATGTTATAAAAAGGCACTCATTCAGAAACAAAATATGAAGTAAGAATCAATGATGATTTTGATTTGAATAATAAAACAAAAACAAAACAAAACAAAAAAATAAACAAAACAAAAACAAAACAAAAAAAACAACAACAAAAAAAGCAAAAACAAAAAAGGCGCAATAATTAAAGAGCAAACATGAAAATATGATGAGGTTAAATGACTGAAAACATCAAACCACCACCATCTAGCATCAAAATAGTCCCATAAAACATGTATTGATAAAAGGGGGAAAGAAAACAAACAACAAAAAAACCCAACTCACACACACACTCACACACACACACACACACACACACACACACACACACACACACACACACACACACACACACACACACACACACACACACACACACACAAAAGGGCGCAATAATTAAAAAGCAAACATGAGAATATAATGAGGCTAAATGACTGAACATCAATCCACCACCATCTAGCATCAAAATAGTCTCATAAAACATAAGTTTAGCTAAAAGGGGAGAACGAACAACAACAACAAAAAACCCAACTCACGCACACACAACACACACACACACACACACACACACACACACACACACACACACACACACCCCACACACACGCAAACACGCAAACACGCAAACACACACACACACACACACACACACACACACACACACACACACACACACCCGCAAACACGCAAACACGCAAACACGCAAACACACACACACACACACACACACACACACACACACACACACACACACACACACACACACACACACACACACACACACACACACAGGGAGGGAGAAAGAGAAGGGGGAGAAGGAGAAGTGGATATAATTGGTTTATTATTTTTGGTGCATCAAGTGGATTAGAAGGTGATTTTTGAAGGTTGTCAATGATTGGTGCTCTTTAATTGAATCGGGAAGGGAGTTCCACAGCACAGGGCCTGAGTATAGTAAACTAGATTTAAATAAGTCTATTCTTGGGATTGGGACGCTTGGCTTTTCAGTATTTCTGGAATGATTCATTGCGAACTTATCTCTTAAGGATGTGGGGACAGCTCCTGCCATTATCTTAAACATAAAAATGTCTTTGTTATATTTTAGTCTTTGTTGTAGGGGGAGAATATTTAACTGAGTATAATCCACTTCAAGTAAGGTTGTTTTCTTCAAGAGGATATGTTTGAGAGCACGTTTATACAGACTTAGTAACGGTTTCATAGTGTTTGCACTGGCAGAATCCCAGAGGGTTGAGGCATAGTCTATTGATGATTGTATGTAAGCTTGGAAGAATAATTTCCTTGAATTGTGGTCAAGGAAATGTTTAATTTTAGTCAATTGATATACTCTTTGGGACAAATATTTGCATAGATGAGATATGTGGTAGAACCAGCTGAGATTTTCATAGATTGTTACTCCTAGAACTTTGTGATGAGAGGTTTGTTCAATTGCTTCCTTTCTTATATGGATTGGAAACTGTTTATGAGGTAAATTTTGTCACTTTTGTCTGGTGGTGATAAGCATGCATTTTGTTTTTTGGGGGTGAATAGACATATGGTTCAGTTCTGTCCATTTGACAAGATCATTGCAGCTTTGTTGTAATATGGTTGCAAGAGAGTCAATGTCGTTATGTCTTGTATGTATGGTTGTATCATCAGCAAATAGTTCACATTTAGATTTGATAAGTAGAGGAAGGTCATTTATATATAAGGAAAAGAGAATAGGTCCTAGTATAGATCCCTGTGGTACTCCATAATGAATGGGTTTTAGATTGGATATGGATGTGGTTGTTGAGACACACTGTTGTCTGTTTTTAAGATAAGAAGCAAGTAGTTCTAGACTATTTGATGATAGATTGTACAGGTCTAGCTTTCTGATGAGAAGTGTGTGGTCAATTGTATCAAATGCTTTTTTGAAATCTACAAATAATACTCCACAAAATTTGTTTTCATTAATGTTTGATAGCCAATTGTCTATGAGACTAGTCAGTGCAGTATGACATGAGTGATTTTGTCTGAATCCTGATTGATTAGGGTGAAGTAAGTCGTTACTGTCGATATGACGGACTAAGTGTTTATTTATATGTTTTTCCAGGGGTTTTGAAAGGAGGGATATAATAGAGATTGGCCTATAATTTGAGGGATCTGAAGTGTCACCAGATTTGTGGATGGGGATTACTTTAGCAGTTTTGAGGGCATTGGGGAAATAGTTCTTTTCAAGACATTGGTTATATATATATGTTAGGGTGTCTGTGATAACTGAAGCTGACAGTTTCAGAATTCTGCTATCTATTCCATCGAGACCTCGTGTCCTTGATTGTTTGAGGTGAATTAGGTAATTATAGACCTCAAAAACTGAAATGAATGGTATGTGAAGTTTGGACGGAATATGCTTGTCTTGGCAGTATTGTCTTAATGTGTTGAGGTTATTGGATTTTGAATCGTCATTGTTAACAACGTTAGTAGAGACATTTATGAAGTGATTGTTGAGTTGTTCAGCAGTAACATCTTTGATTACATTTGATTTGGAAGATGATTGTTTATTTCTTATTTGATTTATGGCCCTCCAAATAATTTTTGAGTTTTGTTTGGAAGACAGTAAATCTTGGAAATATTTCTTTTTTTCTTGACGTTTCTGTGAGTTTATGGCGTTTCGTAATCTTTTTGACTCTTCATGATATTTATGTTTTTTTAATAAATCTCTAAGATAGCATGCTTCTTCTAGTTCTTTTGTAATCCAAGGCGGTTTGGGGACATGTTTGACCCTCATGGTTTTAAGTGGAGCATGTTTGTTGTAGATTTCAGTGAAGGTTTTTATCCAGAATTCAATGGCCCTGTCTGGATCAGTAATGTTTAATGTTTCTGAGAGCATAGAGTTACTTAGATCGAGAAGGAAAAGCTGTTCATTAAATTTTGCAAAAGAACGATATGTTATGGTTTTATGTCCAGGTTTGGGAATTTTTGCTCCTTTTTTTGACCATGTAGTACAGACTGGGTAGTGATCGCTGCAGTTATAGACAGGGACACATGTTTCTATGATGTTTTTGGGATTTGATAGGTAGATGTGATCAATTATTGTGCTTGAATTTGGTGTGACTCTCGTGGGTAAACTGACTAGTTGGTGAAGGTTGAATGAATTAGTAATTTGCGTCCATATATTATTTTCTTTTGTTAGATCAATATTAAAATCACCTAGTAGTATTACTTCCCTGGATTCTAATAGAACTACATTCATCATTTCGTCAAACTTGTCTATCCAATTTTTTCTTTCTGCTGGATTCCTATAGCAGAATCCCATTGCAATAGGTGGTGAACCTTTCATGGAGATTTCAAACCAGACAGATTCTACATCACAATGTTCAAGATGAATGAGACGCTTGAATGTTATAGATTCACTAATATATATGATGATTCCTGTTTCTTTTTGCCTTTGTGGATCCTTTCGTATGATTTTATATCCTGGGATATATAAATCGTGTCTACTATGTGCTTTGAGAGTCTTGATTCAGATAGCCCTAGTATGTGAAATGGTTTGCCATGGTTTCTAATGAGTGTTGATATGTCTTCAATTTTATTGACTGCATGATTTATATTTAAGTGGCAAATTCGTAGGCCTTCCTTAGAGGGCCACGTGTTGTGTCTGGAATGCATCAATTGTGTTGGTTTTTGCTGGAGATGTGATAATGTGTCCTAAGACAGGAAAAGGTGAAAATCAATTAGAGATGAATAGGAATAAAGGGTAGTGGGCACTCAATAGGGGTAAGGATGAAAGTAAGAAAAAAAAGAAAAAAAAAAGAAAAAAAAGTGAAAAACTAGACTGATTTTAGTTGCTCGATGTGATAATGTGTGTAAAAACTGGAAAAGGTGACAAGCAATGAGGGATAATTAGGAATAAAGGGGAGTGGGCACTCAATAGGGGGAAGGATGAAACATAAGAAAGAAAGGGGAAAAATGAAAAAAAGACTGCTTTCAAGTTGCTCAAAAAAAAAACACATACAGTGTACAGAGATATAGATCTATAACCCAATCCAACCAACAACAATGTAATGTAGCAACAGGAAAGGTGAAAAATCTATTTTATGTGAAATAAAGGGGATGGGAGTGGGGCACTCAATTAGGGGTATGATGTAATGTAAGAAAAAAAAATTCAATAGTTACTCAAAGACACACAGACACAATCAAACTAGCAACAATATAAAGTGGCCAATATAAGAGACGAAAATAAACAAAACAAAACAAAAACAAAAAGAAAATGTATATGAGCTGTGGGTGGTCCAATAATACACACACTTCTGAAGGTTACTTATTCCTTTCACAGGTGATTTGGTGATAAATGTCACAAAGATGTCGATTATCAGTCACTCCACAGTTGGGTGAATCACCAATGCCCAATCACCAAGTTGTACACGCTTTGTCCAGGGACTGTCAAGGTCCCTCAGCAATAATCAGGGAGAATTCCTCGCAGTGCTCACATTCACAATGTTTCTGCTTGCGTTGTTGCACAGGAATGAATGTTTGCATTCAACAATGTCTTTGCAAGAATGAAGATAATTCGGAACACTGGGAGAGTAATTCATACACAGGTGTGTATACACACAAGTCTGTTCAATGTCACAACCTGAAAACAGCGATTGATTAGTAGTAACTGGCACAGCACACACAATCCAGATGGTCTGATCCCTCCTGGGATGGAGATTGCAATGTCCTTGACAGGCATCCTTCACCATTATAAGTCAAAAACAAAAACCAAGAAAACTGCGTTAATCAATAAGCTAACATTAAATCAACTCTCAGAAGGAACACCCACCCACACACGCACACATACACACACACACACTCAAGGGGGAACAGTTAGCTGAGTAGAGTTTTCACAAGAGGCCCGGATAACAGAGGAACAGAGATTCCACAAGAGGCCCAGATAAACAAAACAGTAACAAGAATTAACAGGATGTACAGTAATCAACAATTTAAGGAGATACCACAAGACAATTAAAAGCAAGAGCCTTCCCCCCCAGGAAAAAAATTATATAAAAAAAAACAAAGACAAAAAACAACAACAAAGAAACAAAAAACAAAAACAAAACAAACCTGAAAAAAAAACCTACACACAAACAAAACAAAACAAAACAAATTAAAAAAAACAAAAAAACACACGGACCAACCAAACCAAACCAAAACCAAAACAAAACACACACACACACACACACACACACACACACACACACACACACACACACACACACACACACACACACACATAAATCAAGAAGCAAAAACAAACACCCCCCCCCCCAAACAACAAAAAAGTATATAAAAAAAAACCAATAACAAAACAAAAACAGAAATCGCACAAGAACAACAACGGACAAAAAAACAACAATTAAAAAAAAAAAAAAAAAAAAAAAAAAAAAGAATAAATAGAAACCCAACTCCCCCCAAAAAACAACAAACAAACAAAACAAACAACAGCAACAATAACAACACAAATCGCCTAACAACAACAAACAGAAAACAGAGAGAAAGCAATAATAACTAAACCAAACCAGAATAAAACAAACAAAGCAAAATAAAATTGAATAAAAAAAAAAAATCAGATTGGAAGAAGTCAATAAGACGAATGGATACAGTCCACACACACTTCCAAAGAGGCGACATGGTGAGAAGGGGTGTCAACAGCAATTTCTCTCTCTCTCTCGCTCGCTCCCTCGCTCGCTCGCTCACTCGCTCGTTCTCTCTCGCTCTGCTGACTAGTTTGCTGGCAAGGGTTACAAAAGGGCCTGTTGGATTGTTGTCAGGAGGACCTCAAGGAGTTTTTGTTTGTCCTGTGGAGGGTCCTGAGGGGTCCTGGAGTGCCCCCAGGCATTGTATTTAGGGGCAGAGGGAAGGGGTGGGAACTGTTTATCGTAGTCCCCGCTGTACTCAGGTTCGATGTAAGGCAGGCCGTACTGCTTATAGTAGTCGCCGCGGCGTGGACGGCGTGGACGGGCTTTGTTCTCAGGCACGCTGTTCTTCAGGCCGAACTGCTTATTGTAGTCGTGGCGGCGGTGTGAAGAGGCCTCGTAATCAGGTACACTGTCCGCAGGCCGAGGGGCTTTAGGTGTTGGGGGAGACCATGGGCCCTTGGCAGGATGGGGCTGTCCTTTGTTGTTGGGCACAGCTCGATGGATGGACTGTGAGCCCCAAGTCTTGTGCCTTTGGCTCATGGAGTGGGCTGGAGTGGGGAGCAGAGGTTTTGATTTTGGTATGCGGTACAAGTTGTTGGTAAGGACCGCAATACCATAGGGACTTGGGTGGGAGAGAGAGAGAGAGAGAGAGAGAGAGAGAGAGAGAGAGAGAGAGAGAGAGAGAGAGAGAGAGCATAATTATAGCATCCCCATCTTCTAATAATAATAATAATAATAATAATAATAATAATAATAATAATAATAATAATAATAATTATTATTATTATAATAATACATGGAATTTATAGAGCGCTATATCTTGTAAAAACAAATCAAAGCGCTTGCATTTGACCTATACAACACACAAGCAATCAATAACAATTTATAGTTTTAGCAAATTCGATTGTACACACACACGTAAGCACACACATGCACGCACGCACGCACGCACACACATACACAGGCGCACGCACGCGCACGCACGCACGCGCACTTATAAAGGTTACACACTTTGGCAGGAAGATGTTGAAGGCAGGGACAGATAAGAGATGGAAACGAAAGGAGAGAATCTTAGGTTTGAAATAAGTGTGTCTTGAGGTTGGATTTAAAAGTGTCATAATTATGTAGGCTTTTGCCGGAGGGAGAGAGGGAGGTCATTCCAGACCGAGGGCCCAGAAACAGAGAAAGAGCGGCGGCCAACGGTAGATAGGTTAAATCTAGGTATTCTTAAGGACAGAGTATCTGCGGCCGAGCGGAGGGAAATGATCTGGTAGGATTTCCCTCTTTTCTCTCTTTGTTTCTATTGTGTAACCGTCTTCTGGTCGGTTTTCTGCATTCTGGAGTTCACCTTTGCGTCTGAGGGCATCATGGTGTTTTTGTTCGAGTGCTGTGTGCTGTGCGTGTGTGTGCGTGGTGTGTGTGTGCGTGTGGTGGTGTGTGTGTGGTGTGCGTGTGTGTGCGTGCGTGCGTGCGTGTGTGTCGTGGTGCGTGCGTGGTGTGTGTGTGTGGTGGTTGTGTGTGCATGTGCGTGCGTGCGTGCGTGTGTGTGTGTTGTGTGTGTGCCGTGTATGGTGGGTCGTGTGTCCTTGCGTGCGTGCATGCGTGCGCGTCTGTGTGTGTGTGTGTTTGTTGTTGTTGTGTGTGTGTGTGTGTGTGTGTGTGTGTGTGTGTGTGTGTGTGTGTGTGTGTGTGTGTGTGTGTGTGTGTGTTGGCACGCACAGGCACCTGATCTGGTGTGTGTAAGTGCTTGCATGCATGCGTGCCACTGATTTATTATTTTCAGTGATTTGTTCTGGGATGACATACTGTCGAGGGGCATTGTAGAGGGACTTAACTGCTGCTGCCTTCCTAGTTAGTCACCCAGGTTGTTTGCCCCTGTCAATGCTAACGCAGCAATGACCAGAGGGTGAGGAGACCTTGTTATATATCATAGTAGAGATGTTTTTCTCTTGGTCCATTCGTCAGTTGGCTGTTTGTCTGTCTGTCTCTCTGTAAGTCTGTTTTTCTCTGTCTGTCTCTCTGAATGTCTGTCTGTCTGTCTCTCTGACTGTCTCTGTCAGTTTTCTTGTCATTTTTTCTGTCTACATGTCAATCCAATCTGTCTCTCTCTGCTCTCGCTCTTTATCTCTAATCATATCACCCTTACCACATTACACTTACCACATCACCCTTACCACATCACCCTCACAACATCACACTTACCCTTACCACATCAGCGCTTCCACATCTCCGTTACCACATCAAGGCATTACCACATTGCAACATTACATTACCTTTTCATCACCCTTGCCACATCACTGCATCACCCTTACCATAGCACCACATTACCATAATGACATTGCCACATCACCAATCACATCACCATATCACCCTTACCACACCACCACATAAATGTCGCCAAATTACCACGTCACCCTAACCACATTACCATCACCACATCACCGTAGTACCTTAGCACCCTTACATCACCATATCACATCACCAGTACCACATTACCATCACATCACCACATCACCCTTACCACATCACCACATCGCCTACACCACATCTCCCAAACCACCCACACCACATTGCTATACCATTTTCACCATTACCATATCACACTTTCCACATCCCCGCATCATCTCATCACCCTTACCTCATCACCACACCCTGTTCCATATCACCATATTGCCCTTATATCACTGCACCACACTCACCACATCACCACATCAACCCTCGACATCACTACATCACTATTTCTAAATACCTCATTACCACATCACCACTTGACCATATTAGAATTATCACATAACCATAACACCCTTCCGATACCACCACATCATACTTACCACATTTTCACAGCACATCACAACCCTGACATCACCATTACCACATCACCATATCATCCCTTCCACATTACCACATCACCCTTACATCATCATATCACCCTTACTACATCATCACATCACCACATCACCCTCACCACATTACCACATCATCCTTTCAGCATCATCTCATCACCCTTTCCACATCAGCCTTATCACATCATATTATTACCACATAACCACATCTCCTTTATCACATCACCATATCATTACCACATAACCACGCCACCTTTCCACATCGCCTTTATCACATCACCATATCATTACCACATAACCACACCACCTTTCCACATCGCTCTTAGCACATCATCACATCATTACCACATAACCACATCACCCGGACCACAATGCCGACGAATCACACGTACATCACACTTTCCACATAATCCTCACCACATCACCACATCACCCTTGCCAAAATGCAACATCACCAAAACCTTAACACATTACCACATCACCACATCACCCCTTACCACATATACCTACACCACACGTAATGACACCACACAAAACACATCACCTACAATACACCACATCACCCACAAAACAGCATACCACATCACCCACACCACACTACATACACCACACCATACCACATCACCTACATCACACCACATCACCTCACACCACACATCACCTACACCACACCACATACCTACACCACACCACATCACATACCATACACCTACACCACACCACATCACCTACACCACACACATCACACCACACCAACCACCAATACCACACCACCCATACCATCCCATCACACCACCCACATGCCACACAACCACACCCACATGACCAACACCACATAACCCACACCAACCACACCACATGACCCACACCCCATGACCCACAGCTTTACACCACACCACTCACACACGTACACACACTCACTAAGACTGGAAATGCTATCGGGGGACGGATAGCCTAGTCGTCAGAACATTGCGTTGGCAGTTTGACGACCCGGGTTCGAGTCCGGTCGAGGAGATTTTTCTCCTGGAGTTAACATCAGTGCTGACTCCACTCTCCCCCAAAGTCCATCGGATGAGACTTTAAACCAAGGCCCCGTGTGCGAACGCACGCAGAACATCTTGCGCACACCTACATCAATGCTGACTCCACTCTCTCCAAAAGTCCATCGGATGAGACTTTAAACCGAGGCCCCGTGTGCGAACGCACGCAGAACACCTTGCGCACACGTTAAACCCTGTCCGCTTTTCGTAAGAGTAGGCCATCATGTGCCGGTGGGAACAGATGACATTTACAAAACTGTATACACACAGGGACTAGACGTAAAAAAGCACGTGAGTGCTTCTCCATCATCCTCGATATCAAAGAAGAAATCAAATTAAATCAAGCAATGCAAGGACTGCTTGCTAGCTGCTCATTGCTGTGTGACTGGTCTAAGGGAAACAACCACCGTTTGTAACTATACAGCACAGGATACAGTCAAGTCAGCTCCCTTAACCCCCCCCCCCCCCCCCTAAAAATCTGTAACGCTCACTGACAGTGTGTCATTTCACAACAAACATGTAATGCATGACAATAAAAATTCAGTGGCAGCAATCCACACACACACACACACGCACACACACACACACACACACACACACACACACACACACACACACACACACACACACACCACACACACACACACACACACACACACACACGTTAACATCAGTTGTTCTGCCTCGCATTCAAAGAACTTTCTCGCAGGAGCTGCCTTTCGTTCAAAGAATAGTCCCGCAGATAGTGTCACCGTAAACAACTCTTTATTGGTCCAAAGACATGCGTAATAGGAGCTGTAGTGTAGTGGTGAAGAACTGAAACAAAACCCCAAAGAGAAAACTAAGTAAACAGCTAACAATAGTGACAATAACTGGTGGCTGAAATACAAAGCAAGAATAAGTTCAATGTGTACATGTGAAAAGGCTTTATATCTAAATGTCATATCATGAGGTTTCAGTCTGTACCACTAAAACACACCTTCCAAAGGCAGTATGTGTGAGTGTGTAATGTGTACATGAATAACAAGGCACATATGGCAACACACTCGTATGACAGGGCTCAACTAGGACTAAATTCAGTGATAAACAAATGCTAATAAACTGTAAACAAGTTCTGTGTACATTGAATGTCATGTGCGAGGAGAAATGCGGCACGCAAATGTTACATAGCGGCACTGGCACAACCTTGCCGAGCGCTAGTAGGAAAACATCGTTAGGATCTCCAGATTCGCTAACCTCAGCGCTACTGCGTCACTACGACGTTCATACATAAACAAATAAAAAAGGTGATCAAAGCTTCAACACTTCACCTTGTTCATCTATAAAAAATAATAACATGAAGGCAACACATCGAAAACCGCACCAAAAACTGGAAGACGTCAGACGTCCGCTGCTAAATCAAACCAAATGAAATCAATTAATCACCATTCTCAACCCTGTAAATCATTCACAGACATGATGAACTGATCGATAAACAATGTATTTAAAATCATACAAACAACTTACAAAGTGTGGGGACTTCAGGGATCGGTAATTTACAATGTGACAGTCACAAAGACGTTTCGCCGACATGAAGACAAAAAAAGGCGCAATAGTAAAAATAGCAAAAATGTCTTAAAACCGGAGACTGGTCAAAGCATCGAAAAAGCTTCAAAAATCGATCTGGTTCCAGAACACTCCCCGTCTGATATCTACTTGATATCACTACAAAACACACCAAATGAAAGGAAAAGGAGGAAGAAAAAACACACAAATGGGTAATCTATGCACTAAAACAATGATCACTAGGCCATGAGACTGTCTTAGGATATTGAGATTCTTGGTCAACTTCAAACTTTCTATAAGTCCTCAAAAAACATATTTAACAACTATATCCAAAGCTAACAAACACATCAACACATCACTTTTCAAAAAAAAACAAAAACAGTCCATCTGAGAGCTGATATCTTGTCACTGAATTAGAGAGGAACAAGTTCTGTCACTGGTCTGACGCATGTGACTGGCCTTTGGTCTTTGACTATGCGAATTTCCGCCGATCGAACAAGCGAGTCTTTGCTGCTGGGAAAGGTGCGGGTCACTAAGCCGACAGGCCATTCACACCTGTGAGTTCCTGCATCATGGAGAAGCACAAGGTCTCCTTCCTTGATGTTCTCCTCTGGACTTGCCCATTTACGCCTCTGCTGCAGCGACTGCAAATATTCTTCTTGCCAATGCTTCCAGAAAGTGTTCGAGAGGACTTGGACGTGTTTCCACTGGTGCTTGTAGGTTTCCCTCATGTCGCTGGATACCGCAGGAACATGATCCCCTTCGCACTTTGTTGTCAACAGCATGGATGGTGTAAGGACAAGGGGGGAGTCAGGGTCATGTGAGATGGGAACAATGGGTCTGGAATTCACAATGGCACAGACCTCTGCAAGAAGGGTGCACAACACCTCGTGCGTGAGCGGCTTCCGCCTCATGTCCAACAGCAAGGCGTCCAGAATCCGTCGAACGATACCTATCAGTCTTTCCCATGAACCCCCCATGTGAGAGGCGTGAGGAACGTTGAACTTCCAGGTGATCCCAGTTTTCAGGAGATGTTCTCGAACAGGCCCTTCTTCAACAAAAAAGGCCTTTGCTCCCAGCTCTCTGGCGGCTCCAATGAAATTGGTGCCTCGATCGGAACGCAGTTCAGTCACTGGACCTCGCAGAGCGATAAACCTCCTCAGACCATTGATGAAAGATGAACTGCTCATGTCTTCCAGGACTTCGATGTGGATGGCCCGAGTAGCCATACAGGTGAAGATCACTGCCCATCTTTTGGTATTGGACTGCCCACCTCTAGTCTTCCTTGTGACGACTGACCATGGGCCGAAAACGTCCAAGCCAACGTGGGAGAATGGGGCAGAAGGGATGACTCTGTCAACTGGGAGGCTCGCCATCTGTTGGCTGGCCTGTCTGCCACGAAGTCTTCTACAAGTGAAACATCGCTGGATTTCAGATGCGACGAGGCGCTTGGCACCGATGATCCAAAATCCAGCTGATCGCAGAGCTCCTTCAGTGAAGTGACGACCCTGGTGTCCCACCTTCTGGTGATAATGGCGGACCAGCAGAGTGGAGACATGATGGTTCTTGGGAAGAATTACAGGATGCACTCTTGACAGTCCAAGTGTGTCCTTGACTTCAGTAAGTCTGCCTCCCACACGGAGAAGTCCTTCTTCATCTCGGAAGGGTGAGAGTGAGATGATAGAACTCGATTTAGCAAGCTGTTTGTTCTTGGCCAAACATTCCATGTCTTGCGAGAATGCGTCAGTCTGCACTGCTTGAATGACAAAGGCCTCTGTGGCTTTCAAACTGTCGATGCTGCGGTGATGGGAACATTTATGCCAGTTCTTGCAGGAATCTGTTGGCGAATGAAAACTCTGGCACACATGTCTGAGCAGACACAAAGAGTTAATCAAAGTGTCCCAGCTGGAAAACTTCTCAAAGCGAGAAGTCATGGTTGAATGAGGGGGTGAACTTGAGACCTTTGTCTTGAAAACACGAGGCCTAACCTCACTGTCAGTGTCGGGAAAGACCAAAGGGTAAGTCTTTTCGGGAGCATGCACTGAAGACGTGCCCCCCAAGACCTCTCTTGGCCCTTGCAACCAGACCTTTTGCTTTGAGTCTAGGTCATCAACGAAACACCTGGTAGCAGCATCTGCAGGATTTGCATCTGTTGGTACATACTGCCATTGGTCTGGATGTGAGACGTGTCTGATTCGTTCCACACGGTTGCTGACGTAGGTGTAGAATCTTCGGGTCTCGTTGCTGATGTAGCCCAGGACAACTTTGCTGTCGGTGTAGAATGTCACACTTTTGGGGGTAATGTCAAGTTGCTCACTGATTGTTTGCCACAACTCTGTTGCCAGGACTGCACTGCACAGCTCAAGCCGAGGGATAGTGTGGCCGCTTTGAGGTGCCACTTTCGATTTGCCCATGATGAAGCCTATGTGTTTCTCAGGATCACTGACTACCTTGGCGTAGGCCACAGCTGCGATGGCTTTCTCGGAAGCATCGCAGAAGATGTGAATCTCTGCATCAGAGGTACAAGAGAGTGAAACTGGAAGAATCATGCGAGGGACTTCAATCTCGCGGAGGGGCTCCAGTGACTTCTTCCACTGCTCCCAACGCTGCTGGCTGGTTGCAGGAAGGGCCTCATCCCATGCAGTCTTGTGGCAGATTTCACGAAGCAAGATCTTTCCAGCAATGACTGCTGGTGCCAGAAAGCCAAGGGGGTCGTATATACTGTTCAGTGTGGAGAGAATCCCTCTGTGAGTGAAAGCGGTGTCTCCCAGCTGAAGGCAGATCTTGAAGGTGTCTCTATCAAGATTCCACAGTAGACCAAGGCAGCTGTGGGTCGGTAGGGGTGTGGAGCAGTCTGAGAGATCAAGGGACTGCAACTCAGAGCAAAGATCTTCCTTTGGGAGAGCACGAAGAATTTCCCTGTTGTTGGAAGCAAACTTGTGAAGCCTGATTTTCCCGTTTTCCATCAAAGCTGCCTGTGTCCGTTTCATAAGACTTGCAGCTTGGTCTTTCTCAGGAACAGACATCACACCATCATCTATGTAAAAGTTGCGGGAGACGAAGTTCCTCACGTCTTCTTCGGTGGAGGCCACTGTTTTCCGCAGACCATAGGTAGCTACAGCAGGTGAAGGGCTGTTCCCAAAGACATGCACGCACATGCGGTATTCCACAAGGGGCTTGCTGAAGTCATTGTCTTCATACCAGAAGAATCTCAGAAGATTTCGATGGTGCTCATCTACGAAGAACTGGTAGAACATCTGCTCGATGTCACCGGTTATAGCGTACTCATCACGTCGGAATCTCAGGAGGATGCCTACAAGACTGTTGGTGAGGTCTGGTCCAGAGAGCAGCATGTTGTTCAGGGAACATCCTTCAAATGTGGCTGATGAGTCGAAAACACCTCGAATCTTGTCTGGTTTTTTAGGGTGGTAGACGCCAAAGAGAGGAAGATACCAACGGCTGTCTTCTCTCTCAAGCGCTGGAGCTTTTTCTGCGGAACCACTGTCCAGGACCTTGGACATGAATTCGAAGAAGTGTTTTCTTTTCACCGGGTCCTTTTTCAAAGATGCGTGCAAACCATGAGCACGACTGATAGCTTGTGGTCGATTACTCAACGGCACAGGGTCTGGAAATCTGAGTGGAAGAGGTGCAGTCCAACGATTCGCCTCATTTTTTTTAAAGTGCTGGTCCATCATAGACAGGAATCGTCGGTCCTCTACTGATGTCCCAATTTTCTCATCTTTTGCTGTTCTTTCAAAAAGTCTGGCGTTCGACTGGTCTGTTTCAGAGACTTTCAGGTCGTAGGGACAAGGTTCGAAGATGGTTCCTCTGGTGCCGTGCATAACATGCGTCTTTGCTACGCTGACGGCTAAAGGCTTGTGCAACCTGTTCAAGCACACATCTCCGATAATCACCCATCCCAGAGGCAGCTGTTGTGCGAATGGGGAAGAGGGGGTCCTAGCACCTGTTCCAATACGTGGTGAGCCTCAGGTAGGTCACGCCCTATGAGAAGGCTAATGGACACTTCATGATCAAGCTGAGGAATTTCTTTCGCAATGCCGTTGAGATGCGGATGGTGAAGAGCCACGTCGGGAGTCGGTATTTCTGACCTATCATCGGGAATCTTGCTGCATTCTATCACTGAGGGCAGTCGCAGGGTTTTCTGTCCATCCAAAGACTGGACACAAAGTCCTTGGAACTGGCGTCCACTCATACTGCAGGTCCCAGAGCATGAGGTCAAGCTGTAGATGATTTCCTGTGACCTGTTCCCCATGCTGTCCATGACTTCTGGTGCAGCGAGTGACCGGTTGCTCTGGTCGTCCAGTACCGCATACACAGGAATGCTCTTTTCAGGCTGGTTCTCAGGAAAGATCCGGACTTTGATTATCTTGCCACATGATCGACTGGTCTGCTTCCCGTTGCAGAGAGATGTGCATTTGGTTTTCACCCCCGGGAGCTCCCCGCCATCATCTTTAGGAGGAGACTGTCGTGAAGATGTTGGCGTAGCAGATGATGAATCACCATCGCGGTGCATCACAGTGTGGTGCTTCTTTCCGCACTTCTCGCATTGGACTGTGGCAGTGCATTTGTTGGCGACGTGTTCGGTTGATAACAAGCATTTGAAGCAAATGTTTGTCTCCTTCAGCAAGGTAATGCGGTCCCTCCAGGTCTTTGCAGCAAAGGCTCTGCATTCTGTCAAGGGGTGCTGTGCCTTATGGATGGGGCATCTCATGTCCTGCTTAACGTCTGTTTTCCTATTGAAGACTCGCCCTTGATCTCTTGGAACGTCCCTTTCTTGACGTTTGTCCTTGTCGAAGGAGAAGGCTGGGTCGTTCTGAATCTTGCTGATGTTGCTTATGAATTTAACCAAGAATGGGAAGGGGGGGAAAGCCACTCTGTGTTCCTCTTTGTATCTGGCTGCTTGCGTGACCCACTTCTGCCGCTGAGCTGGCGGTAGCTTGCAGATGATGGTGTTCATACCAGCTGACGAATCGTAGACGGAAAACACGACTTTGAGCTTCGGATTTTCCTTCGCACATTGGATCTCGTCTACAATGTCACTCAGTTCGTAAAATCTTTTGTTGTCTTTATATGTCAGTTGAGGGAAACGGTCTAATTTCCCTTTCAGGCAAGACTCCACAAGCTCTGCTGACCCGTATCGTTCCTCCAGCCGCTGCCACAATAGACACAGGCCTCTCTCAGGATTTGAAGGATTGGAAGCTCGCAAGCTCAGAGCATATTTGCTTGACTCTGGGCCTAGATACTTCACTAGGAGGTCAAGTTCTTCTTGAGGGGTCACGTCTAGCTCTCTCATGATGCTTGAAAAGCTAGCGCGCCATACTTCAAAGGTTTCAGGCTGTTCATTGAAGTGGGTCAGCCTGGAAAGCATGAGATCTTTCTTTAGTAAAAACTTGGTCAAGGCCTGGGCATCAGGTGGAGTCGCAGCGTTGTTAGGCTCTCCTGGGAAAGAAAGGCTTGAGTGCGGAAAAGGTTCAGCACTGACGTTCAATCTGTGTTCTCGACGATTGTAGTCAGCGTGTGGGTTGTAGGGCACATCTTCCTGGTGAATAGGTCCTGTCACTGCGTGGGCTGCGACATAGCTTCTGGTTCGTACATCTTGGCTTTGAGATGGTAGATCCAGCCTCACTGAAGAAGGAATGTCAGCTGCCAAGGCACTTCTGTTCTCTCCATCATTCTCCAGAACAGTCGCCTCTGCTTCAGCGGCTGCTGCTTCTTTCTCCTCTGCCAGCAGATTAAGCTCGGCATTACATTCTCTTCTTAAGCGTTCAGATTTGGCTTCCATGACTTTTCTCTGCTCCTCAATCACTGCCTCTTGTTTCAAAAGTTCTGCTTCTCGGCGAGCGAATTCTGCACGCACACGAGAAGCTTCTGCTTTAGCGCGCTTGCGGGCCGCAAGGCTGCTGGATGTTGATGTCCCAGATTTGCTGGATCTGCTGGAACGATGACTGGTAGACCTGGTTTCTAGTCGTTCCAACTCGTCAACGTAGGCTCTTGAGGCAGGCTGGTCCTCCATGCTGACAGGTGTGGAGGGGTTGTCTGATCGCCAGAAGAAGTCCGTACTTTTTCTTCACTGTTCTGCCTCGCATTCAAAGAACTTTCTCGCAGGAGCTGCCTTTCGTTCAAAGAATAGTCCCGCAGATAGTGTCACCGTAAACAACTCTTTATTGGTCCAAAGACATGCGTAATAGGAGCTGTAGTGTAGTGGTGAAGAACTGAAACAAAACCCCAAAGAGAAAACTAAGTAAACAGCTAACAATAGTGACAATAACTGGTGGCTGAAATACAAAGCAAGAATAAGTTCAATGTGTACATGTGAAAAGGCTTTATATCTAAATGTCATATCATGAGGTTTCAGTCTGTACCACTAAAACACACCTTCCAAAGGCAGTATGTGTGAGTGTGTAATGTGTACATGAATAACAAGGCACATATGGCAACACACTCGTATGACAGGGCTCAACTAGGACTAAATTCAGTGATAAACAAATGCTAATAAACTGTAAACAAGTTCTGTGTACATTGAATGTCATGTGCGAGGAGAAATGCGGCACGCAAATGTTACATAGCGGCACTGGCACAACCTTGCCGAGCGCTAGTAGGAAAACATCGTTAGGATCTCCAGATTCGCTAACCTCAGCGCTACTGCGTCACTACGACGTTCATACATAAACAAATAAAAAAGGTGATCAAAGCTTCAACACTTCACCTTGTTCATCTATAAAAAATAATAACATGAAGGCAACACATCGAAAACCGCACCAAAAACTGGAAGACGTCAGACGTCCGCTGCTAAATCAAACCAAATGAAATCAATTAATCACCATTCTCAACCCTGTAAATCATTCACAGACATGATGAACTGATCGATAAACAATGTATTTAAAATCATACAAACAACTTACAAAGTGTGGGGACTTCAGGGATCGGTAATTTACAATGTGACAGTCACAAAGACGTTTCGCCGACATGAAGACAAAAAAAGGCGCAATAGTAAAAATAGCAAAAATGTCTTAAAACCGGAGACTGGTCAAAGCATCGAAAAAGCTTCAAAAATCGATCTGGTTCCAGAACATCAGTGCTGACTCCACTCTCTTCAAAAGTCTCTCGGATAAGACTGTTTCGTAAGAGTAGGCCATGGTGTGCTGGTTGGAACAGATAATATTTACAAATCTGCATACACACGGGGACTGGATGAAAAAACCACATGAGTGCTTATTCCATGATTGCTGCGTTAGCAGTGACAGGGGCAAACAACCTGGGCAAGGCAAGGCAAGGCAAGGCAAAGTCTTTTATTCGAGGATAATAGATAAGCACTCGCGTGCTTTTTTACATCCAGTCCCCGCCCTTTTCAGGGATACATCAAGTTGAAAATATACTAAACAACTTTACGCAGTACCAAACAACACACAAGAATAAAGGACACTATATATGATAAGGTAATAAAATGCACTCTTTGAGAAGACAAAAATCAGAAGTCACAATAAAAGATTTTGATTATGAAAGAAAAGAAAAGCGTTAGTAGATAAAGAGCAAACAAGAGAACAAAATGAAATAAATGACTGAAAACATCAATCCACCACTATCTGTCAAAAATTATACATGTAATATAAATAATACATTTGGATAAAAGGGGAGGGTTTTTTTTTTAAAAAACTAACATCCTTATTGGTGGGGGGGGGAGACATACTACCAATAAAATTATAAATAAAATAAAATATATAAAAAAATACATAAAACATCCTAAATGTTTCAAAAAAATAGGCATAACATTTTTTTTAATCGGATAATGTTTTACACACACTCGCACACACTCACGCACAGACACACAGACACACATACAGCCACACAGACATACACACCCACAGACACACACACAGGCATACAAACACACTCTCACACACACATACACACACAAACATACACTCACACACACACACTCACACATACACACACAGACACAGACACAGACACAGACATACAAACACACTCTCACACACACATATACACACAAACATATACTCACACACACACACACACACACACACACACACACACACACACACACACACACACACACACACACACAACATGTATGTGGAAGGGGAAAAGGAGGACAAAGATTTTTTTTTTTTTTTTTAGATAATTTATTTATGAACAGGATAGGGAATAAGAGATGTATGTAAAAACGTGTATATTTTGCAAATTCAAAAGGAGAAAACCAAACCACTGATTTGATGACTAGATGGAGGGTTTTTTTTTTTTTTTTTTTTTTTTAAATTTATTTTTTATTATTATTATTTTTTAAATAATTTTTTTAAATTATTATTATTATTTTTAACCCAGTTTAAAAATCTCAGTATATATGTTTAAAAAAAAATATTTATTATTTTTATTAATGGGACTATTAGCACTATTATATTCATAATATTTTGATTAGTGGATAAGGCCTTACTTTTTTGTTCTGATTGTTGTTGTTGTTGTTGTTGTGTGTGCGTGCGTGTTTGCTTTTGTTCATATGTGTAGGGATTTTATTAATCATAAATCATAAATCATTGTCATAATTCTTCTGTTTGTTGCTTGTGTTTTCCCCCTTCCTCCTTGATGCTCCCCTCCCCATCTGTTCCCACCCCCCTCCCAATTTTGAAGGGTTTTTTGTGCTTTTTTGTTTTTTGCTTTTATTTTTTTTTTGTTTTGGGTTTTTGTTTCTCTTGATTGTTTGGTTTTTCCTTGCTTTTGTTTGTTTGATATTTTTTGTTTGTTGGTATGTTTGTTGGTGTATATGTTGTTTCCTCTCAGTGGAGATGGGTATTATCATATGGTATTGTTGCATTTGTGTTGTTGTTGTTCTTGTTGTTGTTTTTTTTTGTTTGTTTGTTTTTTCTTTTTCTTCCTCTTAATATATAGGTATGAACTGGAGAATGGAGGTATTGTA
>CM060330.1:60049769-60105760 GCA_030674155.1 Stramonita haemastoma
AAGGAAAGTATACCAGCTTCAGCTCGATGGACTTAATAATTTTTTGATAGAAAATGGGTCTTGCTTTATCATTGGAAAAAACGAATTTAATGCTCTTTAATTCAGGTTATGATCCAGAACATTTACCAGTTTTCACAATTGATGGTTTTGTTCTGCAGTACGCACAGGCTGTAAAGTTTCTTGGTGTGTATCTTACTCCAAAGTTATCTTGGAGCAATCATATCGAATATATTCTGAACAAAGCTCGAAAAAGTTTGAATTTCCTTAAAATTGTCAGTAAGCAGCATTGGGGACATGATACAAAAGCCCTTGTATCCCTGTCTTCCTCGCTTGTTCGTTCGAGGTTGACATATGCGCAAGAAGTTTTCTTTAATGCACCCCAACACTTGTTAAAAAAGTTACAGAGTGTCGATTCCAAAGCTTATAAACTTGCACTAGGAGTCCCAGCTCATTCATGCATTTTGGGAACCTACAGAGAAGCGGGTGTTCTACCGCTTGATGAGCTTAGAAAATCCTCAGCTGCAAAGTTCGTA
Organism: Stramonita haemastoma; assembly: GCA_030674155.1. Taxonomy (NCBI): domain Eukaryota; kingdom Metazoa; phylum Mollusca; class Gastropoda; order Neogastropoda; family Muricidae; genus Stramonita; species Stramonita haemastoma. The sequence continues at coordinate 60,050,303 of CM060330.1, forward strand.
TTAAAAAGTGTTGCGTATGATACTTTCTCTCAGCGCGAAGTCCACCTTAAATCTGATAAAGATTTTGGTAAAAGGGCTGAAAAGATCCAGTCTTTGAAATCTCTTTATACTTTTGCTGCAGAGATTCTTTGTCATCCCAAAATCATAGGAATATCTGTTGCTGTTAAACCATTATTTTCGCCAGTTCCGCCGTGGGAATGGAATAAACCCACTTTTGATATAAATAAATTAAATTTATTAAAAAAAAGATTCGCCAAATTTGTTAAAGAGTACAGTTAACTGCTATATGGATAGTCACTATAGAAACTATTTACATATATTCACAGACGGATCTGTTCTCGAAGACGGCAGAGCAGGTGCTGCTTTTGTAATTCCTGCACTTAAATGTGTAAAGCAATATTACTTGGGTAGTCATGTATCTATATTTACTGCTGAACTCGCAGCCATCCTCATGGCTTTAAATCATATGTCTACTCTGCCCATGAATGCCTGTCAAATATTACTATGTGTAGATTCAAAATCAGTGTTACTTGCGCTTAGATCTTTAATTTCAAAAGGCAAGACGCAAAATGATGACTGAAATAAAACACCTTGTGCATCTTTTGTCAGTTAAAGATATATCAGTAACTTTCTTCTGGGTACCTTCACACTGTGGGATCACTCCCAATGAAAGGGTAGATGAAGCTGCCAGAAAAGCAGCCCACTTTTCTGGTAGTACTATCAGTCTTTCCATTCCATTAGATCTCCAGGAGTGTTACAGACTGGTAGAGAATATATCTTCTGCTCAATTCCAAAGTTATCTCCAGAGTTCTAATTGTCAATATTTCAATAACTGCATAAAAAGTACTACTACAAGAAAGACCAGTACCCTCTTGTTAAATAATTTGAATTCTAGCCCTAGGCACATCATCAGTTTAATGTATCGCTCGTTTAAACGCTCTCCGCACGAAATATTGCAAAAATATTAAATGCTTATGCGGTGAACAAATCACAGTGAATCATTTACTTGTTCACTGTCCATTCGCTGGGCGCTCGGTTTTACAAAAGTTGGGCTATTGTCATTCTTCAAACAGCCCTTTTTCTCTAGAAAAGATTTTGAACGACTTTTCGCTTCTTCGTGATTTTTCTGTTGTCTATGTAATAGTCCAGTTGGGATTTACCTTTGATTGTTGTTAGCTGTTACATGTAGTTAATTTCATTCTAGTTAAATGTTACATTTGAAATATTCTTTGTTATCTTAACCTTCATTCTTTTTATGAAGTCCACACTCACACACGCAGGCACACTCGCATGCACCCATGCATTACACACATTTTCTCTCTCTCTCTCCCCTTTCTGCCCCCCCCCCCCCCCCCCCCCCTCTCTCTCTCCTCTCTCCTCTCTCCTCTCTCTCTCTCCTCTCTCTCTCTCTCTCTCTCTCTCTCTCCTCCTCTCTCTCTCTCTTTCCCGCTCTCTCGCTCTTCAAGCACATTCACTATACTGTCACTTTTTTTTTTTCCGTCTAATATCACTTAAGTGGAAAGACGTTAAATTGAAGAACACACACACACACACACACACACACACACACACACACACACACACACACACACACACACACACACACACACACACACACACAAAAACTGGGTGACTAACTAGGAAGGTAGCAGCAGTTAAGTCCCTCTACAATGCCCCATGGACAGGATGTCATCCCAGAACAAATCATTGCAACTAATAGTTCAGTGGCACACACACATGCAAGCACTTATACACACACACCAGATCAGGTGCCTGTGCGTGCGAACAGACACGCACGCACACACAATAACATACACACACACGCACGCGGGCACACACACACACACACACACACACACACACACACACACACACACACACACACACACACACACACACACACACACACAACACATGATTATCTTAAAGTTTTTTCTGACGTTTTTGTAGTTGCAAGTGGGCAGGCTGGATCTGCTTTTGTAGTTCCAACATTGAAGAAAGAAAAATCATATCATATAGGCAAAAGTTATTTTATATTTACTGCAGAACTTATAGCTGTGTTAATGGATTAATCTTTTTATGTTAGATTTACCAATGAATATGTATAAGGTGTTGTTTTGCATTGATTCTAACTCGGTTTTGCAAGCGCTTAAAACTTTTAGCACAAAAGTAAGAGGAGAATTAATCATTGAAATTACTCATCTTGTACACTTTCTTTCTTTACGAGGAACTACCATTGCCTTTTGCTGGATTCCATCACATTGCGGAATTCATGGATACAAATGGGCTGACAAGTTCCGCAAAAGCTGCTGCAATGGACATTGATGCTGAAGATACAACACCTCTAAATCTTCCACTTAGTGTTCAGGAGGGCAATCAATTCCTGGAGAAAGTTTGTATGAACTATATTTATAATTTACGAAAGGATTCTTCAAGAACAGAGTCATTGAGATGTGACAGAGTGTGCCATTATTATAACAGACTGTTAAGAAGCCTGATATATAGATTTCGATTGGACGCTTTTAGAACTTAATTTTGTAAAGAAATAAGATGTATATGTGGCTCTGATTAATCACCTAGACATATAATTTTTCACTGTAAATTACTTCAATCCTATTTTTATAGTGCTCTCATAGATAAGTTTTCATTAATGTTATATGAAAAAGTATTGGCTGATAATGTGATTTTGTTTGAAATAGTTTAAAGTTTAGTTAAAAGCCCTGTTGGCGAATTTTTGTAAATTTTCTTGTTTGAGTTTAATTTGTTCAGGACTATCCCCCCCCCCCCTCCCATTTTTCTTTAAGAAATAGATTATATGGGTCTGAATTTGGGTTTAAGATTGATAAGGGATAGACACATGTAGCTGAGGTTTTTCTATTCACTTTACTTTTCTCTCAGTCACTCGAAGGGATAAATACATACACATCCACCTTAGTTACTAAACCCAAACCTATATGCATACTTGCACGCATGGACACACAACACACACACACACACACACACACACACACACACACACACACACACACACACACACACACACACACACACACACAACACACACACACACACACGCACACACAATATTTTATATACACACACACAAATGAGTTCGCACTCTCATACATACTTGCTCATATCCATATGTAGGCACGTTCAATTTCTTTTAACGTCTTTTCACAAATTGTGATATTAGACGGAAATGTGGGAGAGAGAGACAAAGACAAAGAAAGACAGAGGGGGAGGGTGTGTGAATGTCAGGGGAAGAGGGTGTAGTTGGTAATAATTATATGGAAGATGGAATTTCAGGAGATCAATAGGGCCCACACCTGGATTGATTAAAAGAAAAATCCTTAACGTTACTTACCTAATAAACTACAATGAACAAAACGGAAAATGCAGTTCTAGCAATTCTTAACAAAAAAACTAATTCCAAAGAAAAAATGTGAGGTAATTTCACCTGAGAAAAAAGTCGTAAGTAGTCCCCCCCTAAAAAAAAACACCCTGACATACATACCCACACTTCATGCTGTTTATATATAAACTTTTGATCGTCTGGTATCACTTAAAGTGGAAAGACGTTAAATCTGAAGACTACTACTACATACCCACACACTCGCAAATACACACTCACGCACACAAGTGACACAATTTATTTTACTTTTGTTCTAATATCACTATGGGTGAAGAGTTAAATTGAAGAAATACACACACACACACACACACACACACACGCGCGCGCGCACGTACGCACGCACGCACGCACGCACACACACACACACACACACACATACACATACACACACACACACACACTTGATTTAAGTTAAACGACGGTACTCTTCCCGCCCCCCCCCCCCCCCCCCCTTTTTTTAGCATTTGTGGGTGGGTGGGTGGATGCTAGTAATATACATTCCTCTAAAGTAAAATCCTTTGTGTAGGTGTAGATGATTTTGCATACACATCTACAAGGTCACGGATGGTTTACGACCATGAGACAACACGAGTTCAAAGGCGAAACAGGAGTTCAAGGGCGACAACTTTGTAGTGGCTGACACCACGTCAGGAGGCTGCTGTGATCTGTGAGTTACTTTTTTTTCACTTGTGTTTGAAATGATGAAGGCAAAATCTCTCGTCCCTCCACAGTCTGAAGCAGTGCAAAATTGAATTACTCTGGTTTTCGGAATAGAGGTACAGCCAGGCATTTTCCAAGCATAGATTTAAGCTTTATTTTAGTTATATATGTACATGATTTGAATCATATTCGTACATAAATGTTTTTCTCTTTTCCAAAAATTTCTTTCAAAATGAAAAAAAAATCGCCCGTAATCTCGCAACCCCCCTGCGCGTATTACCCACTAGACAGAGATCCTGCTGAAACAGATTGTAAATTATCAGTGGAGGCAATGAGGAGAGGTTTTGCCACTATAGGCAACATGAGCAGGCACAACAACTAGTGTAGATTGAACACTGAAACAGGCACAGCACCTATCTTCGTTGTTCCACTCTCCTATCATGTGAAAAAAGGCAACATCCATTTTGATGTAATTTCTTTTTAAGCTCTCAAAGAAATTTTGGACGGAAAAACGGATGATTAAATAAAGAGTAAATGTTTTGAAAAGAGGAGAGTGGAAGAAAGAAGATCCGTTAGGCCTTTTTCTTTTGATATTGTTTTATTTATGGCAGGTAAACGTAAAGAGCAGTTCCCGAAAAAGCGTACACTCAACAATCTCAAAATTCTTTTTTTTCCCCAAAGTCATAAAATGACGTAGCTTTGAATTAAAAAATGTACAAAATCATTTACCAGTTGAAAATAAGCGCAGTAAGTGTCAGGTAATAAGCACAGTCACTTGAAACTTGTTTAAAAAGAAAAGTTAGAAACCACATTCTCTTTCATGTGCTATAGGTGTATTACGTTTTTATAATTGATAAAAAGGTATGCAAATTTCTCAAATAGGTTGACCATGTTGTGAAAGATGAAATAGTTCACAAGGACTTTGCATAAGGGAGTTATACAGCACGTTTTTTTCTGGTGCATTTTTAGACGTATCTTTAGGAAAACCAATTGCCATATTTTGCATACCCTAAAGAAAGTTGGGAACAAAACGTAAACTATATTACAACTTTTTGTGAATTTGACTAGAATTTGTGTGTAAGCATTACAAGGGCTCCTGTTTAATACATTTACCTGTCATCAATGATAAATGGCAACCACAGCGACGGCCAGACAAATGTGCACCTGCACGACGGCGGGATAAACCAAGGTACTGTGTGCAACATACATTCAGTGCACGTAAAAGAACCCACAGCAAGAAGACTTGCCCTGGAAAAATTCTATAGAACGAAAGACAGGACAAAGTTGTGTGCAATACAATGTATGTGCACCATGATGACGGCTGATACATGAGGATAACGACGATAACGGCTGATACATGAGGATAACAACGATAACGGCTGATACATAAGGATAACGACGATAACGGCTGATACATGAGGATAACGACGATAACGGCTGATACATAAGGATAACGACAATAATGGCTGATACATGAGGATAACGACGATAACGGCTGATACATGAGGATAACAACGATAATGGCTGATACATGAGGATAACGACGATAACGGCTGATACATGAGGATAACGACGATAATGGCTGATACATGAGGATAACGACGATAATGGCTGATACATGAGGATAACGATGATAATGGCTGATACATGAGGATAACGACGATAATGGCTGATACATGAGGATAACGACGATAATGGCTGATACAAGAGGATAACGACGATAACGGCTGATACATGAGGATAACGACGATAATGGCTGATACATGAGGATAACGACGATAATGGCTGATACATGAGGATAACGACGATAATGGCTGATACATGAGGATAACGACGATAATGGCTGATACATGAGGATAACAACGATAATGGCTGATACATGAGGATAACAACGATAATGGCGTGATGACGACAGCGTGACCAGGTGTACAAAAGTGTGGACAGTCAGTGAGTACCTGAACTAGTGACCCCTCTACTGTCTTTTCTTCATAGGAGGTTTTAGCTTTTAGCTGTCAAGGTGGACATGAGCAGCACCCAACATTTCTGTTTCCTAGGCAGAAAAAAGGCAGTACACCAGCTGTGCTGTGCTGCTTACGTCCACTTTTCCAGCCCCGTTGTTGTGTTTGTACTGCAGGAAAGGTCTGCTTGCTTTCTGTCCCCATCAGCAACAGCAGCTTGCCTTTGCCGCTGTCTGTCGCCACTACCCCCAACCCATTTTATCATTAATTTACTTTTGTGTAAAGCAAACCAGCTATTTGATTTGGGCACTGTTGAGCTCTATTTTTCCCAGTATCGAAAAAATCTGAAATTTTAGAACATTGAAATTCACACAGGAAAACTCTTTCCACACGCATTTTGGATGTGAAATTGAGGGGATGGGTTTTGGTAAGAAGGAATGGCAGATCCTTCCTGTATGGACCTTGAGTACAAGCACAACGTGTGTATTTGACAATTGTGAACTTGTGCATTGGATGTGTTAGTAATATGCATTGTGTTTTGCGTGTAGCAATATTCATTCCACAGCTTAAAGTCATATTGCAGAGCTGTTTACCTCACTCACTCACTCACTCAGTCCCATGTCCCAAAGGACGTAGGGGGGACATGAGAGAAGACGCAACGGAGATCTTTTTCCATGCTTCACGATCCTGTGTGGCTAGTAGGAGGCGTTGCAGGGGTTGGGCAGTTCAGTCTTTGATGTTGTCAACCCATGATTTCTTTTGGCGGCCTCTTCTTCTCTTGCCCTCGACTGTTCCTTGCAAGATGGTTTTTTCTAGGGTGTTGTGTCTTGTGGTGTGACCAAACCACATCAGCTTTCTCCTCTTTATGGTGGAGAGCAAAGGCTCTTGGGGGCCCACACGCTTTTTGATTTCTTCTTTCACATAGTTATTGGTCTTGTGTTCTTTGTATGATATTTTGAGGAGTCTTCTGTGGCACTTGTTCTCGAATGCTTGGATTCTTCTCTCTAACTCTGCTGTCAGAGTCCATGATTCACAGCCATATAGGAGGATAGATATCACGAGGGATTTGTAGAGGTGGTATTTGGTGCAGAAGCTGATGTTGTTGCTTCTGATGATCCTCTGGAGTCTGACTAGAGCAGATGTTGCTGTTGCAATGCGAGCTTTCACTTCATTGTTTGATGTGCCATCTTTTGTTAGGATGGAGCCTAAGTATTTGAATTGCCTCACCTCTTCTAGTGTTTCTCCATTCATCTTTATTTCCGTGCTGTCATTACTCGCGCTGTTGACAATGATCTTCGATTTCTCTGTACTGACCTCCATGCCGTATGCGCTCGCTCGATCTGTTAGACTGTCTGTGAGGATTTACAGTTCTTGTTTGCTGCTGCCCATGAGGTCAATGTCATCTGCAAATCTGAGGTTGCAAAGGGGTCTTCCACCAATGGAGATGGAAGTGTGGTGGTTTTGCAGTGTCTCTGTCATGATGTTTTCGAGGAAGAGGTTGAAGAGTACAGCTGTTTACCTATCCGATTTAAACTGTCTCATTTCGCAGTTATACCAGTTTAGAAGCTCAGATTTTCCGTGGGTTCATGACGCCAGTTCAAGTATATGAGCATGAAGTCCTATAATGTTGTGACTCGATCACACACACACACACACACACACACACACACACACACACACACACACACACGCACACACGCACGCACGCACACCCGCTCGCTCGCTCGCTCGCTCCGAATCAAAGTATAACACTATCAGAAGGCATAGTAGTATGATGGTAACTTGGATATTAGCAGTACAGTGTCAGATGCTCTCTGCTCAGAACACATTTGGTGCACTCGTGCACGCACGCACGCACGCACGCACGCTCTCTCTGTCTGTTTGTCTGTATGTCCGTCCGTCCGTCCGTCCGTCTCTCTCTCTCTCTCTCTTCTCTCTCTCTCTCTCTCTCTCTCTCTCTCTCTCTCTCTCTCTCTCTCTCTCTCTCTCTCTCTCTCTCTCTCTCTCTCTCTGTCTGTAATGGTATCTTGGATATTACACACAAAAGTGTTAGTATCAGATACTGTCCACTCAAAGCGAAATTGGCAAGGACACACGCACGCACGTACACAACACACACAACACACACACAACACTGCACAACACACACACACACACACACACACACACACACACACACACACACACACACACACACACACACACACACACACACACACACTTGAACATTTTCAGTAATGTCACCTTATAGTCAAGTTAACACATACTCGTTGGCACTGTGCTGTCTTTCTTCGTGAGACACCCTAGCCCCCCAAAAACCAAATGGTAACTATTGGCCATGTTTATGACTTAACAACTGTGATCAGAGAGAGAGAGAGAGAGAGAGAGAGAGAGAGAGAGAGAGAGAGAGAGAGAGAGAGAGAAGAGAGAGAGAGAGAGAGAGAGAGAGAGAGAGAGAGAATTTATCTAGGGGTGAAGGGATTTAAAGAGAGAGGGTGAGTCCATAAACATTGTTTATAAACAAAATATAATTATTTGGTAAACTTTTTACACGCCTTGTGTCCAAAAGGTTTGGAACGAATTTGGTTACCGGCTTTTCTTTTTTAGAGTTAAAAAAGGTGATGTGTATTTTCTGTTCGACTGATATCTTGAAAACTTCAAGATAAAATTCCATCGCTTTGTGGTTTATGAAAAGAGAGCAGTAAGCATTGTATAGTACACCATTAAAATGAGTACATAAATGGAGTGTTCAGCCGACTGGCTTGCTGGGTTTCATAAATTTTTGGGGTCTAGACGGAAGGAAGGTTGCAGGATGGTTAAGACGTTCGCCAGCCAACAAGTGAACCGTGAGGTTTTGGGCTCCTACCCAGCCTCGCCCTTTCTTCCCAGTTTGACGAAAAATCGAACTGAATGTCGGTCATTCAGATGAGACTATAAACCGAGGCCCCATGTGGGAACGCACACAGAACATCTTGCGCACTCGTTAAAACCCCGTTCCGCCTTTCGGAAGAGCAGGCCATCGTGTGCCGGTAGGAGCGGATAACAAAATTATATATAAAAAAACCAGCATGCACACAGGTGTCGTGTTTAGACACCATCCCTGAGGGAAAAAAAATAATGGGTAGGGGCTGCACTTGTGGCGACGTGCTCTCCCCGGGGAGAGCAGCCCGAATTTCACGCAGAGAAATCTGCTGTGACATAAAGTGGTATAAAAAATTTTAAAATGATAAAATAGACGGAGAGGTCACCAATTTTTTTTAATGACTTGTGCCGGGTTGAAGTCTTCCATATTTTGTTCGATATTCTACCTGTGATAATGAGAACTGATAATAAAGTATTTGAATCGAATTGAATTGTATCTTTTCAAAGTGACGTCAGCTCGACGCTTCACCTCGGCTTCTTCAGTTCGAAGTTCATTTTCTTCGTAAACGGCAACAGCTACATTTTTTTTTCGTGTGAAACATAACTGAAAGCAATGCTTGTGGTTTGACACTGTGACGAGCATGAGCCTTGTATTTTGCCGTCGGTGCCAGAAAATGTGTGATGATTTGGCAGCTGATTGTCGGTGTTACTTCCTCGGTCAGTGCCGGCTGTCCAACCCTGCCTGTATGCTCCTGTTGCCCCTGTCATGGACTTAGAGAATGGTAAACTCTGCATCACTTTTTGGTTTGGTTCTTTACCTGTGGGACAATAAGGAACGATTGTATTGCTCAAGAATAGACCTGATGCCAAAGGTCTAAGAGGAACGGGTCTATCAGTCAAGGTAAGACACTTTTTTTATTCAAATTATGAAACCAACTTCTTGAATAATTATTCTTTTGGTTATGGTTGAGATAAAAAAAAAAAGACTTCCGCCGTCTGGGAAGACTGTTTCACAGGGTTTACAAAAAATAATCCTGTGAAGGGATTATTTGCTGCTAGAAGAAGCTAATACCAGCACATATCAATTTCTTTCTGAGGAAGAAAGGTGGCAAGATGTTTAAGACGTTCACCTGCCAACAAGTGAAACGTGAGGTTCTGGGCTCGTACCCAGCCTCGCCCTTTCTTCCCAGTTTGACGAAAAAATCGAACTGAATGTCGGTCATTCGGATGAAATTATAAACCGAGTTTCCGTGTGCGAACGCACGTAGAACATCTTGCGCACTCGTTAAAACCCCGTTCCGCCTTTCGGAAGAGCAGGCCATCGTGTGCCGGTAGGAGCGGATGACAAAATTATATAAAGAAAAAAACCAGCATGCACACAGGTGTGGTGTTTAGACACCATCCCTGAGGGGGAAAAAATAATGGGTAGGGGCTGCACTGGTGGCGACGCGCTCTCCCCGGGGAGAGCAGCCCGAATTTCACGCAGAGAAATCTGCTGTGACATAAAGTGGTATAAAATATAAGCTGAATAAATATAAAAAATAAAACAATAATAACTGTGAACATTTTTGCGATATGTCTGTGTGTGTGTGTGTGTTTGTGTGTTTGTGTGTGTGTTGTGTGTGTGTGTGTGTGTGTGTTTGTGTGTGTGTGTGTGTGTGTGTGTGTGTGTGTGTGTGTGTGTGTGTGGTGTGTGTGTGTGTGTGTGTGTGTGTGATAACCAAAATGATATTTATTGAGGGTAAAAGATTCAAGTTTACATAACTTTTTTTTTCATCGTGTCGACACTAAAAATAGACTTTTGAAAATTATTTAAAAGAAAATGTTAACCTATATCAAAAAGAAACATAAATCCAGACCACAAAATATAAATGATTAAACAAAACCAAGACAAAATGAAAAGAAAAATGTGGACTGAATATTTGTACATCAGATGTTTCTGGAACGTTTCTTAAAACTTTTGTTTTGAAGGAGGTAGCTTTAATTTAAAGGGAGGCAGATTGTTCCATAGTGACCTTAAGTAGGCCTGTTTTTTATTGGAAAAAAAATTCCACAATTTTCTTTGGAACTTTCCCGTTTAATATTAATGTACATACATAGACGTGTGTGTGTGCGTGTGGTGTGCGTGCGTGCGTGTGTGTGTGTTTTCCTAGTTGTGTAGTCTGCATCCCCTTATAGTAAAATCCTATGTTTAGATCACATAACTGCATGTACGTTTGCCAAGCCACGGGATAAAGTACGATCACAAGGCAACATGATTTCAAGGGCGACAACACTGTGACTGGTTCCTTCACCCCAGGAGAATGCTGTAAGGTGTGTCATATTTTCTCCCTTTGGGGTTTTTTTTTTTGTTTTTTTGTTTTTTTTTGGGGGGGGGTTGCTCTTTGTTTCGAAATGATGAAGGCAAAATCTCTCACCCCTCCACAGTTGTAAACATTGCAAAAATGTATTGTGTATAATTATTCTTGTACTTATGTTACTCTTACTGTTTAATTCTTTACTCTAGCATAACTCTTGTTATGTAATTCTTTACTCTTATATTACTCTTAATCTGTAATTCTTTACTCTGACATTGATCTTACTCTGTAATTCTTTACTCCGACATAACTCTTGTTATGTAATCCTTTACTCTTATATTAGGCTACTCTTACTCTGTAAAAAAAAAAAAAAAAACCCTCTGACATAACTCTTGTCATTTAATTTTTTATTCTTATATTACTCTTAATCTGTGATTCTTTACTCATACATTTGTCTTACTCTGTATTTCTTTACTCTGACATAACTTTTGTAATTCTCTACTCTTATATTACTCTTTTTCTGTACTTCTTTACTCTGACATAACTCTTGTTATGTAATTCTCAACTCTATTACTCTTACATAACGTTTAGGTAGTTCTTTGCTCTTATATTACTCTTAATCTGTAGTTCTTTACTTTAAAATTACTCTTACTCTAACATTAGTCTTATTCTATAATTACTTTTTCTGTGACGGTACAGCCAGAAAACGTTATCAGGGAAATATTTAGAGCTCTTTAAAAAAAAAAATTAGAAGTACACACTTCGTTTTAAATTCTCTTTTCAAAAATGTTTGTATTTAGAGAAAGAAAAACCCTGGATATGATAGCCCCCACCCCCCCCCCCCAAAAAAAAAAAAAAGGTGTCGTGCTACACACATGATGATTATTATACTTGCTTCGCCCTGTCAGTACAGCTTTCATTTATTGTCATAATTGTTGTTCTCACACTCTCTCTCCTCCTGTACACCCACGCGCACTCCCACACATACACATGCACGCACGCACGCACGCACGCACGCACACACACACACACATCTATCCATACAAGTGTTAATACCCACACATACCCCTACATACTTATGTTTTGAACGAGGCACAAAGTACTGTCTGTAACAATACATATCCTGTGCGTACAGGGACTGATTAGAAGAACTCGGGATTCGTGCACCCATAGCAGGCAATATTTTGGGACAAGCTCGTACACAGCAATCACTGCTATGCCTATTGTGTGGCTGCTGTTTATTTTTGCATTATGCTGTCGACTCTGATAAAAATGTATTCTACGATGTGTGTAAACCTACATGAAAACAGTTGAAATTGGTTTTGGCGGACACGGGATCATATTACTTTCCATTTGTGTGTAAGTATAGAAATAACGAACAGCTGCAATCATATGACTTTTAAGTAAAAGGTGGTCATATGATATCATTTCTCAGGTTTTTCCGCGTCAGGGTCAATTTTTGGCTCAATATAATCGCTGGTGTAGTAGTTTAGATTTCTCCTTTTTCTGAGTCCAGCAGTTCCTGAGAACAACAGCTTGCTAAATGAAAATTAGTGGCTTGATGTATTATGCTAAAATGTTTTCGGTTTGAATAGAAAGCGCGTGCCACTGACTCGAGACTTGTGTGCAGGTCAACAAGATGGGCGATCCACGGACAAGCAAGCCTCTAGGGTTACTATCACTCGGTGATGGGTTTTCAGGCGGAGGTAATGGCAATATTTGTGAGTAAAACATAGATAAAAAGCAGTCTATAATGATACGTAGATAAAAGGAGTATATAATCATACATCTATGCTTTTTTCAGAAACCTGCTTTGTGCTGAATAGCCCAGGAACTACACGCTGTCTATTAAAGAAGGAAAACGAGAAATCAACCACCACGCTCACCACCACCACCTGCTAAAACAATGTCAGAGAGAGAGAGAGGAGCAGCGGCAGGTAGGCTACCTCCACCTCGGCCTGTTCTTCGTCCCCAAACGAGGAGGTTTTACAACTATCTCCCTCAGACCCCAATCACACAAGCGTGATGATCATAAGGCTACTTCACTTTCCGTTTGCTGGGCTGTGGATGGTTGATCGACCTTTTACGCCTTCCCTGTCTGGTCGCTAGCATCAACAAAGCCAACAGAGAGAGACATGAGCAGCTACAGCAACTACAGCAGCAGCAGCAGCAGAGGTGGATGCAGCAATATCAGTATGGTTCCTTGGGATCGCTGCTGAGGCAAGCCAACGTGGTCTGTGTTCCCTTTAAGCCTCCTCGCTGGCGGATGCCTACATCTTGTGGTTTCCCTTTGGATTCCTTGGTGAGCTCACATTTTTTTGTTTTGCTGTTTTTGTTGGGGGGCTTTTTGTCGTCCCTAGGGTAGAACTCTGATCGTTTTCATTTTCTCCAAACCATTGAGATAGCTGCAGTCAGACTTCGCAGATGATGTCTAAACACGACACCGTTGTACATGTGTTTACTTCTACATTTTTTGGTCATCCGTTCTTACATGCACGAAAGGGCTACACTTTCAAAAGGCAGAACAGGTTTTAACGTGTGCGGAAGATGTTCTGCATGCGTTTGCACGGGGCCTCCTTTTACAGTCTCATTCGAAAGGCTATTAGGGAAGTGGAGTTCATACCCCTGTTAACTCCAGGGGTATAATCCTCCAAACGGGTGTCTCGCTTGTGGCTGGAACCCGTGCTTGATCCGGGCTATCAAATCAGTACGCAACGCCCCCCCCCCCCCCCACCCTAATTTGTTTTGTTGCTAGACTAGAGTTCCGAGGTTCACTAATGAGATTTTGAGTGTGCAACTATGTTTACCCAAAATAGACAGTTGCATTCTGACTTTAAAAAGATATTTGTTTGATTTGTTTGGTTTGGTTAAGTTTGCTTTAACTTTTAAAAAAATGCCTTTTTTGTTTTTGTTGCTGCTGCAACTGGAAATGCCGCTGGCACTGAACTGACCAGCTCCTGAAGAACTAGAATGGATCACGTGAGTAACACTTCAGTTTGGATTGGTTCCACAGGCTTTCACCACTTCTACCTTCGCAACTATGGTCTTGGCGTTGTCTACTTTTTCACTTTCACTTTGCTGGACATCGGCTGGCTGGTCGACCTGTTTGGCAAGCCCAGCATGGTCAGAGATGCCAACAGCCCCCGTCTTCGGAGCCATACCCAAGTCTACAGACAGGGAACCGCTCACGCCTTTGCTCTCAGCCCGGCAGGAATTTGGGGGCTCATCACTTTTACCTGGATCGTCCTGTGTGGGGCTGCCTGCATCTCTTCACTTTGGGCCTGCTGGCAGTTGGTGAGTGTATGTGTGTGTGTGTATCCGTGCGTGTGTGTGTGTGTGTGTGTGTGTGTGTGTGTGTGTGTGGTGTGTGTGTGTGTGTGTGTGTCCGTGCGTGCGTGTGCGCGCGCGCACGCACGCAAACAATGTACATGTGGATAAATTTGTGTGTGTGTGTCTACTCACGGTCAGTATTTTTGTTTACTTGCCTTCCTCTGTGTGTGTGTGTGTGCGCGTGTGCGTGTGCGTGTGTGTGTGTGTGTGTGTGCGCGCGTGTGTGTGTGCGCGCTTCTTGTGTATCTTATCCACCTGTTTTTTGACTTATGTACCTATCTGTCTGTCTGTCTCAAGTTGTTAATTCTTGCAGGAAAAAAGCCCATTATATTTTTCAGTGTTTGTTGCTGAGAAAAGCCTCTGATTTTTAAGTATTCAAAGTAAAATATAGAGTTTGAACTAAAACACACTGTAATTAAAATTAAATACAGAACAGTCTTTACGTAAAATTCAGAATGTAAAATGTAGAGCTAAAGAGACAAATGTTGTCATGTAACGAAAATCTCAACTGTGTGTCTAGGTTGGGTCTTCGACTGGTTCCGCACGAGCTGTCTGGTCAAGCGCACTAACGCAATCGCACGTGGAGAGAGGTCACACCACCACAAGTTCGTGGACGACGCCTATATCCTCTGCTTCCCTTTCGGCTTCACTGGCCTCCACCATTTCTCTCTGCGGCGCTAGGCTGGGGCGCCCTGTACTTGTTCCCCCTGGGGATCTTCGGCATGGGGGGCTGGTGGACTGTGCCGCCTTCTCTGTCTGGTGAAGGAGTGTAACGCGCACAGGATTTGTCCCAGTCTCTGATTTCCGCCGGAAACGGAAGTGGTGGGCTGATAAGTTCCGAGGTGGTGGGTCCATCGCAGGTATTTGCAGGCCTTTTCTTCTTGGGATTCCTTGTGTTTATGCATCTGTTATGCTGTGTCTACCCTTTCCTTTAAATGCTGTTTTACAGATATTTTCCCTCTCTCTAAGCCACCAGGTGTCGTTGCCAGGGCAGTGTTTTTCCCATATTGGTGTGTGTGTGTGTGTGTGTACGCATGCGTGTATGTGCTCGCGCGCGTGCGTATGTGTGTGTGCGCGCGCGTGCGTGTGTGTGTGCGCGCGCGTGTGAATGTTTAACAATAATTATATTAAGAAATACGTGAATTAATTAATTTGCAGCTGCTTGTTTTCTAATGACTTCTTTCCTTTTATACTTTTGACATTTGATGCTTCGACTGTTCATCAATTATCAATTTCCTTTTGCTTCAAAGATATTGTTGTAATTGTTGTATCATCTTTGATGATAAATTGCAGCAAAAAAATCGTCTGTCATGACATAGTGACGATTTTGGCTACAACAATAACGATGATGACGGCAGTGCAGAGTTATTTCTGCCATTATGTCGGTAGATGTGGTGGCAATGATGACGATTTAATTACAGTGCCATTGCTGTGTCATCTTTGACATTTTTTTTATATCTTTGACATTGTCATGGCGATGAAAAGTAAAAGGGGAATGAATGATGACCATGAACATTACAGTGGAGAGATTGCCATGGCGATGATGAAAATTATGGCGACAATAACAGTGATGATAATGAATACAACACAGTTGTCATTTCTGTATTGATGTTAATATGGATGATGATGTTGAGGATGAGGATGATGTTGAGGATGAGAAGGATGACGATGTTGATGGTTAAGCCTATTTTGTTTGTGACTGCAGGTGATAAGCACAGCTCCCATGTACCCCCGGCGAGTGGTTTCAGCTCTGACGCCTCTGCCCCCTACCCCTCTGCTGGCGTGGCTAGGCCCTCTACTCCTGTCCCCCTTATGGTATGCGGCTTAGGGGGAGTTCTGCACTGATGGAGGGAGGGAGGAGGGGTGGGTTGAATGGTGGGTGGATGGACTGACTGGCTGTCTGACAGACGGATGGACTGGTTGGTTGGCTGGTTGATAGATAAATGGTTCGTAGGAGCGACTGGTCAGCTCATCTCTCTGGCTGGCTGTCTGTTAGTGTGTTTGTCTCTCTGTCTCTTGTCTCTGTCTCTGTCTCTTGTCTCTGTCTCTGTCTCTGTCTCTGTCTCTCTCTCTGTCTCTCTCTCTGTCTCTCTCTCTCTCTCTCTCTCTCTCTCTCTCTCTCTCTCTCTCTCTCTCTTCTCTCTCTCTCTCTCTATCTATCTATCTATCTATCTACATCTATCTATCTATCTAGATCTATCTATCTATCTACTATCTATCTATCTATCTATCTATCTATCTATCTATCTATCTATCTATCTATCTCGTAATGCATCGAAAACTCTAAAACAAAAACAAAAAATTTAAAAAGCTATACAGGCCTCGGAATATCACGACCACGGACGCTACAAATTGGAAGTTGTATATAGTCTCCCAAATTACCGTAGTGTTGATAGAGATATGTTTGGTTATGATGTATGCAATATCAAGCCTTGGAAAAACTGAAAGTGGAGAGAAAGGGAAGGGGGGGAGAGAGAAAATGTGTATGTTTTTCAAAAAAAAAGCTTAATAAACTGATTAATCCGAAATTGTTGATATATACTTTAATTAGATTTTTAATCACACACACACACACACACGGTGCGCGCGCGCGCGGCGCGCACACACACACACACACACACACACACACACACACACACACACACACACACACAAACACACACACACACACACACACACACACACACACACACACCACACACACACACACACACACACACACACCACACACAAACCCCTAGGTATGCATACATGCGCGCGCGCGCGTGTGTGGGGTGTGTGTGGTGTGTGTGTGTGTGTGTGTGTGTGTACCGCTTCATGCCACTAAATTATTATTGTCATGCATTACATGTTTGTTGTGTGATGGCACACTGTCAGTGACCGTTGGAGATGGGGGTGGGGGGGGTGGGGGCAGCAAGGGAGCTGACCTGACAATATCCTGTGTTGTGTAGTTACAAACAGTGGTTGTTTCCCTTAGACCAGTCACACAGCAATAGCAAGCAGTCCTTGCATAGCAGACCTAGTGAATGTGTGTGTGGTGTAGTTTGAAGCTGTGGGTCATATGGTGGGTATGGCGTGGGTCATGTGATGTGGTTGTGGTGTGGATCATGGGGTGGGTGTGGTGTGGGTAATGGTGTGGGTGCGGTGTGGGTCATGTGGGTGTGGTGTGGGTAATATGGTGGATGTGGTATGGGTATATGGTGGGTGTGGCGTGGGTCATAATTATGTGGGTGTGGTGTGGGTGGTGTAAGTATGACTGGGGAGTAAGTATGACCAGGGGGCAAGTTTTATGTATAACCGTATTTCCCTGACTGCTAACTGCTGATCTTAGCAGACTCCTATTCTCTTGACCGCTAACTGCTGATTGTAGCAGATTCCTGTTTTCTTGACCGCGTACTGCTGATCTTAGCAGAATGCTGTTTGTACACGGCAGCACAATACCCAGGCGCTGCAGCCCTTAGGGGACTGCATATTTGCACACAACATGCACACGGCACCAGCGACCACCGCATAGAAGAAGGAAGCTGGTGCAGTGGTTAGGAATAGTGCAGTCTTGCAGTGCAGTGGTCAGGAACAGTGCAGTCTGGCAGTGCAGTGGTCAGGAATAGTGCAGTCTTGCAGTGCAGTGGTCAGGAATAGTGCAGTCTTGCAGTGCAGTGGTCAGGAACAGTACAGTCTTGCAGTGCAGTGGTCAGGAACTAGTGCAGTCTGGCAGTGCAGTGGTCGGGAACAGTGCAGTCTTGCAGTGCAGTGGTCAGGAATAGTGCAGTCTTGCAGTGCAGTGGTCAGGAATAGTGCAGTCTGGCAGTGCAGTGGTCAGCAATAGTGCAGTCTGGCAGTGCAGTGGTCGGGAATAGTGCAGTCTGGCAGTGCAGTGGTCAGGAACAGTGCAGTGGTCAGGAATAGTGCAGTGGTCAGGAATAGTGCAGTCTTCAGTGCAGTGGTCAGAAACAGTGCAGTGGTCAGGAATAGTGCAGTCTGACAGTGCAGTGGTCAGGAACAGTGCAGTCTTGCAGTGCAGTGGTCAGGAACAGTGCAGTCTTGCAGTGCAGTGGTCAGGAACAGTGCAGTCTTGCAGTACAGTGGTCAGGAATAGTGCAGTCTGGCAGTGCAGGTGGTCAGGGAAGTCAGTGGGCTAGTGCTTGCAGTGCAGTGGTCAGGAAAGTGCAGTGGTCAGGAATAGTGCAGTCTTGCAGTGCATGGTCAGGAAAGTGCAGTGGTCAGGGATAGTGCAGTCTGGCAGTGCAGTGGTCAGGAATAGTGCAGTGGTCAGGAATAGTGCAGTGGTCAGGAATAGTGCAGTCTGGCAGTGCAGTGGTCAGGAATAGTGCAGTGGTCAGGAATAGTGCAGTCTGGCAGTGCAGTGGTCAGGGAATAGTGCAGTGGTCAGGAATAGTGCAGTCTGGCAGTGCAGTGGTCAGGAATAGTGCAGTGGTCAGGAATAGTGCAGTCTGGCAGTGCAGTGGTCAGGGATAGTGCAGTCTGGCAGTGCAGTGGTCAGGAATAGTGCAGTCTGGCAGTGCAGTGGTCAGGAATAGTGCAGCTCTGGCAGTGCAGTGGTCAGGAATAGTGCAGTGGTCAGGGATAGTGCAGTCTGGCAGTGCAGGTGGTCAGGAATAGTAGTCAAGTGGTCAGGAATAGTGCAGTCTGGGAGTGCAGTGGTCAGGGATAGTGCAGTCTGGCAGTGCAGTGGTCAGGAATAGTGCAGTCTGGCAGTTCACACATGAGCCGGACCATAGAGTCCGAAATAGGCGAGGGGAGGCCATCCTCCAATCAAACCTATGGTTCCAGCACGTGGTCAGACGTTGGAGCCTACATATAACATACCTGGATGCGGCAGGAGAGAGAGCCCTCCCGGAGAGCCGCCCCCCCCCCCCCCTAAGATCAGAGAGAGAGCTCCCACTGATCCAAGAGAGTAAACCCCGCACTTAGAAAGATAGGGAGTGTGTCCAGCGTAGATAGACAGATAGAGAGAAGTGTTAAAGTGTTAGATTCAGATAGACAAGTCGTCCGCATAGAGAGAAGCAAACCAAAAAGGTGTGGTAGGAGTAGTTAGTGATACTAAGGGATTCGAACTCTAAAGTAAGTGGTGCCAGAGATTCAAATCCCGGACTAAGTCTCTGTGTGTGAAGGGGCTATTCAGACAGGACTCTGGAAGTCCAGGTAAGAAGACTCTTTTGTGTATTGCATGTTTTTGATTTGCATCTCTGATGGTCCATATGATAAATATGTCACGTATGAATACTTGTTTGGACCCCCTCACTGCATGTAGTTTGCAGTTTGTGTGATCTGCCTTTGTCTCTGCCTCGTCTATGCTCTCACTCTCTGAACTAGTGTGTTCCACTTTTGCCTTCTGTTGTCTGTACTCTGCTGTCTGTCTTCTGTTATTTATCATTTACTATTCATCTCTCACCTGTGAGCTAATAGAAAGCTACATCCCCAAAGTAGCAAACCTATGGGTCATGACATCCGACCTAGAGCGGAGCTCGTTGTCTATCTCTGGGTCAACAATATTCGAACCCAAGATCCCTGAAGTATAACAACGCGTGTCGCATGCCGCTACGGCGCGCGCCCGGCGATATAGGTGATGTGGATGTTTGATTGGTATGGGAGGTATGGGTGGTGTGGAAGCAGTGTGGGTGGGGTGTATTGTGTGATATGTGTGCATGCATGCATGCGTGCGTGCGTGTGTTATTTTTATTTTATTTTATTCTTTCATATCGAGGATAATGGGATAATAGCTCATTTGCTTTTTTCGTCCATTCCCCTTGTGTATGCAGTTGTGTAAATAGTGTCCCCCACTGGCACTCAATGGCCTACTCTTACGAAAAGCAGAACAGGATTTAACGTGTGCGCAAGATTTTCTGAGTACGTTCGTAGGCGGGGCCTCGGTTTTCAGTCTCATCCGAAAGACTTAGAGAGAGTAGAGTCAGCATTGAGGCAAAATCCCCTCCAACGGGAATCGAACACGGGTCGTCAAATTGCCAGCGCAATGTTTTGACCACAAGGCTATCCCGTGTGTGTGTGTGTGTGTGTGTGTGTGTGTGTGTGTGTGTGTGTGTGTGTGTGTGTGTGTGTGTGTGTGTGAGTGCGTGCGTGCGTGCGTGCGTGCGTGCGTGCGTGTGTGTGTGTGCGTGCGTGCGTGCGTGAGTGCGTGGGCCCCTTTGCATGTGTCCATGCGTGCGTGTATGCGTGCGTGCGCGCTCGCGCGCGCGTGTGTATGTGTGTGTGTGTGTGTGTGCGTGTGTGTTTGCATGCACAGGCACCTGATCTGGTGTGTGTGTAAGTGCTTGCATGCGTGCGTGCCACTGAATGATTACTTTCATTGATTTGTTCTGGATGACACAATTCACAATTCACAATAGTTTATTCCCATTAACTCTTTTGAGCTATAGAGACACAAAAAGCATGCATAATTATCATAAATGAATGACGGGTATAAAGAGGAAGAGCAAAACAAAAGTACACAAGAGACAATATTTATGAAAATGAAATAGACATGGTTATATACTGTTATGGCCAATACGCTATCTATAGATGGCAAATTACATGTGTACTTTCCTATGCACTGGTATCTGAAGTGGTTAAAGAGAGTAACAACAAAAAGTTCCATAATTGGTTGGAAAATGAGACAATAACTGGATAAGGCATCAACATCACGTATCAGGCTATATGAAGAAGTGGCAAGGAACAGAATCAAAACATTATAAGTAATACAATCATTCCAGGAGAGGGGGAAATTTATCACATCATCAACAATCTACGAAGGATAACTGCACTCTACTAGACAGTCATATCGAGTTGTTTCCCTTATATCTGACAAAGAAGCTAGTTCACACTATCCAGGAGCATTGTAGAGGGACTTAACTGCTGCTGCCTTCCTAGTTATTCAACAAGGTTGTTTGCCCCTGTCACTGCTAACACTGCTAACTAACTGCTCCAAAACTAAAGTAATGACATTTTGTGGTAGAAAAACAAACAACCAGTATCCCTTTACACTAAATGGAAATATGCTGGAACATGTATGCAAATTTAAATATCTGGGACTGACGTTTAATTTCAATGGAAAATTCAATGTAACTGTTAAACAATTAAAAGACCAGGCAAGACGGGCAATGATGGCCCTATTAAGAAAAAGCAGACAGCTTCAGTTCCCAATCTCCTGTCAGCTTGACTTGTTTAACTCACTGGTGTTGCCAGTACTGATATATGGCTGTGAAGTCTGGGGTAATAGTTGTACTGATATAGCTGAATCATTACATCTGGAATACTGCAAATATATCTTACGATTACCCCTAACTGCTTTATATATGGTGAAACAGGCCGTTTCCCTTTGTTTATACACATTTACAGCCAAATGATAAAATTATGGCACAAATTGTCTGTTGACCCAAGTAAAAAATACTCAGCCATTATGCTCCAGACACTGACAGAATGTTTCAATTTTCAAATACATAAAAATGATTGGCTATGCAAAATTAAACAGATACTTGATGAAAATGGACAATCCTTTGTATGGCATTATCCACAGTCAGTGTCTACAGCATGGCTGATAAATAACCTGTCTCAGAGACTTAAAGATAGTTATATGCAAAAATGGGTAGAAAACTGTCGAGACTGCCAGAAGGCCAACAACTACACTTTGTATAAGCACCAGATATCCTTTGAACCCTACTTAGACAGCCTACCACTGTTGTACAGCCTGCCCATGTTAAAAATCAGAATGAGTAATCATAAACTACCAATAGAGAAAGGAAGATATGTAAATTTACCACATGATGAAAGACTCTGTACTCTGTGTGACATGAACCGCTTAGGTGATGAATATCACTTTGTTATGGAATGCCCAGCATTGCAGAACTTACGCAACCAATATTTACCTAGGTATTACACAAACCACCCAAACTTTTATAAATATGAATCACTAATGAAAATGGGTAACAGGAAAAAATTACTGAATTTTGCAAAATTCATTAAACAAGGACTACAAATGTTTTCCTAATTTTTTCTTCTCATTTACTCGTGCAACCACATAACCATGTATGTACATATTGTATTGAAACAGTCATAAAATTTTCTAGTCATGTTTCATTGTCTAACTGTTTCATTGTACTCACTACTGAAGTGTGACTTCTCCCCTCTCTAGTCTGATTTGTAAACACAGAGAGAGAGAGAATAGCCATTGTTATTTTCCTGTGTTCTTGAAGGATAGTATTATTCTTAATGTGTATGTGTTCTATTATTATAATTTTTATGTTGATGATGATGATGATCATTGTCCTTTGTGCACATGTTTTGCTCTATCCTCTTGATAGCCATCATTGATTCCCAGATATGTCTACTCTTTGTTTCTCTGTAGCTCAGAGGAGTCACCAGGAGCCAAACACTGTGAATTGTAAATGTGTGAACTAGCTTCTTGGTCAGATATAAGGGAAACAACTCGATATGACTGTCTAGTAGAGTGCAGTTATCCATAGACTCTGCTGCTCTTTGCAAACTATTAAGTTGGGTCTGCAATCCAATAACTGTCTCAGCTAATAGAACTATATCGTCTGCTAATAACATTATGAAGAGTTCAAAGTAATCTTTGGTAAACAAAGCCCCATGTCTTCCATTTTCAATAACTTCATTTGCGAGATCATTAATGAATAAAGAAAATAGAATTGGACTACAGACGAATGAAAGTATTGAAGTATTGTCCGAAATGTATCGATCTACATATACAAAGCATTCAAATTACGATCAGTGCTGATTTAGCTACCTTGTCTATGTGTGTGTATGTTTAGTGATTTCATTACTATTGTGTATGTATTGTACCCCCTTCATTAGGGGCAATGGCCTTTACATGAATAAATATTTCCGAATCCGAATCCGAATCCGAATTTCTCTCTCTCTCTCTCTCTCTCTCTCTCTCTCTCTCTCTCTCTCTCTCTCTCTCTCTCTCTCTCTCTCTCTCTCTCTCTCTCTCTCTCTCTCTCTCTCTCTCTCTCTCTCTATCTCTCTCTCTCTCTCTCTCTCTCTCTCTCTCTCTCTCTCTCTCTCTTGGAGTTTTTCACTCAGATTAATTTGCCAAACAATACTGCTGCTTTAGAGGAAGCAAAAGAACTAATTGATCAGGACATTAAAAAAGCAGTGGAGTTGTTTACTGCAGTCCTGAAATCTGCTGCCTCTTGCATGACTGTAAAACACAGGATTAAAGATGTCATAAGAGGTCAGGTTTGGTTTGATGCCGAATGTCGGGAGAGTCGGAAGAAGACCAGAAAAGCTCTTCGAGAGTTCAAACGATTGCGGAGAGAAGACCCAACAGCAGATGGTCGACCATACTTTGAGCAAAGAAAAACATATAAAAGATTATTAGCAGAGAAAGAAAATGCATACAAAAAGAATTGTAGGGCAGAGCTCGAACAAAATATTAATGATTCCAAGTTCTTTTGGAAAAAAATTAAGCGCTTTTCATCTAAAAGTAAGAAAACTGGCAATATTACAGAGGAAGAATGGCTGCAGCACTTCAAGGGGGTTTTTGGAGTTGGAGATCAAATTACTCCTGATGAAGAACTTATTGAGTTTAATACTGTAAATGGGGAACATGATGTTGATCCAGATGATAATTTATTGAATAGGAAAATAACTGAACAAGAAATACAACACTCTATAGATCATCTGAAACATAATAAAGCAGCAGGTCCAGATGGCATTATACCCGAAATATTTAAAAATTCTAAAGAAAAAATTGTTCCTTTTTTATTCCATCTTTTCACTGCTGTATTTGCATCAGGCCAGTACCCTGAAGCATGGACCGAATCAATCATTCACCCTTTGCATAAAAAAGGCAGTATACACAAACCAGACAACTACAGGGTATTTCACTTTTGAATATATGCGGCAAGTTATACAGCTATATCATCAACAGGAGACTGTCTAAATGGGTAGAAAATAAAAATTTATTAGGGGAAATTCAAGCTGGTTTTAGAACAGACCATTCTACAATAGACCATATTTTTACGTTGTTCTGTATGATTCAGAAACATTTACTACTGAGGAGAAAGTTATATGTAGCTTTTATTGACTTTCGTAAGGCTTTCGATTTTATATCACATAGTAAACTCTGGCCCATACTACACAAATCTGGAATAAGAGGTAAGATACTACTGACCATTATGAGTATGTATAAAACCGTGAAAGCCCGGGTTAGATGTGGAGGTAGGGTTTCTGATGCTTTCTTCTGTCAGAAGGGTTTGAAGCAAGGTGAAATTACAAGTCCTCTACTTTTTTCTGTATTCATAAATGAACTTGCTAGTTGCGTTATAGAAAACGGGCGCCATGGCATACAACTGAATCCAGGCATGACTGAATTGTTTATTATGCTTTTTGCAGATGATATTGTACTTCTGTTAGACACTGTCATTGGCTTACAAACTCAGCTTAATACTCTTGCTACTAAGGCACTTGAATTAGATTTACAGGTCAATCTGGAAAAATCTAATATAGTTATTTTTAGAAATGGTGGTTACATTTCTCGGCATGAAACATGGACATACAATGGTTGTAAAATTGAAATTGTGAATTGTTATAAATATTTGGGTCTGGTTTTCAGCACCAGGCTATCCTTTTCAAAAGCTGTTGGTGAGATGTCAGTTAAAGCAAGGAAAGGGGTCATTGACATTTTTAGAACCCTCTGGAAACTAGGTGATTTTTCAGCTGATATTTGTCTTAGATTATTTGATTCACAGATAAGACCTATTCTTTTGTATGGTTCTGAAATCTGGGGCATGACTTACTTTTCTATATCGGAGAAAGTACACACGTTTGCCTTAAAAAAAAGCTGTTAAACGTCAGCCCCAGAACACCAAATGATATGGTTTATGGTGAAACTGGGCGATACCCCCTCTATATATTTTCTTTTATGTCATACATAAAATATTGGCTACGTCTTACAAGAATGAATCAGGCCAGACTCCCTCGTCAGTCCTATATTATGCTTCTAACATTATGTGATCAAGGGCGGATGTGCTGGGCATCACATGTGCACGACACATTGTATAAATTTGGATTTGGGTTTGTTTGGGAAAGCCAAGGTGTGCAAAATATAAGGGGATTCTTATCTACATTCAAGCAGAGATTGATTGATTGTCACAGTCAAAATTGGCATGCGCATATTCAAGAAAGCAGTAGGTTTGCAGTTTATCGGAATTTTAAATCCTCTATATCACTGGAATCGTATTTCACCGTTATCACTAACAAACACATCAGAGATGTGCTCATCCGATTTAGAATCGGTGCAACTGAAATACGAAGTACACACTTTATTTTACTGTAAATCTCTGAATGATTTGTGACAAAAATACATCCCATCTCGTTATAGGCAATACCCTTCAGAAAAAACATTGAAACTTATGATGCAAGATGACAAAAGCCTTCATGACTTAGGACGATTCATATATCATTCCAACAAAAGGCGTTCTGCTTTAGAATGATGGCTGTAGCAAAATGATTAACGTATTTCTCAAGTTGTTTCAGTGTCTTATGCTACTCTGTGCACAATTTGTGCCCTAATTATCAATTCTCTAATCAATTTTTGTTATTCATTCATTTATTTAGTTACTAAATTTATGTTTAGTCTAAAATGTTGCAAACATTCTAATCAGATGTATGCTAATACCACAAGTGAATGTTATAATCGTTGTGCTTGGAAGTGTTTTCAGGTGCATTCTTGGAAAGGATTCAGAACGAAATTAATGTGGGGGGGAGGGGGGGATAGCGAGTGTGTGAAATTGTAATGGGTCCGGTGGCCCTCTACAATAAAATCGTTCAGAGTTCAGAGTTCTCTCTCTCTCTCTCTCTCTCTCTCTCTCTCTCTCTCTCTCTCTCTCCTCTCTCTCTCTCTCTCTCTCTCTCTCTCTCTCTCTCTCTGTTGTCTGTGTGTGTGTCTCTCTCTTGTCTCACTCCACTCTTCTTTTCCCCCTCACACACACACACACACACACACGCGCGCGCGCGCGCGCGTTTGTTTAAATAATTATCTGTGTATCCAGTTAGGATGATGCGTTTTGTTGATTGTATCCCGTTTTCTTCTTTTAAAACATTGGTTGAACTGCTGTTGGTGGTGATGCTGGTATGTAGGGGTAGGGAGGGGGGTTTCTTAGTTTTATTCCCTGATCAGGGCAAGGGCCGTATGAAGAAAAGTATGTAATGCTTACTCTGTAATCCTTGCAAAATAAAGAAAATAAAGCTCTCTCTCTCTCTCTCTCTCTCTCCTCTCTCTCTCTCTCTCTCTCTCTCTCCTCTCTCTCTCTCTCTCTCTCTCTGCCTATTTTCCACTTTTATATATTATATCCTAAACCTATCATTAGATAGGAAAGTTTTTAATTATGAAATGTTACGCATTTTTAATACTTTAAACTCATGTTCTAGAGCTCGACTTGAAAAATGTCATTTTGGGGCCTAACATAATCAAATGCTTGATTGCTGGGAGTTTTTTGTTTTGTTTTGTTTGTTTGTTTTTGCTTTTGTTTTTTTTTGTTTTGTTGGTGGTTGTTTTTGTTTTGTGCTTTTTGTACTGCGGTGTTCTGAGTAGTGTGTGGGTTTGTTTTTTTTTTGGTTTTTTTTTTAATTTGTTTTTTGTTTTGTTTTTTGTTGTTTTTTGTTTGTTTTTGTGTTTTTTTTTCGGGGGGGGGGGGGGGGGGGGGGGGGTTGTTTGGTTTGTTTTTTTTTTGGGGGGGGGGGTTTGGTGGTCATAGTATTGTTTTAAAGTAAGAAAGGTTCGTCATGTTTTGATATGTATCTTTTTTGTTCGGGCTGCTCTCTTCTCTGCTGTCACTTCACAATTTTAATGTATTTGATTTAATTATAACCAGTGTATCTCCTAAGGATTATGTGTTTGCTGAATACATATCTCTCTCTTTTGTCTTAAATAAGTATCCATGTACCCTGTGGGGATTATACATTTGTTGAATTTATTGTTGAATGTATCTCCTTTTTACAACCGTAGGTTGAACTTCTATTCTTGGTGATGGTGATGTTGTCTTTCCTTGTTGTTGCTTTCTTTTATCTTTGCTTTTTGGCTTTTCTCCTGTTTTGGTAGGGTCTCTCTCTCTCTTTTTCTTTTTTTTTCTCTATTCCCTAATCAGGGCAAGGGCCGGATGAAAAAAGTATGTAAATGCTTACTCTGTTACCCTTGAAAAAATAAAGATTATTCATTCATTCATTCATTTATTCATTCATTTCTCTCTCTCTGTCTGTCTTTCTCTCTGTCTCTCTCATGTCTTAGTCTCTTTTTCTTCCTCTCTCTCCCTCTCTATCGTCTCTGTCTCCCTCTGTCTCTCCCCCTCTCTCTCTGTCTTTCTCTCTCTGTCTCTCTCATGTTCTATTTTTCTCCCTCTCTCTCCCTCTCTCTGAGGCTGAATGAAAAAAAGTGTACTCAATCTACTAATCTCTGTAAAATAAAATTTTGTATTTCCTCTCTTCTTCTCTCTCTCTCTCTCTCTCCTCTCTCTCTCTCTCTCTCTCTCTCTCTCTCTCTCTCTCTCTCTCTCCTCTCTCTCTCTTCTCTCTCTCTCTCTCTCTCTCTCTCTCTCTCTCTCTCTCTCTCTCTCTCTCTCTCTCTCTTTTTTCTTTTTGTTTTTGTTTTGTTTTGTTTTGTTGGTGGTTGTTTTATCAACCACACCTCCTCTTTTCAGACTGAAAGTGGGGCGCCCAAGAAGTCCCTATACAAGTACCTAGACCCCTTTCACCCAAGTCCCTATGGTATTGCGGTCCTTACCAACAACTTGTACCGCATACCAAACTCAAAACCTCTGCTCCCCACTCCAACCCACTCCACCAACCAGAGGCACAAGACTTGGGCCTCACAGTCCATCGAAAGATCTGTAGCCAACATCAAAGGACAGCCCCATCCTATGAACGGCCCATGGTCTCCCCCAACACCTAAGGCCCTTCAGCATGCAGACAGCGTGCCCGAGCACAAAGCCTCTCCACGCCGCCACCACTACGATAAGCAGTTCGGCCTGCCGCACGGTGTGCCCCAGTACAAAGCCCCTCCACGCCTCAGCGATTACGATAAAAACTTCGGGCTGTCGCATGGCGTGCCTGAGTACTGTGGCGACTACGATAAGCAGTTCCCACCCCTTCCTTCAGCCAGAAAAGTCAATGCCTGGGGACACTCCAGGAGCCCTCAGGCACAGGATAAACAAAAACTCCTGGAGGTCCTGCTAACCACTATCCAACAGGCCTTTTTATAACTCTTCCTTTAGAGTCTATTGACAACAAACTAGCAAAGAGAGAGAGAGAGAGAGAGAAGAGAGAGAGAGAGAGAGAGAGAGAGAGAGAGAGAGAGAGAGAGAGAGAGAGAGTTGTTATTGACACCCCTTCCCACCAAGTCGCCTCTTTGGAAGTGTGAAACCTGTGTTCATTCCTCTTTGTTTGATTCCTGCCAAATTGATTCTCTTATTCTTTATTCAATTTTTTAAAATATTTTGTTTGGTTTGGTTTTTGCTTTCTTCTCTCCAGTTTCTTACATATTTTTTATTATATATATATTTTTTCCCCCTTCATTTGTTCCCCATCCTTTTTATTTGTTTTTCCCCCCTAAATCTATTTATTTATTTATTATTTTTATTTTTATTTCTATTTTTCTTCTTCTTCTTCTTCTTGGCTTGTCTGGGCCTGGTGTTTGGTTCTTGTTACCGTGTTGTTTGCCTGGGCCTCTTCAGGCTCCTGTGGAAATTCCATTCTGCTATTTGTGTGTGTATGTGTGTGTGTGTGTGTCTGTGTTGTTTGCTCTTTTTTTCTTCTTCTTTTTTTTTTTTTCTCCCCCCCCCCCCATGGCGCGTGCTGTGTGTGTGTGTGTGTGTGTGTGTGTGTGTGTGTGTGTGTGTGTGTGTGTGTGTGTGTGTGTTCCTTCTGAGTGTTGATCGATGCTAGCTTATGGATTGATGCATTTTCGGACTTATAATGGTGAAAAATGAAAGATGCGTATCAAAGACATTACAGTGTGCATCCCGGGAGGGACCAGAACTCTAGTTGTGAGTGTTGTGCCAGCATCCCGGGAGGGACCAGAACTCTAGTTGTGAGTGTTGTGCCAGCATCCTGGGAGGGACCAGAACTCTAGTTGTGAGTGTTGTGCCAGCATCCCGGGAGGGACCAGAACTCTAGTTGTGAGTGTTGTGCCAGTTAAGGCTAACTAAAAGCTTTTTTCAGGCTGTGACAGTGAACGGACTGGTGTGTGTACACACCTGTGTATGAATTATTGCCAACACAAGCCAAGACATTGTTGAAGCAACATTAAATCTTGAACAAGCAAGCAAAAACATTATGAGTGTGAGCACTGTGTGGTATTGTTCCTGATTGTTGCGGCAGAACCTTGCCAGTTCCTGGACAAAGTGTGCACGAATTTGGTAGTCGGGCATCAGGGATTTGCCCAACAGCAGAGTGACGTGGTAATTGGCACCCTTGTGAAATTTATCACCAAGTCACCCTCAGAAGTGTGTAAGAACACTCTTTTTATTTTTATTTTTCATTTCATTTTATTTTATTTTATTTTATTATTTTATTATTTTTTGTTTTTGTTTTGTTTTTCTTTCTCTCCTTTATATTGCCAATATTGTTGATTGTTCAATTAGACAATATCTACCGTGTATGATTGTGCCTTTTGAGTAACTATTGAAATTAGTTGATTGTGTCTTTTGAGTAACTATTGAAATCATTCTTTCTTTCCTTACATCTCATCATTACCCCAGTGCCCTACTCCCATCCCATTATTCACCCTATAAAAGTTTATATCTTTTGAGTAACTAGTAAATTTTTTTTTTCTTTTTCCCCTTACATTTCATCATTCCCCCAGTGCCCTACTCCCATCCCCATTATTCACCCTATTTAAAATTGATTTTTATTCTGTCTTTTGCTACACATCATTGTTAGTTCCATTAGGTTATACAGTTATATACACTGTATGTGTATCCTTACGTGTGTAACCCCCCTCACAAAACGTATTTTTGTGTTTGGGTTACTAAGCGCTAGGTTCAGTAACTCCCTTGTAGAGTTGAGTGATCGCCCCTTAAAAAAGAGTGCCTATCGGGATACCTCTGTTTTTTAAATCTCACTTCCTGCCTGGGGCTAGTGAGGGAGAGACGCGTGACAGAGACTCGCTCCTGAGTCTAGATGTTCCCCATTAAGGTTGGTTTATTTCCTTAATTTCGTTTTGATCATCAACTATCTGTTTAAGCAAATTTCAGCTTAATTCAGAATAGTTTTGGAAGGTTCATGAAATCTATATGTTTGATTTAATTTCACAGGCTTTCAACCTGTGAATTAACAGTTAACATAAGTGATCGCTTCGAACAAAGAAAGCCTTTGAACAAAGGAAGCGTGGGGTAATTTTTGGTGCGTCATGGTCCTTGTTGTAAGATTAATTTTTGGTAGGATATTGTGTGACGTATTTGTGATATATTATTTAGGAAATTCAAACAGTTGAAATATTAGTGGGGGCATTAATTTAAATTGAGAGGCTTTTAGCCTGTGAATTAACAGTGAGACCTAGTGGTTGTTTTGAACAAAGCATGTAAATGTTGACACAGTTATGGGTTTTGTTGTATGTTTAATTGTTGGTAGAATATTGTTCAGCTATTATTAAAATAATATTCTAGTGTGGCTTTACACTACAAATATATGGGTGTGAAGGCCTACTTGATTATTAAGAATTAAGAATTCTGATTTATTTGTAATAAATCATTTAGTAATTCTAAAACAGGTGTAATGGCATTGGAATGTCATTGTGGACATTTATTTAAAATAAATTAGTCCTTCTTATTAATGTTGGCACAATTTTATAGGAAATAGGATGGACCATCATCTGTCCTAAAGTAGATGAGATATGTTGGGATGCTTGCACAGTTTCATAGGATGGACCATCATCTGTCCTAAAGTAAATGAAATATGTTGGGATGCTTGCACAGTTTTATAGGATGGACCATCATCTGTCCTAAAGTAAATAAAACGTGTGTAATGGCTAACTACTAAAATTATGAAATAATTTTAGAGGTGATGTTAGATTGTTCTGAGAATATTAAATTCTCACGAGAATGGCAAAATGGGTAGGGTGAAAGTACTTTTGGTAATTGAGCTGAGTATTGTAAACTAGCTCAGTGATGGATAATTTTGTGGTGATGTTTTTTACATTGTATGTTCTTTTGATTACAGGAACATCATCGTCGTCATCGTCATCGTCGTTTTTCGTCATTTCTCTTCGCACCATCATCCCATCCCCACTCTCATCCTTCTGTGTGCCTGATCGGAGATTGAGCCATTGATTTTTGATGTATGAAGAATTAGAACAGAATATCTTTTGTTTTTTAATTGTACTTGTAGTACAATTAGTCATTGGTGTTTTGTGTAATGTGGTAGTGTTGTAGGTTGTGTTGTGGAATATATGTGGTAAACCCAATTCGCTCGGTCTGGAGTCGCATTGAATGAATGTTGTTGTTCGTCACGTTCAGTGTATTCAGTGTGGCTGCTGAGTGAGTTGAGGTTAGTTAATTTCACTTCACCTACTTTCCTACCTCTTCTATATTTCCTTCTTTTCCCTCTATTTTTCTACTATCCTCATTACTATCCCCCTTTATCACTCCCCGGCCCATAAGTAGCTGAGCCCTACTCTTCTTTAGGGTTACTGAAGAAAATAAGAATTATTCTAGGACTCGTAAGATTTCCGGTACCGAATTAGACGGAATGGGAATTAGAGTGGCGACTTAGATAATTCCCGTGTAGGACCCGTTACATTTCTGGCGCCCAATGTGGGGCTAGGGAGTTTGTTAGTTTGTTTTGAAGCTGCAACTCCACCGTGAGTGGATGTTTGCGATATTTGTGGAACTTTGAATTTCACAAGGTGTAACGTCTTTTGTGTGTGTTTGAAAATTTTAAATTTCACTAGAAGTGAAAGTGTAGGTAAAATTGAAATTTTGCAGTGAGCAAAAATTTTGCTCAGAAAAAGAATTTTTTGGTTGTGAATGCTGTCATTGAAATCTAATTTTAGACACAATGTGCTTTTCCTAAGCTTTTTTTTTCTTTCTTTTCTTTCTTTTGTTTTGTTTGCTGGTTAATTTGTTCTTCACTAGATCTATATGAATAGAAAAGTGACCAGAGGATGGAAGACAATCACAAAAAATCCCTAAACCACTCTTACACTGAACGTGGTATGCACACATACATGCACGCAAGCATGCACGCACGCATGTACACGCACATGCACGCACGCATGTACACGCACATGCACGCACACACATACACACACACACACACACACACACACACACACACACACACACACACACTGCTAACACAACACACACTAACAGAGATGCTCTACACATGAAGCAGACACAGACAACGAACACTGAATAACACAAATGAGGAACTTCAAGCTGTTACATTTACTACTTACAGATCGTTTTACAGCACCATTCTTTCACAGAGTTGTTGTTGTAGGCACCCATCAGTCTCGGAAGACTATGGGGTTACGCTCTAGTCTTTTAGAGCTCAAAGCCTGGGCATGTATGCATGGAGGGCAAGCAGTTACCCATGCAGCAGATCCCCCCTCTCCACGGCACTGGAATGATCCATTGGAAAGGCAATGACCGATACGAATGGTTCCAGTACCGTCGCAGGAGCCACCAGAACGTTGCCATATACCTACAGCCCCAAGCCGGTCTGGGACTACAACTCACCGAATTTTACTCGGGGATGGTGTCTAAACACGACACCTGTGTGCATGCTGGTTTGTTATAATTTTGTCATCCGTTCCTACTGGCACACGATGGCCTGCTCTTCTGAAAGGCGGAACGGGATTTTAACGTGTGCACAAGATGTTCTGCGTGCATTCGCACACGGGGCCTCGGTTTCGAGTCTCATCCGAATGACACAGAGTAATCCATGTATATCGAGCAACTCGGGGCACTTATTCACATTCACATAGAAACGCAACTTTAGATTTTATGAAAACTTTTGTCGCATTAATCGGAAAGCGTGGGTCTCTCAAATACAGAGAAATAGTAGGGAGCCTCAACCAGCCTACCTGCTGTGCTATGGAATTTCACTTACAGTGTAGCCGAATGGATAGGGTCAGTCACAGAATAACAGAGCCAGCGTTGTGCTATCTAAAGAGTCAGATTTTGGGAAGGGTAAACTACCATGATACATTTGGAGAACCAAAGGCATTGCATCAAATAAGGTGGTTTGTGCAGATGGGAGCAACTGATCCATTTTTAGTAATAATAGTAGCAAGTATATTTATAAAAAGAAGTTTTATGAAGTTTGTGATCATTTGTGTATTTTTTTTTCTTGTAATGAATGTTTAGTATGCAAACTTTTGTTATCATAGAAAATAGAAGGCAGTTGAATCATTTCGGATATTCGGTTATGTACATTTTCAGCATGCCAGAGCATGTAATTGTTGAGACTTTTGAGTGAAATCTGTTTTAAATGAAAGAAAATTGATTATTTTGTTTAATAAACCCCAAACTTTAAACATGAATTTAATATCTTGGATTTTTTTCTTTGAAATTGCTCATCATTTCTATTTTTAGAAACAGGGGTCAAAGGTCATAAAAATAAGCAAAGTCTATAAATGTTTAACACTTTCTACCCCGGGTACGGATTTATCCGTACTACGCGATCATCTCCCCTGGACGGGGTACGGATTAATCTGTACCACAGCAGGTACTTTCTCTTTCGCCCTCCCATTCTGTTCTATTCTCACTTCTTCGTTTTAGCCTGTTGGCTTTAGCTGCCACGTTAGTCGCACATCGTTCACAGCTAATTTGCATATAAATTGAGCCTGTTTTTGTGGTGTTTATTGTTTTTATGTGTCATATACTTGTAGTATGGCTTTGGTACATCAGACTTTCACTGCTGATGAAGTAACAGAAGTTTTAAACAAGTTATTACTTTGCGGATAAAGATCGTGTTTTGGATAGAGATCGTGACAGCTTTGAGTCTCGCGATACCAACTGTGTGCTGCTTGAGGAGTGAGATAGCCAGCTGAAAGGGATAGGGGGGGGTGGGGAGGGGGTGTTGACTGGGGAGGGGCGTGGCCTTGATAAACACCAACTGTTTACATGAAAATGAACTACAAGCCACCTGGTGAAGTGCAAACATTCTGTACATATGTATAAAGTAGTGTAGAAAAGTTCAGGAACTTACTTGGACTAGGGAAGACATGTTATCTGTATATTCCATGATCGTTATTGTGACAGTGTCATGTGTACAGTTCAGTGGTTCCCTTTGATTATATTACATTTGATGCGATGCTGGAAGAAAACTTGTAGAGTACCTACGTTTGTCCCTGTTTATTTGTGATTGTTGTATATTTTTTGTTGTTGTTGTGTTGTATTTGTTGCATGCATTGCCTAAAAATCATAAGCCCATCAGTGGGATCACCACTTAAAATCAGAGCAATTACGTAATTTGACACCATAATTAACATATTCTTTTTTATGCAATATAGATTTTTATGCACGCATATAGTGGGCAGTCATTTACCCACACAATGCCATAGTTTCATAGGAAATGGGCTTCAAACAAAAAAATACGAAGATTTTACTATGATGACCCAGTGCACACTGCACTTTGCTGCTTCTCTCTCTCTTAGTTACTTCCCCCCCTCTCTCTGTGGCCAGTCGAGGAGATTTTTGCCCTGTGCTGACTCAACTCTCCCCAAAAGTCCTTTGGATGAGACTTTAAACCAAGGCCCCATGTGCGAACGCACGCATAGCATCTTGCGCACACATTAAATCCTATTCTGCTATTAATAAGAGTAGGCCATCATGTGCCGGTGGGAACAGATATTTACAAAACTGCAGACATACGGGGACTGGATGTAAAAAGGCACAAGCGTGCTTATTCCATTATCCTTGATATAAAAGAATAAATCAAATAATCAAACCAATCAAATCTCTCTCCCTCTCTCCCTCTCTCTCCCTCTCTCTCTCTCTCTCTCTCTCTCTCTCTCTCTCTCTCTCTCTCTCTCTCTTTTCTCTCTCTCTCTCTCTTTTTCTCTGTTGCTTCTCCCCTCTCTCTGTGTCTTGTCTTTCTCCCCACCCCTCTGTCTCTCTCCATCCTCTTCTTTCTCACTCTCTTTCCCTTTACCTCCACCCTCTCACTATCTCCTCTCTGTCTGTCTGTCTGTCTGTCTGTCTGTCTGTCTGTCTGTCTCTGTGTCTTTTTCTCTCATCCTCTCTCTTTCCCTCTCTCTCACTCCCTCACCGTTGTTGTTTGCTTTTTTGTTTGTTTGTTTTTTGTTGTTTTCTTTTTCTTCTTTTTTATTTTTTTTTTTTTATTTTTTTTTTGTTCCATCTCCCCTTTTTTTCAAAATGTTATGTCTTTTATAACTTATCTTGATGATAGATGGTGGTGGATTGATCTCATGTTTACTCTTTAATTATTGCGCTTTTTTATTATTCAAATCAAAATCATCATTGATTCTTACCTCTTATGTTCGTTTCTGAATGAGTGCCTTTTCATATCATTACCTTATTATTGTATCTCTGTCTTATTTCTTACCTGTTGTTTGATACTTATGGTTTCTTGCTCTTGGTATTTGGATCATCATAATTGTTCTTGTTTAATTGAGATTATCTTTTATCTTGAAGTTATCCCTGAAAAGGGTGGGGACTGGATGTAAAAAAGCACAGGAGTGCTTATCTATTATCCTCAAATAAAAGAATTTGCCTTGCCTTGCTTTGCCTTGCCTCCCTCTTCCTTTCTCCCTCCCTCCCTCCCTCCTTCTCTCTCTCTCTCTCTCTCTCTCTCTCTCTCTCTCTCTCTCTCTCTCTCTCTCTCTCTCTGCCTCTATCTCTGTCTCTCCTCCTCCACCTCCCTCTCTGTCTTTCTTCCTCCCCCCCTCTCTCTCTCCTCAGTCACTTCCCCCCCTCTCTCTCTGTGTCTCTCTCTCCCTCCCCCTCTTTCTCACTCTCTTCCTCTCTACTTCCACCCTCTGACTCTCTCTCTCTCTCTCTCTCCTCTCTTCTCTCTCTCTCTCTCTCTTCTCCTCTCTCTCTCTCTCTCTCTCTCTCTCTCTCTCTCTTTCTCTTTCTCTCTACCTCTCTATTTTTCTCTCTCACTCTCTCCCTGGCGTCCCCCAGGGATCTGTTTTAGGACCTATTCTTTTTTCTCTCTATATAAATGACTTACCCTTATCTCTAAACACACAGTGTGAGTTATTTACAGATGATACAACTATCCATACTAATCATTCTCAATTGAATGAAGTTACATCTGCTCTGCAAGGAAGTATTCACTGCCTGCTTTGATGGTTGGAGTTAAATTGCACAAGTCTTCATCCTAAAAAAACTAAGTACTTATAACAACTCAACAAAAGTGACAAAATATTTCAAACAATTTTACGGCTATCTAAATTAACCTTTCCGCTGCAAACATAATTTGCTCAGGTACATACTGAAGACATTTTCAGAAACAGACAAAAATCATGCGTATGATTTTCAATTGCTTTTAATTCAGGAGATTCCGTAGATAGCTACATAAAAGTATATACTGAATGAAAGGAAATTCAATGAAAATTGTATTAGTAGCAATCTTGAAAATATATAATTAGTCAGAGTGTCACATGGAGTCTTTGAAATTCAATAATAATATTACAAAAAGTCATTCATGATGCAATAAAGTGATGCAGAGCTCAAAACAGTTTGTACAACACATTTATTTTAATGAATAAGACTGAAAAAAGGGTCAGAAAGTATAGTAGTAGTAGGCCTCCGCCAGTTGGTGTTGACTATGGAATTTGTGCCAAAAGAAAAGGTCATTTGTCCAGCAACAACACCAGCTGTGGCTGGTCAGTCCAATGCAAGAGTGGCAATCTCTGTTGCGTCTGATGCAGATGTGGCCTGTTGAGGTGGCTGGAGTACATGCCTTCGGCTTGGCTTTCTTTTCGTTTGCTGTGGTGTGGATCTTTTCTTCACCACACTTCAGCTGTTTGTGGAGAACACTGTGCCATTTGCTGCAGTCAGCTGCTACCTCCTCCCAGTTCTCTGTGTTGATATCCAGGGCTTTCATGTCGCACTTGCAGACGTCTTTGTAGCGCAGTTGGGGGTGGCCAATCCTTTTCTGGCCGGAGGCAAGTTCACCATAAAGGAGATTTTTAGGAATGTATCTATCCTCCATCCTTTGCATATGACCAAGCCATCTGAGTCTGCGTTGTCTGAGGAGTGTGTACATGGAGGGATGACCTGCAACCTCGAGGACCTGAGCGTTGGTAACTTTGTCACTCCAGTGGATGCTGAGGATGTGATGGAGAGAGCGCAGGTGGAAACTGTTCAGCTTGCGCTCCTGTTTGGAGTATGTTGTCCATGTTTCTCTTCCATAAAGGAGAATGCTGACAATGCAGGCGTTGTACACTGCCATCTTGGTGGAAATTGTCAGCTTTGGGTTCTCCCAGACGTGGGTGGTGAGGCGTCCTAAGGTCGTAGCAGCCTTGCCGATGCGTTTGTTGATCTCGGCATCAAGGAACAGGTTGTCACCAATGGTGGATCCCAGGTATGTGAACTGGTGTACAACATCGAGCTGGCAGTTATCGATGTAGATGGCTGGTGTAGTAACCATGTCCTGGCTCAGCACATTGGTCTTTTTCAGGTTGATTGTCAGTCCTAAGTCTTTGCAGGCCTAGGAAAACCTGTCCATGAGGCATTGGAGTTCTTGCTCAGTGTGAGAAGTGACAGCAGCATCCTCAGCAAAGAGCATGTCCCTAATTGTTTTCTGCATCACTTTTGTTTTTGCTTTCAGCCAAGCCAGGTTGAATAGTCGACTGCTAGATCTGGTGCGTAGGTAAACACCTTCTGTTGCAGTTCCAAAAGCATGCTTTAGGAGCAGGGCAAAGAAGATGCCAAAGAGGGTGGGAGCAAGGACACAACCTTGCTTGACTCCACTCAATGTCAGTTGGGTTGGACATGCTGCCCTCATACTGGATTGTTGCCTTCATGTCATCATGAAAGGATCTGATGAGACTATGGAGTTTTGGGGGGCAACCAATTTTTGGAAGGATGTTGAATAGCCCTTCCCTGCTGTTTAGGTCAAAGGCCTTAGTCAGGTCTATGAAGGCTATGTAGAGGGGTTTGTGTTGTTCTCTGCATTTCTCTTGAGTTGGCATAGGGAGAATATCATGTCCACCATGGAGCGTTAAGCTTGGAAGCCACATTGTGACTCAGGGTAGACACGCTCAGCAAGTTTCTGGAGGCACACCAGCATGACAAGAGTGAAGAGTTTTCCTACAGTGCTCAGGAGAGATATGCCTCTGTAGTTGTTACAATCACTCCTGTCACCTTTATTCTTGTACAGAGTGACGTTCTTGGCATCTCTCATGTCTTGTGGCACGGCTTTCTCTCTCCAACATTGGCATAGGACGTTGTGAAGGGGCTGTAGTCAGGTGTCTTTACAGCTTTTGATGAGGTCTGGTGGAATGCCATTGGTGCCTGGTGCTTTGCTGCTAGCTCAGCTCTCAATTGCTTTGCAGTGTTCAGCAATGGTTGGTTCAGTATCTATTTCCTCCATGATGGGCAGAGGCTCAATGGCATCGAGGGCTGAGTTGGAGACTGTGTTCTTTCTAGAGTTGAGCTCAAAGTAATGCTCCACCCACCTGTCCATCTGTCTGCCCTTGTTGGTGATCACCCCCCCCCCCTATTGGAGGTCTTGTGTGGGGCAGTTTTGCTCTGCGTTGGCTCTAGAGCTGTCTTGATGCCTTTGTACATTCCTCTGATGTTGCCTGAGGCAGCTGCAGACTGGATGGAGGCACTGAGCTGTTGTCAGTAATCGTTGACACGTCTTGCAGTCTGTTGCACTTTGTTTGTGGCTGCTCTGAGTACTTGCAGGGATTTCTCACTAGGGGAGCACTTGTATTCAGCAAGGGCAGCATGCTTTGCGTTGATGACAGGGGACAGCTCGCTAGACTTGGCATCAAACCAGTCATTGTACTTTGAGGTCTTTTTCCCAAAGGTTGCCAAGGCTGTTTTCTGAATGGCTTCCGGAGGTGGTTCCATTTCTCAGAGGCTGAGCAGTGCTGGTGTTTGTCAGACAGAGCTTCTTTGAGAGACTTGGCAAATTCTTCAACTTTCTCTGGAAGATGCATGCTGGTGGTATTGATGCGAGGTTTGGTTTTCTGTTAGGAGCTCTGGAGTTTCTTTGGATGAAGCCTGATCTTGCAGCAGATGAGAGAGTGGTCAGTGTCACAGTCTGTGCTGTGGTATGTGTGGGTGATGAGCACAGACTTGATGTTGGTACGTTGGATCAGGATCATATCCAGCTGATGCCAATGCTTTGAGCGGAGATGGCGCCATGACACCTTATGTTGTGGCTTGGTCTGGCAGTAAGAGTTTGTCACACAGAGGCCGTTGTAGGAGCAGAACTCCAGCAGGCGCTTCCCATTTTTGTTTATCTTTCCAACTCCAAAGTGTCCAAGGCAGGAAGGCCATGCGTCATGATCGGCACCCACTCGAGCATTATAGTCACCCAGGATAATATGTTCCTTGGGGGATATCTTCTTGATGACGTTGCTGATGTTGGCATAAAACTCGTCCTTCACTTCTGCAGTGGATGTAAGGGTGGGAGCGTAGGTGCTGACAAGAGTGACGAAGCCCTCGGAGGTATGGAGATGGACTGTCATCAGGCGTTAGGATCCCTTGTCTCCTGGTTCAACCATCTTCGGTGGGGTGTTCCTGACAGCAAATCTAACTCCATGCTCCCTTCAGTCCTCTGCGCTCTTCCCATGCCAGAAGAAAGTAAAGTCTTTCTCCTTGAGGGTTCCAGTGTCCGCAAGGCGGGTCTCTTGCAGAGCAGCTATGTCCACCCCCAGTTTCAGCAGCTCGTTATTGATGATGGCTGACTTTCTTGCATCTCTGATGCCTTGGAGGTCTTGGGACAGTCTGGATGACAATATCTGGACATTACAGCTTCCCAGTTTTAGGACTGGGCACCCGTTTCTCATGGTTCTTGTA
Source organism: Stramonita haemastoma (assembly GCA_030674155.1). NCBI lineage: Eukaryota > Metazoa > Mollusca > Gastropoda > Neogastropoda > Muricidae > Stramonita > Stramonita haemastoma. The sequence continues at coordinate 60,090,813 of CM060330.1, forward strand.
TTTTTGCCTAGTGTGAGTCTTACAGTCTGCTTGTTGGTTTGATCCTGATCCCCAAGCACCCATTGAGGAAGGCAGACTGTGGCGGGACAACACCTTATTGGTTGGGGGCTGCCCAGCTTGAGGCGGGCAGTAGCTTTCCAGTGAAATCCTAGGATTTCTCCCACCGTCGAAGCAGCCCCTGGCGCCACGCTCTACGCCAGTTGAGCATTGCAGCTTATAACCGTTTACTGCTGCTTCCTGTGTTGTGTCCACGCTGTGAGGCGAGGCTGGAGTGACCTCTCCAGGGCGCAAGCCTGGGCAGGATAGTGTGGAGGACGAGCTGTTGCCCAGATAGCAGGTCCCCCCTCCACACTGATGATGAATTCAAAGGAACAGCAGAAGCTGATACAGTTTGGCACCAGCAGTGTCACAGGAGTTGCCAGAACGGTACTGAAGTCAGAAGCAGACCGCCTTCAGGACTCCATCTCCAGATTTTTACTCAGGGTTTACTCCTAAAGCCTTTCTCCCCAATGGGCAATCCACAAGGCAGTGGAAGTTTGTGGTCAGAGTTTTCCTTCTCATAGGTGAGTTGCCTTACTGGGCTAATGAGTCCCACCTGCCCGAATGCGACAGGTAGTACTGGGCTACATTTTACCAGTAAAGGAGGGCGCAGTGGCTCCCAGGATGGGCCAGCCAGGAACTCGTCTGTGTGAGCCAAGCGTGGTGCTCCTCGCTTGTGAGAACCACCTATGCCCACCCACCTGACACAGAAAGTAGTGTTCAAAAAAATACAAGCACTGCCTATCCACACACAGAATGTGTGTGGTACTTTCGGACAAACACTGCAAAGAATTACACTGATTACTACTTCTACCTACCCATCACCTACCCAATTTCATCATATTGTTTACATCAGTATTATCACTGAATGCTTTCAAAAGCCTTTTATAAAAAAAAAAGCCACGTCAACAGTTTCTTTTTCAGACAGACAGACACACAGACACAGACACAGACACACACACACACACACACACACACACACACACACACACACACACCTCTGCTCTTCACACAAACACACACAGCCAGGGAGCCAGGGCAGATGTCAGCAAGAACAACAGCTCATCAACAAAACAGACAGACACTCACACTGATGACTGACAGCTAACGAATAGCCTAAGTGATGAGTGACACAAGGCCACAACCACTTCAAAGTAGATCAAACACATCGGCCACTCAGTGACTAGCTTGCTCGCTCACTGACCAAGCTCTGACCAAAGGTGCAGCCATATGATACACACATTTAGTTGTTCTGTTTATGAATAAACAGAGAAAAAAAAGCAATATAATCATGTTATAAAAGTGAATAAAGCCCTCAAGTATACCCAACTGCATCTCAAAACTATTGGATCTTCATGTTCCGATTCAGATAACAGTGAGTCCTCAGAAGTTTCTTCCAGATCAAAACCCAAGTCATTTGCATCATGTCCCAAAGGACATAGGGGGGACATGAGAGAAGACACAACAGAGATCTTTTTCCATGCTTCACGATCCTGTGTGGCTAGTAGGAGGTGTTGCAGGGGTTGGGCGGTCCAGTCTTTAATGTTGTCAACCCATGATTTCTTTTGGCGGCCTCTTCTTCTCTTGCCTTTGACTGTTCCAAGATGGTTTTTGCTAAGGTGTTGTGTCTTGTGGCGTGACCAAACCACATCAGCTTTCTCCTCTTTATGGTGGAGAGCAAAGACTCTTGGGGGCCCACACGCTTTTTGATTTCTTCTTTCACATAGTTATTGGTCTTGTGTTCTTTGTATGATATTTTGAGGAGTCTTCTGTGGCACTTGTTCTCAAATGCTTGGATTCTCCTCTCTAACTCTGCTGTCAGAGTCCATGATTCACAGCCATATAGGAGGATGGATATCACGAGGGATTTGTAGAGGTGGTATTTGGTGCAAAAGCTGATGCTGTTGCTTCTGATGATCCTCTTGAGTCTGGCAAGAGCAGATGTTGCATTTGCAATGCAAGCTTTCACTTCATTGTTTGATGTGCCATCTTTTGTTAGGATGGAGCCTAAGTATTTGAATTGCCTCACCTCTGCTAGTATTTCTCCATTCATCTTTATTTCCATGCTGTCATTACTTGCGCTGTTGACCATGATATTTAATTTCTCTGTACTGACCTCCATGCCATATGCGCTCGCTCGATCTGGTAAACTGTCTGTGAGGATTTGCAGTTCTTGTTTGCAGCTGCCCATGAGGTCAATGTCATCTGCAAATCTGAGGTTGCAAAGGGGTCTTCCACCAATGGAGATGGAAATGTGGTGGTTTTGCAGTGTCTCTGTCATGATGTTTTCAAGGAAGAGGTTGAAGAGTACAGATGAGAGAAGGCAGCCCTGGCAACCGTGGTCTTGAAGAACTCGCCCACGTGATTGTTCATGAAAAGTGCACTACTTGCGTTCTTGTACAGTGCCTTGATGACTTCAATGAGGCAGTTGTCAATGTTGAAGTGCCTGAGTACTTGCCAGAGGCCGTCATGCCATACCCTCCAAAACGTTCAACATGTGCAAAAGCCAAAGAGCAAAATAATTGTACCTGCTGATATCAAATATGAGTAAGGAAAGAAAACATGTACATTTAAGAACAGAATAACCCATACGAATAAGTGCACATTTGCACGCGTACACACACACACACACACACACACACACACACACACACACACACACACACACTTGCAAAAATACAAGAAATTTGATTCTAAACTGTTTGAATGCACACAATACTAAGAAGAAATTCAAACCTAAACTGTCTGTACGGATAGTATCCCACATTTCATTACTGAAGGTCTTGGATAAGGTAACAACAAATCAAACAAACCAACAAAATCAAACAAAAACAGTAGAAAATATTTTTATTCTTATGAAGAACATCAGTACCAGTTTAGAGCTGAGACAAACATTTACCAACATCAATACAGAGCTGCTAAAACTGATTTTGTTCTTGTATTTATTGCCTCTGGTCTCAACGATTGCTGGGAGTGGGAGGTGTTGCTCTTGGCAGTTCATCATCACCAGGTTCTTTGATGAAAGTAATATCTGTCTGCAGCATCAGACTGCAGTCTGGGCAGATGTGCATAGCGTGATCTCGACATATCCAGTTTCGGCTGGTAATGCAGCAACCTGTTGTTTTGTGATCAGCTTTCCAGTGGCAGAAGCCACAGCGGCCTTGTGCCTTCTTTTGTTTCTTTGGACTCTGGCTGGTGGTGGACTTTCTTGCAGCAGATGCCGACTAAGATGGGAGGAAAAAAGTGTACTTGCCTTCAGATATTACGGTTCCATGCGTTCTCCAAAATGGCTTCTGATGCGAGAATGATGCCAGAACTTCCCGTAGCAGCCGCCCACTGGCCCCAGTGTGCGCATGTGTAGAAGTAAAGGCTATGGTCTGTGTAAAAGATGTGGGTGACCAGCCACCTACGAGCCCTGGCGTGTGTAGGAAAGAGCTGTAGTCTATATAAAAAGTATGGGTGACCAGCCACCCACGGTATCTGGCGAGGGTTATACAACGTTTTTATGGTTTAATTACTCCTTTATTTATAAATATAAAATCTTCATATTCAGTGGAATTATGCGCAAATATATAATAAAAAAGTCATACAATTTTAGCTTGATAGAGTTAAAACTGACAAAGTTATGATATTTAAATGAGAATCTGGGTAAATTTTCACCCACAGGTCTGGCAAAGGTTAAAGTAGTGACATTTAAGGAGAAGCATAACCAGTAAGGCTTGTTGACGTTTGCATACTATGACATTTGATTTGATTTATTCTTTTATATAGAGGATAATGGGATAAGCACTCTTGTGCTTTTTTATATCCAGTCCCCATGTGTATGCAATTTTGTAAATGTCATCTGTTCCCACCGGCACACAATGGCCTACTCTTACAAAAAGCGGAACAGGATTTAATGTGTGCGCAAGATGTTCTGTGTGCATTTGCACACGGGGCCTCGGTTTGAAGTCTCACCTGAAGGACTTTTGAGGAGAGTGGAGTTAGCACTGATGTTAACTCCAGGAGAAAAATCTCCTTTCCCAAATGACATTGACCTGACTGTTCCCTAGTGACCTACAGACTGACATTTCCCTGATGACCTTGGCCTTGTGACATTTGAAGTGAACCCGAATCAATAAGGGTCGACCTTTACATACTTTACTATTAATGGATATTTCCCTGCTGACTTACTGACATTTTTGGGAAATGTCCTTTTGACTTAGTCACATTTTCTGACATTTGACCAAATGATCTACTGACCAGCATTTGCCTGATGACTTTAATCTAGTCATAAGTAAATACAAGCAGAACAAATAAGGCTTGTTGACATTTGCAAATGACATCCACCTGACATTTGACTAAATGACCTACTTACTGACATTCGCCTGATACCTTGACCTAGTTATTTTAAAGGAGAACCAGAATCAATAAGGGTTATTGATCTTTGCATATTATGACATTTGACATTTTCCGAAATGACATTGACCTGACATTTCCCTTCTCACCTACTGACTGATAATTGCCTTCTGACCTGGTCCTAGTGACAGATAAGGAGAACAAGAGCCAGAAAGGGTTGACCTTTACATACTATCCTTTTGCCTGATATTTCATAATTGATTTACTGGCAATTTGGATGATTTTCCTTTGTTTGACTTAGTGCTGTTTCCTGACATTTGACCAAATGACCTACTGACTGACATTTGCCTGATAACCTTGACCTAGTGACATTTGACAACCAGAATCAATAAATGTTGTTGACCTTTGCATACTACGACATTTGACATTTTTCCAAATGGCATTGACCTGACATTTTGCAAGTGATATTCTGACTGACATTTGCCTGATGACCTTGACCTAGTGACATTTAAGGAGAACCAGAACCAATGAGGGTTGACTTTTACTGCCTGATATTTCCCTACTGACTTACTGAGAAAGTTGGGTCTTTTCCTAATCTAATTTAGTCAATTTTCCAGAAATTTGACCATATGACCTTCTGACTTACATTTGCGTGATGACCTTGACCTAGTGGCATTTAAGGAAAACTAAAGCCAAAACGTGTTGTAGACTTTTCCATTCTATGAAATTAGACATTTTCCCAAACGATATTGACCTTACAATTGCCTAGTGACCTACTGACTGACATCTGCCTGATGACCTTGACCTAGTACCATTTAAGGTGAACCAGAAACAGATACAGTTGACCTTTACACACTATCCCACAGCCTGATATTTCTGTACTGACTTACTGACATTTGGGAGAATTGTCCTGCTTGCTCTTCAGCTAGGTGTTCTTCAGCCTCTTTCTTGAGCCGGTTTAGGATGACTCGTAGCATGATTTTGCTAAGGTGGCTGATGAGGCTGATTGTTCTGTAGTTCTGACATTGGCGGAGGTTTCCCTTTTTAGGAAGAGGGATGATGAGTGATTGGGTCTATTCTCTGGGCCATTGTTTTGTCTCCCAGATCTTCTGACAGAGCGAAGTTATTGCTGTGTCTACTTCTTCTCCTCCAGAAGTGGAAAAAGCCATCCACAGCCTACCAGCAGGAAACTCACCTGGAGCAGACCATGACCTACTGACTTTTAAAGATAACCAGAACCCAGTATGTGTTGTTGACGTTTGCATACTATGACATTTGAATTTTTTTAAACGACATTGACCTAACATCTCCCTAGTGACTTCTTGACTGACATTTGTTTGATAACTTTGACTTAGTGACATTTTAAGGAAAACCACAACCAATACTAACATTTTGGGGAATTTTCTTTTTCTCGTAGTCACGTTTCCTGACATTTTACTGAATGACATTGACCTGACATTTGCCGAGTGACCTACTGACATTTCCCTGATGACCTTGATCTAGTGACTTTTAAGGAGAACCATAATCAATACGAATTGTTGACATTTGCATACTATGACATTTGACATTGTCCCAAATGACTTTGACCTGACATTTGCTTAGTGACCTACTGACTGTCATTTCCCTTATTACTTTGACTTATGGACATTTAACGAAAACCAGAACAAATAAGAGTTGACCTTTACATACTATCCTACTGCATGTTATTTCCCTTCTGATTTCAATGACAATTTGGGGAATTTTCCTATTTTTCACTTAATAACGTTTCCTGACATTTGACCAAATGACCTACTGACTGACATTTGCCGGATGACCTTGAACTAGTGACATTTAAGGAGAACCAAAACCAATTAGGCTTGTTATCTTTTGAATTCTATCATATTTAACATTTTCCCAAATGAAATTGACCTGCTTAATGACCTACATATTAACATTTACCTGATGGCCTTGACCTAATGACATTGAAGGGGAACCAGAACCAACAAGGGTTCATTTTTATTTACTATCCTACTGACTTACTGACATTTGGGGGAATTCTCCTATTTCTGACTTAATCCACTTTTTTGAAATTTGACTAAATGACCTACTGACAATCGCCTGATGACCTTGATCTAGTGACATTTGATGAGAACCACAACCAATATAGGTTGATGATCTTTGGATAGTATGACATTTGACATTTTCCCAAATGACATCAACTTGACATTTCTCTTGTGACTTACTGACTGACATTTGCCTGATGACCTTGACCAAGTGACATTTAGATGAACCAGAACCATAAGGGTTGACCTTTACATACTATCCTAGTGCCTGATATTTCCCTACTGACCGAGTTTTGGGGGAATTTTCCTATTTTTGACTTAGTAACGTTTCCTGACATTTGACCAAATGACCTACTAGTTGACATTTGCAGGATTACATTGACCTAGTAACATTTAAGGAGAACCAAAATTAATAATGGTTGTTGATCTTTGCATACTATGACATTTGACAATCTCCCAAATTACATTCACCTGACATTTCCCCAGTGACTTACTCAGATTTGCCTGATGACCTTGGCCTTCTGTCATTTCAAAGAACCAGAACCAATAAGGATTGAATGTTACATACTATCCTACTGCCTGATATTTGCCTACTGACGAACTGACATTTTTGGAAATTTTCCTATTTTTTAATTAGTGACGTTTCCTTAAATTTCACCAAATGACCTACTGACTGATCTTGCCGGATGATCTTGACCTAGTGACATCAAGGGAGAACCAGAACAAATAAGGGTTGTTGACCTTTGCATACAATGACATTTGACATTTTCCCAAATAACATTCACCTGACATTTGCCAAGTGACCTACTGATTGACATTTACCTGATAACCTTGGCTTATTAACATTTACAGAGAACAAGAACCAATCATGGTTGACCTTTATATACTATGCTACTGCCTGATATTTCCCTACTGACTTACTGACATTTTGGGGAATTTTCGTATGTCTGACTAACTCACCTTTCCTGACATTTGACCAAAAGGCTTACTGACTGACATTTGCCTGATGACCTTGACCTAGTGACATTTAAGGAGAACCAGAACTAATACAAGTTGTCGACAGTTACATACTATGACATTTGACATTTTCCCAAATGACATTGACGTGAGATTTCCCTAGTGACATACTAACTGACCTTGATTGAGTTACATTTAAAAGGAACCAGAACCAGTCAGGATTAATCTTTACTGCCTGATATTTTCCTACTGAGTTAATGACAGTTTGGGGAATTTTCCTATTTCTGACATAGATGTCTGATGATTTTGACCAAGTGACATTTAAGGAAAACCAAATCCAATTAGGGTTGACCTTTACATACCATCCTACTGCCTGATATTTACCTACTGACTTACTGACATAATGGGAATTTTTTTTATTTCTTAGTCACGTATCCTGAAATTTGACCAAATGACCCACTGACTGACATTTACTGGATGGCCTTGACCTAGTGACATTTAAGGGTAAGTAGAACCAACAAGCGATGTTGACTTTTATATGCTATATTTGAAATTTTCCCAAATGACATTGACCTGACATTTCCCTAGTGACTTACTGAGTGACATTTGCCTGATGTCCTTGACCTATTAACATTTAAAGAGAACCACAACCAATTAGGGTTGGGCTTTACATACTATCCCACTGCCAGATATTTCCATACTGACTTCCTGACATTTTGTGGAATTTTCCTATTATTGACTTAGTCACGTTTCCTGACATTTGACCAAATGACCTACTGACTGACATTTGCATGATAACTGTGACCTAGTGACATTTAAAAAGAAGCAGAACCAATAGGGGTTCTTGACCTTTGCATACTATGACATTTGACATTATGACATTGACCTAACATTTGCCTAGTAACCTACTGACTGACATTTGCCTGATGATCGTGACCTAGTGACGTTAAAGGAAAACCAGAAGCATTAAGGGTTTTGGCTTTTTTTTTTTTTTTACATACTATCCTACTTCCTGATATTCCCCTACTGACTTGCTGATATTTCGGGGAATTTTCTATTTCTGATATAGTCACATTTCATGACATTTAACCAGATGACCTACTGACTGACATTTGCCTGATGACCTTGACTTAGTGACATTTAAGAACCAGAATCAATACGAGTTGTTCACCTTTCATGCAATGACATTTAACATTTTCCCAAAAGACACTGACCTGACATTCACAAAGTGACCTTCTGACTGACCTTTACCTGATGATCTTGACCTAGTGACATTTGTGGAGACCGAGAACCATTAATGAATTACCTTTACATATTATCCTAATGCCTGATATTTCCTTACTAACCTAGTTTTGTCACGTTTCCTGACATTTGACCAAATGACATACTCATTGATATTTTCCTGATGACATTGACCTAGTGACATTTAAGAGAACGAGAACCAAAAAGGGTTATTGACCTTTTCATACTATGACATTTGACATTTTTCCAAATTGCATTGACCTGACATTTCTGTATTGACTTACTGACTGACATTTACCTGATGACCTAGACCCAGTGACATTTAAGGAGAAGAAGAACTATTAACCATTGACCTTAACATATTATTCAGCCTGATATTTTCTAGGAATTTTCCTATTTCTTACTTAGTCAAATTTCCTGACATTTGACCAAATGACCTACTGATTGACATTTGCCTGATGACCTTGGCCTAAATACATTTAAGAAGAATCGGAACCTGTACGGATTGTTGACCCTTGCATACTATGACATTTGAGATTTTCTCAAATGACATTGACCTGACATTTCTCTAGTGATGTATACACTGTCATTTGGCTAATGACTTTGACTTACTGACATTTAAGGAAATCCAGAATAGGGTTGTTCTTAATGCCTGATATTTCTTAAGTGATTTGATGACATTTGGGAGAATTTTCCTACTTCTGATGTTTCCAGACATTTGACCTATAGACCTACTGACTGACACTTGCCTGATGACGTAGACCTTACTTATTTTTAAAAACAAACCAGAACCAATACGAGTTGTTGACCTTTGCATACCATGACATCTGACATTTTCCCAAATGACATTGACCTGATATTTGCCTAGTGACCTACTGACATTTGCCTGATGTCCTTGACCTAGTGACATTTAAGGAGAACGACAACCAATAGGGGTTGACCTTTACAGACTCTTCTACTGCCTTATTTTTCCCTACTGACTTACTGACATTTTGGGGAATTTTGCTCTTTCTGACTTAGTCACGTTTCCCAAATAACATTGCCCTTTACATAATATCCTACAATTTTGGAATTTTCCTATTTCTTAGTTGCGTTTCTTAACACTTGACCAAATGACCTACTGACTGATATTTGTTTCATGGCCTTGACCTAGTGACATTTAAGGAGAACCAGAACCAGTAAGGGTTGTTGACCTTTGCATACTGTATTTGACATTTTCCCAAATGGCATTGACCTGACATTTCCCTAGTGACCTACTGACTGGCATTTGGCTGATGACCTACTAGTGACATTTAAGGAGAACCAGGACCAATAGGGGTTCACCTTTACTTCCTGATATTTTCCTAATGATTTACTGAAATTTTGAAGAATTTTCTCATTTCTGACTTATTTGTGTTTCCAGAAATTTGACCAAATGGCCTACTGACTGACATTTGCCTGATGACCTTGACCTTATCTCATTTAAGGTGAACAAGAACCAATTGGAGTTGTTGACATTTTCATACTATGACATTCGACATTTTCCTAATCGACATTGACATGACATTTGCCTAGTGACCTACTGACTGATCTTTGCCTGATAACGTTGACCTAGTGACATTTAAGAGGAAACACAACCAATAAGGGTTGACCATTACATACTATCCTACTGCCTGATATTTCCCTTCTGACATACTGACATTTCGGGAATTTTTCTATTTTTGACTAAATCACATTTGTGACATTTGACCAAATGACAGCATACTATGATATTTCACATTTTCCGAAATTACATTGTGCTACATTTCCCTAGTAACCTTCTGCCTGACATTTGCCTGATGACGTTGACCTAGTGACATTTAAGGAGAAGCAGTAATATTTGACCGTTACTGCATATTTCCTCTGTGACTTTCTGACATTTTAAGGAATTTTTGTACTTCTGTCTTAGTCATGTTTCCCGACATTTTAATTAAATGACCTACTGGCTGACGTTTGACTGATGACCTTGACCTAGTGGCATTTAAAGACAACCAGAACCAATAAGGGTTGTTGACCTTTGCATACTATGACATTTGACATTTTCCAAACTGACTTTGACCTGACATTTGCCTAGTGACCTACTGACTGACATTTGCCTGATGACTTTGACCTAGTGACATTTGACACCAGAACCAATAAGGGTTGACGTTTACATACTATCCTACTTACTATTTCCATACTGACTTACTGACATGTTGGGGAATTTTTCTATTTCTGACCTAGTCACGTTTCCCAAATCATGTTGACCATTACATACTATCATACATTTTGGAGAATTTCCTATTTCTGAATTAGTCGCAATTCTTAAAATTAGATCAAATGACCTACTGACATTTGCGAGATGACCTTGACCTAGTGACATTTAAGGACAAGAACCAATAAGGGTTATTGACCTTTGCATACTATGATATTTGACATTTTCCCAAATGACAGTGGCCTGATGTTTGCTTTGTGACATTCTAACTGACATTTGCCTGATGGACTTGACCTTGTTACATAACAGGTGAGCCAGAGTCAAAATTTTTTACCTTTACTGACTATACTACTGACTGTCGTTTCCATACTGACTTAACTTTTTGGGGAATTTCCTGTTTCTGACTTGGTCGCCTTTCCTGAAATTTGACCAAATGACCCACTGACTGACATTTGCCTGATGACCTTAACCTAGGGATATTTAAGGAGAACCAGAACCAATCAGGTTTTTTTTCCTTTGCAAACTATGACATTTGACATTTTCCCCAATAATATTGACATGACACGTCTGTTTTGACCTACTGACTGCAATTTTTCTGATGACCTTGACCTAGACATATGTAAGGAGAACCAGAACAAATAAGGGTTGACCTTTACATACTATACTACATTTTTTACAAATATATTTAATTTTTCAAACTACTTCCAAGAAAATAGTTTTCTAACTAAAAGCAACAAATATGTATAATAACAAATTTTAACCAATCTTTCTCTATGAAGAAGACACATACCAAGGAATGACCTACTGACTGATATTTCCCTACTGGCTTACTGACATTTTTGGCAATTTCTTATTTTTGACTTAACACTTTGTACCCCAAGGGTGCAGCTGCACTGCAGTCTCTGTGGACCAGCCCTGCAGCAGCTGAGTGCAGTTTGCACTGGGTCATCATAGTAAAATCCTCATATCTTTTTTGTTTGAAGCCCATTTCTTATGAAACTATGGCATTGTGTGGGTAAATGACTGCCCATTATATGCGTGCATAAAAATTTATATTGCATAAAAAAGAGTATGTTAATTATGGTGTCAAATTACGTAATTGCTCTGATTTTAAGTGGTGATCCCACTGATGGGCTTATGATTTTTACACAATGTATGCAACAAATACAACACAACAACAACAAAACTATACAAGAATCTCAAATAAACAGGGACAAACATAGGTACTATACAAGTTTTCTTCCAGCATGCATCAAATGTAATATAATCAAAGGGAACCACTGAACTGTAGACACGACACTGTCACAATAACGATCATGGAATATACAGATAACATTTCTTCCCTAGTCCAAGAAAGTTCCTGAACTTTTCTACACTACTTTATTCATATGTACAGAATGTTTGCACTTCACCAGGTGGCTTGTAGTTCATTTTCATGTAAACAGTTGGTGTTTATCGTAGGTACTCACAGTACCAAGGCCACGCCCCTCCCCAGTCACCCCCCCCCCCCTTCCCACCCCTTTTAGCTGGCCTATCTCGTTCCTCGAGCGGCACACAGTGAGTATCACGAGACTCAAAGCTCTCACGATCTCTATATGCAAATTATATGCAAATTAGCTGTGAATGATGTGCGACCAACGTGGCAGCTAAAGCCAACAAGCTAAAACGACCATGTGAGAATAGAACAGAATGGGAGGGCGAAAGTGAAAGTACCTGCTGTGGTACGGATTAATCCGAACCCCGTCCAGGGGAGATGATCGTGTGGTACGGATTAATCCGTACCCGGGGTAGAAAGTGTTAATCATTTTTTCTGAAATTTCACAAAATTATCTACTGACTGACATTTGCCTGATGACCTTGAACAATTGATATTCAAGGAGAACCAGAAAACTTAAGGTCTGACCTTTACATACTATACTAATGACTAATATTTCCCTACTGACTTACTGACATAATGGGGAATTTCAAATTTCTGACTTAGTATCATTTCCTGAAATATGACTAAATAACCTACTTACTGATGTTTCCCTGATGACCTTCACCTAGTGACATTTAAGGAGAAGCAGAACCAATAAGGGCTGTTGACCATTCCATACTATGACATTTTACATTTTCCCAATTGTCATTGACCTGACATTTCCCTTGTGACCTACTGACTGACATTTGCCTGATGACCTTGACCTAGTAGCATTTAAGGAGAACCAGAACCAATAAGGGTTGTTGATCTTTGCACACTATGACAATTGACATTTTCTCAAATCATATTGATCTGACATTTCCCTAAAGACCTACTGATTGACATTTGCCTGATGACCTTGACCTTGTGAAATTTAAGGAGAATCAGAACCAATAAGTATTTACCTTTACTGCCTTATATTCCCCTTATGATATACTGACATGTTGAGGAATATTCCTATTTTTGACTTAGTGATGTTTCCTGACAATTCATCAAATGATCTACTGACTGACATTTGCCTGATGACCTTGACCTAGTTACGTTTAAGAAGAACCAGAACCAAGAAGGGTTGTCAACCTTTTCATGCTATGACATTTGACATTTTCCCAAATGTGACGCTCCACCAGAAAATGAGTCGCTTAGCACATTACCCAATTTTGCGCTAGGAGTCTTTAAAGGCAGGTGGGGGTCAAGTTGTCAATTTTGAGATTTTGATTGATTATTAAACTAGATCTGTTTATTTACCTTATAATGAAATATCAAGGCATAATTTTTATTCCTTTTGCTTTTAAATGTGTTTTGAAAATACCAAAGCAGTCATTCTGACAACCTGTTACTAAAATAGACTTGCCTGTTTCTCATTTTGTCCCATCCTGCAGTCTTATCATTTCAATTTGTAATAATGTTGCACAGAATTGTCTGATTTTCAATCTGTTTTTTGTATTTGATAGCCACTTTATTGCACATTAATAGCATGTCAATAACTTAAAATTGACATCATGTGCACTCCGTCTCATTATGTGGTGGAGCGTCACAAATGACATTGACCTGACATTTGCCTAAGGACTTACTGACTAAAATTTGCCTGATGAATTTGACCAAGGTACATTTAATGAGAACCAGAACCAATAACAGTTGACCTTTACATACTATCCTACTGCCTAATATTTCCTTACTGACCTACTGACATTTTGGGGAATTTTCATATTTCTGACTTTGGCACATTTCCTGATATTTGACCAAATTACCTACTGATTAAAGAGAACCAGAACCAATAAAGGTTGTTGACCGTTGGATACTATGACATTTGACATTTTCTCAATTGACATTGACCTGACATTTGCCTTGTAACCTATTGACTGACATTTGCCTGATGACCATCACTTTGTGACATTTAAGGAGATTCAGAACCAATAAGGGTTGACCTTTACATACTATCCTACTGCCTGATATTTCCCTACTGAATTACTGACATTTGGGGGAATTTTGATTTTGTTTACTTAGTCACAGTTCCTGACATTTCACCAAATGACCTACTGAATGACAGTTTCCTAATCCCTTCAACCTAGTGACATTTAAGGAGAAGCAGATCCAAAAAGGGGTGTTGACCTTTGCATACTATGACATTAAACTTTTTCCCAAATAACTTTGACCTGTTATTACCCCAGTGACCTACTGACTGCAATTTCCCTGATGAATTTGATCTAGTGGCATTTAAGGAGAACCAGAACAAATAAGGGTTTACCTTTGCATACTATACTACATTTTTTTATATATATTTAATTTTCCAAACTACTTCCCAGAAAACAGTTTTCTTATTAATTTTAATATTATATAGCATTTATTTCAGGTGTGTGTTTTTACGTTGTGGTAAATGAAACATTATATTGTGTTACCATAACACCCCTGTGTAGCCTCACATCATATGCTTTGAGTTGTGGAGTACCTGAAAAGTTCCTACCTACAATCCTCTTTTTGCCCCCATTTCTTCAACCTCATTGTTCAACCTTGCAACACACCAAAATGGCTTTCACCAGTAGCTCAGAGGATATATCCTTCCACAAACCTGACCAGTTGATGATTATGTAATAGCTACAATTTAGTAGAGAAAACCTGCAGGTAGCCACTTAGAATGTCATCATCATGCTGGTGGCTACTTAAA
>CM060330.1:60110860-60118360 GCA_030674155.1 Stramonita haemastoma
TCTGCTTGGGGTTTCGTTGTCTTTTTTTTTTACAGCCTTCCCCTTTCTTCTCAGTTCCACAGAAAAATCGAACTGAATGTCAAAACCCTTCAGATGAGACTATAAACCGTGACTGGATGTAAAAAATTAAAAAAAAAGCACATGAGTGTCTCTTCCATTATCCTCGATTTGAAAGAAGAAATGAAAAACAAATAAATGATAAAAATAATATTGATGTTTTTAGTTGTTTACCTCGTTATGTTCTCATGTTTACTCTTGATCTATTAGCACTTTAAAAAAAAATTCAGTCATCATTTGATTGCTATTTCTTATCTCCGTTTTTATTGAATGAGTACATTTTTTATTACCTTATTATAGTCTTGTTGTCCTTATTTTTCTGTCTGTTGTTTTCTACTGGGTATAGTTTCTTGTTCTTGGCATTTGGATCATTATTGTTGTTGTTGTTGCTTAGTTAAAGGATTTTTTTTTTATTGCTTTAATCCCTGATAAGGGCGGGACTAGGTGTAAAAAAAAGCACGCGAGTACTTATTCATCATCCTCGAAATCAAAGAATTTGCCTTGCCTTGCCTTGTCTTGCCTTGCCCTGCTCCCCCCTCCCCCCCCCCCCCCCCCCCCCCCCCCCCCCCCCCCTCTCTCTCTCTCTCTCTCTCTCTCTCTCTCTCTCTCTCTCTCTCTCTCAGCAAGCAAGCAAGCAAGCAAGCAAGAGCAAGCAGGCAAGCAAGAAGCAAGCAGAACATTATGAGTGTGAGCACTGTGTGGTGTTGTTCCTGATCGTTGCGGAAGAACCTTGCCAGTTCCTGGACAAAGTGTGTACGAATTTGGTGGTCGGACATCAGTGATTTGCCCAACAGCGGAGTGACGTGGCAATCGGCACCCTTGTGACATTTATCACCAAGTCACCCTCAGAAGTGTGTAAGAACACATTTCTTTTCTCTTTTTTCTCCCCTTTATTTGCCAATATTGTTATTAGTTCAACTGGACAATATCTATATACCGTGTGTGATTGTGTCTTTTGAGTAACTATTGAAATCATATGTTTGTGTCTTTTGAGTAACTATTGAAATCATTCTTTTCTTTCTTTAGATTTGACCCTTCCCCTATTGAGTGCCCACTCCCCCTTATTCCTATTTATCCCTAATTAATCTTCACCTTTTCCGGTTTTTAGACACATTATCACATTTCCAACAAAAATCAACACAAACAGATGCATTCAAGACACAACACGTGGCCCTCGAAGGAAGGCCTACGAATTTGCCAATTAAATATAAATCACGCAGTTAATAAAATTGAAGACATATCAACACTTATTAGAAACCATGGCAAACCATTTCACATACTAGGGCTATCTGAATCAAGACTTTCGAAACAAATAGTAGACAGTGATTTATATATCCCAGGATATAAAATCATACCAAAGGATCCACAAAAGCAAAAAGAAACAGGAATCCTCATATACATTAGTGAATCTATAACATTCAAACGTCTC
Source organism: Stramonita haemastoma (assembly GCA_030674155.1). NCBI lineage: Eukaryota > Metazoa > Mollusca > Gastropoda > Neogastropoda > Muricidae > Stramonita > Stramonita haemastoma. The sequence goes on from CM060330.1 coordinate 60,112,347, forward strand.
ATCCATCTAGAACATTATGATGTAGAATCTGTCTGGCTTGAAGTCTCCATGAAAGGTTCACCACCTATAGCAGTGGGATTCTGCTATAGGAATCCAGCAGAAAGAAAAAATTGGATAGACAAGTTTGATGCAATGATGAACGTAGTCCTATTAGAATTCAGGGAAGTGATACTCCTAGGTGATTTTAATATCGATGTAACAAAAGTAAATAATGCATGGACGCAAATTACTGATTCATTCAACCTTCACCAACTAGTTAGTTTACCCACGAGAGTTACACCAAATTCAAGCACAATAATTGACCACATCTACATATCAAATCCTAAAAACATCATAGAAACATGTGTCCCTGTCTATAACTGCAGCGATCACTACCCTGTCTGTAGTACTTGGTCAAAAAAAGGAACAAAAATTCCCAAACCTGGCCATAAAACCTTAACATATCGTTCTTTTGCAAAATTCAATGAACAGCTTTTCCTTCTCGAACTAAGTAACTCTATGCTCTCAGAAACATTCAACATTACTGATCCAGACTTGGCTATCGATTTTTGGATAAAAACTTTCACTGAAATTTACAATAAACATGCTCCACTAAAAACCAGAAGGGTCAAACATGCCCCCAAACCGCCTTGGCTTACAAAAGAACTATAAGAGGCATGCTATCTTAGAGATCTCTTAAAAAAAAACAACTATGAAGAGTCAAAAAGATTACGAAACGCCATAAACTCACAGAAACGTCGAGAAAAAAAGAACCATTTCCAAGATTTACTATCTTCAAAACAAAACTCAAAAATTATTTGGAAGGCCATAAATCAAATAATGAACAAACAATTATCTTCCAAATCAAATGTAATCAAAGTTTTTACTGCTGAACAACTCAACAATCACTTCATAAACGTTTCTACTAACGTTGTTAGCAATGATGATTCAAAATCCAATAACCTAAACACACTAAGACAATACTGCCAAGAAAAGCATATTCCTTCAAAACTCCACATACCATTTATTTCTATTTTTTAGGTCTATAGTTATCTGATTCACCTCAAACAATCCAGGACAAGAGGCCTCGATGGAATAGACAGCAGAATTCTAAAACTGTCAGCTCCAGTTATCACTGAGACTCTTAACATATATATATATATATATATATATATATATATATTATATATATATATTATATATATATATATATATATATATATATATATATATATATATATATAACCAATGTCTTGAAAAGAACTATTTCCCCAATGCCTTCAAAACTACTAAAGTGATCCCCATCTACAAATCTGGTGACACTTCAGATCCTTCAAACTATAGGCCAATCTCCATTATATCCCTCCTTTCAAAACCTCTGGAAAAACATATAAATAAACACTTAGTCCATCATATAGACACTAACAACCTACTACACCCTAATCAGTCAGATTCAGACAAAATCACTTGTGCCATACTGCACTGACTAATCTCATAGACAATTGGCTATCAAACATTAATGAAAATAAATTTTGTGGAGTATTATTTGTAGATTTCAAAAAAGCATTTGATACAATTGACCACACACTTCTCATCAGAAAGCTAGACCTGTATAATCTATCATCAAATAGTCTAGAACTACTTACTTCTTATCTTAAAAGCAGGCAACAGTGTGTCTCAACAACTACATCCACAGCCAATCTAAAACCCATTCATTATGGAGTACCATAGGGATCAATACTATAATCAATTCTCTTTTCATTATACATAAATGACCTTCCTCTACATATAAAATCCAAATGTGAACTATTTGCTGACGACACAACCATACATACGAGCCATAACGACATTGACTCTCTTGCAACTACATTACAACAAAGCTGTAATGATCTTGTCAAATGGACAGAACTGAACCACATGTCTATTCATCCCCAAAAAACAAAATGCATGCTGATCACCACCAGACAAAAGCGACAAAATTTACCTCATAAACAGTATCCAATCCACATAAGAAAGGAAGCAATTGAACAAACCTCTCATCACAAAGTTCTAGGAATAACAATCGATGAAACCTCAGCTGGTTCTACCACATATCTCATCTATGCAAATACTTGTCCCAAAGAGTATACCAGTTAACTAAAATCAAACATTTCCTTGACTACCATTCAAAAAAATTATTTTTTTCAAGCTTATATACAATCCTCAAAAGACTATGCTTCAACCCTCTGGGATTCTGCCAGTGCAAACACTATGAAACGGTTATTAAGTCTGTATAAACGTGCTCTCAAACTTATCCTTCTGAAGAAAACAATATTACTTGAAGTGGATTACACTCAGTTAGGTATTCTCCCCCTACAACAAAGACTGAAATATAACAAAGGCATAATGATGTTTAAAATAATGGCAGGAGATATCCCCACATCCTTAAAAGATAAGTTCCCAATGAATCATTCCAGAAATACTGAAAAGCCAAGTGTCCCAATCCCAAGAATAGACTTGTTCAAGTCTAGTTTACTATACTCAGGCCCTGTGCTGTGGAACTCCCTTTCCGATTCAACTAAACAGCACCAATCATTGACAACCTTCAAAATTCGCCTTCAATTTCACTTGATGCATCAAAAGTACTGATCCAGACTCATCCTGTTGGATATATATATATATATATATATATATATATATTATATATATATATATATATATATATATATATATATATATATGTATATATATATATGTATATATGTATATGTATATATATATAATATATTATATACATAAATATATATCACCATATCCCTCCCCCCCCCCCCCCCTCTCTCTCTCTCTCTCTCTCTCTCCTCTCTCTCTCTCACCTCTCTCTCATATACCTTCAAAACTTCACTTACCATTTATGTCTGTTTCAGATCAGAGGTCTATAACTATCTGAGTAGACTGACTCACCTCAAACAACCCAGAACACGTGGTCTTGATGGAATAGACAGCAAAATACTAAAATTATCAGCTCCAGTTATCACAGACACCCTAACATATATATAACCTTTGCCTTGATAAGAACTACTTCCCCAACACCTTCAAATGTGCTAAAGTGATCTCCATCTACAAGTCTGGTGATACTTCAGATCCTTCAAACTATAGACCAATCTCTATTATACCTATCCTTTCAAAACCCCTGGAAAAACATATGAATAAACACTTAGTCCATCATATAGAAACCAATAACTTACTCCATCCTAACCAGTCTGGATTTAGACAAAAGCACTCGTGCCATACAGCACTAACCAGTCTTGTTGACAACTGGCTATCAAACATTAATGACAATAAATTTTGTGGAGTATTATTTGTTGATTTCAAAAAAGCATTTGATACAATTGACCACAAACTTCTCCTTAAAAAGCTGGAACTGTATATCATTTCTACAAAAACCCTAGGACTACTAGATTCCTATCTTACAAACAGGCAACAGTGTGTCTCAAAATAACTACATCAACATCCAAACTAAAAAACCATTCATTATGGAATACCACAGGGATCCATATTGGGACCAATTCTCTTCTCATTATACATAAATGACCTTCCTCTACATATCAATTCCAAATGTGAACTATTTGCTGATGACACAACCATACATACGAGCCATAACAACATTGACTATCTTGCAACCATATTACAAAAAAGCACTGATGAACTTGTCAAATGGACAGAACAAAACCACATGTCTATTCATCCCCAAAAAACAAAATGCATGCTTATCACCACCAGACAAAAGCGACAAAATTTATCACATAAACTGTTTAAAATTTACATAAAAAGGGAGCAATTGAACAAACCTCTCACCACAAAGTTCTAGGAGTGACAATTGATGAAAATCTCAGCTGGTTCTACCACATATCTCATCTATGCAAATACTTGTCCCAAAAAGTCTACCAGTTGACTAAAATCAAACACTTTCTTGACTTCCATTCAAGGAAACTGTTCTTACAAGCTTATATACAATCCTCAATAGACTATGCAGCAACCCTGTGGGATTCTGTCAGTGCAAATACCATGAAACCGTTACTTAGTCAGTATAAACGTGGTCTTAAACTGGTCCTTTTGAAGAAAACAACCTTGCTAGAAGTGGACTATACTCAGTTAAATATTCTTCCCCTACACCAACGACTAAAATATAACAAAGGCATCATGATGTTTAAGATGACAGGATATGTCCCCACACCCTTAAAAGATAAATTCCCAATAAATCATTCCAGAAGTATGGAAAAGCCAAGTGTCCCAATCCCAAGGATAGACTTGTTCAATTCCAGTTTACTATACTCAGGCCCTACGCTGTGGAACTCCCTTCCTGATTCAATTAAACAGCACCAATTATTAACAACCTTCAAAAATCACCTTCTAAACCACTTGATGCATTAAAAACAACAAACCACACTCCCTCTCCCCCCTCCCCCCTCTCTACCACTGTGTGTGTGTGTGTGTGTGTGTGTGTGTGTGTGTGTGTGTGTGTGTGTGTGTGTGTGTGTGTGTGTGTGTGTGTGTGTGTAATTCTTTTCTGTGTGTCTGTGTGGATGTATGTGTCTGTGTGTGTATGTGAGTGTGTGTAAATCATTATCCAATTTATAAAAATGTTTTGCTAATTCTTTAAACATCTGGAATGTTTTATGTATTTCTTGTTTTTTTTATTGATAGTATTTCTCCCCCGCCCCCTTCAAATAAGCATATCAGTTATTTTTCCCCCTTTTATCCAAATGTATGATTTATATGACTTGTATGATTTTAGACAGATGGTGGTAGATTGATGTTTTCAGTTCTTTATTCATAATGTTCTCTTGTTTGCTCTTTATCTATTAGCGGATTTTTTTTATTTGTTTGTTTGTTTGTTTTTTTGTTCTGTTTTTTTTTCTTTTTTTTTCTTCTTTTTTTTCTTTTTTTCTTTTTTTTCCTTTTCTTCTTCTTTAATAATCAAAGTTATTTTATTGTGACTTCTGATTTTCGTCTTCTGAATGAGTGCATTTTTCTTACCTTATTATATGTAGTGTACTGTCGCATTTCTCTTACCTTATTATATGTAGTGTACTTATTTCTTGTATGTTGTTTGGTACTGCGTATAGTTTTATTGTTTAGTATCCTTTTATCTTGATGTTATCCCTGAAAAGGGCGGGGACTGGATGTAAAAAAGCACTGAGTGCTTATCTATTATACTCGAATAAAAGAATTTGTCTTGCCTTGCCTCTCTCTGTGTCTATCTCTCTCTTTTCAATCTCATGTTTTCAATTTTATTCTGAAAGTTGACTATTATAGAGCTTGATAAATGTTGTTTTAATATCTCAATGTTTTAAGTTTAGTTAGTATGTGTCTTTTAATTATACTGTGTAGTTATTCATTTTTGTGAATACATTGGCTATTCACAGAGATTGATCTTTACAGTATATATAAACTATGAGTATTTTATCTACAATGTGTAGATTTCATTTTATAGCTATATTGAATTTGATTTGTGTGTCACTAGTTAGTGATCTCTCTTCTCTCTCTCTCTCTCTCTCTCTCTCTCTCTCTCTCTCTCTCTCTCTCTCTTCTCTCTCTCTCTCTCTCTCTCTCTCTCTCTCTCTCTCTCTCTCTCTCTCTCTCTCTCTCTCTCTCTCTCTCTCTCTCTCTCTCTCTCTCTCTCTCTCTCTCTCTCTCTCTCTCTCTTCTCTCTCTTAAAATCCTACTTAGAATGTAGTAGATGTTCATTTTTATGACTATATAAGAATTACAGAATTGTGTTACACCAGCTAGTGCTCTCTCTGTCTCTCTGTCTCTCTGTCTCTCTGTCTCTGTCTCTCTCTGTCTCTCGTCCTCTGTCTCTCTGTCTCTCTGTCTCTGCTGTCTCTGTCTGTCTTCTGTCTGTCTGTCTCTCTCTCTCTCTCTCTCTCTCTCTCTCTCTCTCTCTCTCTCTCTCTCTCTCTCTCTCTCTCTCTCTCTCTCTCTCTCTCTCTCTCTCTCTCTCTCTCTCTCTTCTCCTGTGTGTGTGTGTGTGGGGTGTGTGTGTGTGTGTGTGT
>CM060330.1:60128568-60131068 GCA_030674155.1 Stramonita haemastoma
CAGTAGCTCAGGCATGTAGAAACCTTTCAAAGAAGTTTCAGAGATTTCTGCAATTGTCAAAGTGCCCTGTGTGTCAAGAAATTTAAGGAAGGAACTCAGAAAGGGAGAGAAAGGAATATGAGAGAGAGGGAGAGAGAGAGAGAGAGAGAGAGAGAGAGAGAGAGGAAGAGAGAGAGAGAGAGAGAGAGAGAGAGAGAGAGAGAGAGAAAGAGACAGACAGACAGAACGAGACTGACAGACAGACAGACACAATAACAATGACAATGACAATAGTTTATTGTGATAAGCTTTACGCCCATTCACAAGGGGACAGAGGGATGGGGACTGGGCACAAAACACAAAAATTGAAAAAGAACACAGTGAATAACAGCTCAAATGAACATCATGGCATGGAAATCCACAACATGGGTTTGCGATAATTACAAAGTATGGATAGTTTTTTTCTGAGATACAAATCATTATCTATTCACTCGCTGGTCTGCTAGGAAACAACTTCACACTGTTATTTTAGGAGCTTGGCCAGCTGTTGTTATTTCTTTTAGTGCACTGGAAAGATTGTCCATTCTATTGCAAAACTGCTCATCAAACTTCTTTAGTCGGTCCATAATAACCCCAATCGTGATTTCTGCTGTCTCACACATCTGCCCTTCAACAGATTCACCTGAATATTCTGCCACAGTCTCTGCGCATTCAGAACCAGACATGCTGTCTTCTTCCTCACCATCCACTTTTTCTCTGTCACACAACTCTTCCGTACTTACTTCTGCATTATCATAAGTGTCACAGGTTTCTTCGTGATACTCCAGTGTCACTGTCTGTGTATCTGTCACACACTGTGGCATATCAATGCCCATTGGCTGGCTAGGAGACTGGGGCAAGGAAGACTGGCATAGCACACACGTAAACATGTCGGAGTCGGGCCCACTTCGGAAATCTTCATTTTCACGGTCAGCATTGTAACACAGGCTAGGCGGAGTTGGCAAAAACAGGTTCGAGGGAGATAGTCCACGTGCTTGCTTTTCACGATTTGTGCGGAATATTTCGGCTCTTCGTCTATCACGGTTCTTACAGATAGACGGACACAAATACAGAGAGAGACACACACAGAGATCCCGCTAGAACCGTTATTCCACAAATCTGGCAGAAAGCAGAGAAGTCAGGCAGGATGTGCTGATAATCCCCAACACTTCCTGACTGTCACATCCCTGCAGATTCCAGCATGCTAGACTAAGCTGGTGCCAGCCACCGCAGTGGATGTAACGAGGACAGATTCACAAGTCTGTAGCAATGCTCTTGTCCACTGGCTTCAACTTTCTTTCCACCTAAACTTTCTGCATTATTCACATGCAGGTTTAGTGTGGAGGGCATTGACTCCTCTAGTTTTCCATCATCATCATCTTCCAGTTATTATGGTCAGTTTGGTGTGTGTATTTTGTTTTGATATGGTTATAAGTTCGCTTCTCTATATGCATTTTTCCCCTCTTTTTTTCTGCCTCTTTCTTTGTTTGTTTGTTTCTTTCTTTCTTTCTTTCTTTAAATATTTTTCTTTTGTCTTTTTCTTTCTTCCTTTTTGTATTTTTTTCTTTTGTCTTTTTGTTTTTTTCCTTTCCTTTTCTTTCTTTTTCCTTTTTTTCTTTTTTTACTTTCTGTATTTTTTCTTTCTTTCTTTCTTTCTTTCTTTCTTTCTTTCTTTCTTTCTTTCTTTCTTTCTTTCTTTCTTCTTCTTTCTTTCGCTCTAACTATATCTCCCTTCCTGCTTGTCGTTCTATTTTCCCTTCAATAATTTTGTATTTGGTTTATCTCCTTTAATGTTTTTTTGTTTGTTTTTTTGTATTTTCTTGCTTGTTTGAGCAATTTCTTTCTTTCAACCTGAGAATAAAACCCAATAAAGACATAGCTCTAGACAGAAATAAAAAAGAGATACATTCTAGCTTTATATGTAACAACTCCCTTAGCAACTGCTAATAACTCATGAAACGGAAACTCGAACTGCACTCGATTAAAACTTCATCACAGATGACTGAATCTGCCCTCATTACGTTGCTGACAGTCTGGCGTCAGATACAGTAAGTCAGGCATGTAGAAAGCTCCAAGGAAGTGCCAGGAAGTGTTGGAATTGTCCAAGAGTCTTGATAAGCTTTTCCACCTTCTGCTGGAGATACGAATAGTTCTCGGGTGGTTGTTTTTTCTGGACTCTTTCTCTTTCTCTCTGTCTCTGTCTCTGTTTCTCTCTCTGTTTCTCTCTTGTTTCTCTCTCTGTTTCTTCTCTCTCTCTCTGTTTCTCTCTCTCTCTCTCTGTTTCTCTCTCTCCTCTCTTCTCCTCTCCTCTCTCTCTCTCTCTCTCTCTCTCTCTCTCTCCTCCTCTCTCTCCTCTCCTCTCTCTCCTCGGGGGCGGTCACGAGAAGTGAAGCGGACAGGGCGTACATTTTCTGTGAGCAGCAGTAAAACTAGAAATTCATTCAAAATGCCAGTTACTGGACTTCCAGCGGCTGTGGAGAGG
>CM060330.1:60136068-60145282 GCA_030674155.1 Stramonita haemastoma
TGTGTGTGTGTGTGTGTGTGTGTGTGTGTGTGTGTGTGTGTGTGTGTGTGTGTGTTTGCGTGTGTGTGTGAGTTTATCCTTTCTCCTTTTGTTTTTCTTGTTTGGGGTGTTTATCCCAGTATTTCCCGTCTAATGAATGCCCTTTGCTTTCTGCCATTGTATCTATTAGTCTGCTTTCCCTTCTCTATCAACTAATGCCCCTATCTTTCCCTAAGGCTGCAGCCATAGTAAACCCGTCGTTTTGACGGCGTCAAAACGACGGGCCGGGTGAAAAATGCTGCCCGGCTTAATTACTCTGTGGCGTCACTGAAAACGGCTGTGCGTGGCCATAGTAGACCCGGCCCGGCCCGTTCTTTTTAACCCGTCGTTTTGACGTTCGAGCAACACGTCCGTTTGCCGGGTCGACGGAAAGGAAAATAATCAAGAAAAACTTATTTATGGTGCTTCAAAAATTTTGACTACACATACTAGTAAATTAACCTTTCCCGATTACATTCCAATAATTTTGATAAAAGTTTGGGGGGGGGGGGGGGGGTTTACGTAAAAAACACTTTTTATGTCGAACTATTTTCTGTCGATTTGTGTCACCGCGGCAGCCTCATTTTTGCGTCACTCGCAGTCTCGGGGTGACCATATTGTCAGAAAGAGACGGGCCGGGTTGACTATGGCCGCTTTGACGGATCCGTTCTCCCGTCAAAGAGACGGCCGTCAAAACAACGGGACGGGCCGGGTTTACTATGGCCGTAGCCTAAGTCTTTGCTTATTTATAACTTTCTATCTTGTTTGTCACTATGTTTCTTTCTCTTTATTGTGTCTGTCTCTAAGTTTGTCTCTATGTGCCTCTATCTATCTATCTATCTATCTATCTATCTATCTATCTGCATCTGAATGTCTGTCTCATTTTATCTTTACACCCCTGTCATTGTCCGTATCTCTGAGTCCCTTGCTGTGTGTCTCTCAATCTCTGTCTCCCTGTCTCTGTCCCTATATATATGTTTGTCCATGTATCTGTCCGTCCGTCCGTCCGTCCGTCCGTCCGTCCGTCCGTCCGTCCGTCCGTCCGTCCGTCCGTCCGTCCGTCGTCTGTCTGTCTGTCTGTCTCTCTCTCTCTCTCTCTCTCTCTCTCTCTCTCTCCCTCTCTCTCTCTCTCTCTCTCTCTCCTCTCTCTCTCTCTCCTCTCTCTGGCGATTTTTCTCCTGAAGTCAACATCAGTGCTGACTCCACTCTCCCCAAAAGTTCGGATGACACTTTCAACCGAGGCCCCGTTTGCGAACGCACGCAGAACATCTTGCGTACACGTTAAATCCTGTTCCGCTTTTCGTAAGAGTAGGCTTTCGTGTGCGGTGGGAACAGATGACATTTACAAAACTGCATATACACGGCGACTGAATGTAAAAAAGCACAAGAGTGCTTAATCCATTATCCTCGATATATAAGAATTAATCAAATCAATCAATCAATCAATCAATCAAATCAATCTCTGTCTGTCTGTCTGTCTGTCTGTCTGTCTGTCTGTCTGTCTGTCTCTCTTTTCTCTCTCTCTCTCTCTCTCTCTCTCTCTCTCTCTCTCTCTCTCTCTCTCTCTCTCTCTCTCTCTCTCTCTCTCTCTCTCTCTCTCTCGTCTCTCGTGTTCTAGTGTCTTTTTCTGTTTCCGATCTCTTTCTGCATCTGTCTGCCTATCAGTCTAACTGCATCATTTTGTGTCTCAGTCCATCAGTCTGGCTCTCTCTCAATCTTTTTGTGTTTTTTTCTTACACTCTCTATAATCATGTTATTCCTCTCTCTGTCTTGCTGTCTGTGTGTCTGTGTCCATGTCTGTGTGTCTTTCTAACTGTCTATCTGTCCGTCCGTCTGTCTGTCTATCTCTCTCTGTCTCTTACTTTATCTGTCTCTTTTTCTGTCTTTTCGTCTGTCTCTCTGTCTGTCTGTCTGTCTGTCTGTCTGTCTGTCTGTCTGTCTGTCTGTCTCTCTCTCTCTCTCTCTCTCTCTCTCTCTCTCTCTCTCTCTCTCTCTCTCTCTCTCTCTCTCCCTCCCTCCCTCCCTCCCTCCCTCCCTCTCTGAATAATATCATCAGTTCATATTCTTGAATTCCCCAAAGGAATCTACCAAAGTGTTAAAGCCACCCCCAAACCTTTCCTCGCTTCTCTTCTCACCGTGTCCCCACGCTTCTGTTCTTGGTTCATTATTTCCCCGATCCTTCCTTGCAACTCGAAAGTCTCACAGGACAGTGGTGATGGTAAAAGAAGGGAGGAAGGAGGAAGAATGAAAAGCGTGAGGATGTAGGATGGGGGAGGGGGGGGGTGCGGATGGGAGGGGTAGGTGTGGGTAAGGGTTTAAACGTTAAACGTACTGACACATCGAACTAGTCCTCCGGATGAGACTGTAAACCGAGGCCCCGTGTGCGAACGCACGCAAAACATCGTGCGCACACGTTAAATCCTGTTCTACTGTTCATAAGAGTAAGCCATTGTGTGCCTGTGGGAACGGATGACAGGATTTACAAAAAACTGCATACACACGGAGGACTGGGCGTAAAGAAGCACGTGAGTGCTTATTCCACTCTTCTCGATATAGAATAATAAATGGATAAATAGCAAAATAAATAAACTAAAAAATAAGCTAGTTCTGGCTGTTTATATATAAATATATACATTGTGTGTGTGTGAGTGTGTGTGTGTGTGGGGGGGGGGGGGTATGTAAGTGGGTGTGTACACATACTCTTTTTATATATTACCTAGGATGACGTACTTCGGATGAGACTTTAAACCGAGGCCCCGTGTGCGAACGCACGCAGAACATCTTGCGCACACGTTAAATCCTGTTCCGCTTTTCGTAAGAGTAGGCCATCGTGTGCCGGTGGAAACAGATGACAATATTTACAAAACTGCATACACACGGGGACCGGATGAAAAAAAGCACATGATTGCTTATTCTGTTATCCTCGATATAAAAGAATAAATGAATAAATGAATAAATAAATACTTCTTACCTATCTCACCTGTCCACATCACCAAGTTGGGTGTTACTTGCCACACCCAAGTACACCGACATGATCCCCCTTCTCTTTTTGCTCCGGTCTCCACTGGCCCTGCTGACTTCACGGAGTCTCATGCCACGGGATAAGATGGTGTTACCAATTAGAACAGTTGATAATCTGCCTTTTTTTCTTACCCCTTAGGTTTTGACTTGAAAGACAGTCCTCATGATCTCCAGGTCTTAGTTTCATGTCGTATGGCCTGCACACCATAGTACCTAAGTTATTATTTGTTAAAAGTGAGTTTTCTTGTTTGTACTGTATACTTATTTTTCTTTTGTGTTCAACTGACTCTGAGCTGCCTTCTAAAAATCACATCACAGATGCTTTGATTCTGTTTAATTTAAGTATCTTTTTCTAGTGTCCAGGATTCGCAGTCATACAGCATTACGGGTCAATGCTTAGCATTTTTTTTATTTTCACTTTTAGCTGGTAAGAATGGTGCGAACTTTTCAGATATTGTTTAGTTGAATCTTTTTTTTTTTTTTACTTTCAACCATACCTGCTATTGTCTTTATGTCTTTGGTAAAATTAATGATCCATCATCTTTTTAGACTCAGCTAGAAATATTTTGTATTTGACATTTTTAGGATGAACGTAGCTACTGTAACAAAAAAAGACAGGCAACGTCAGCAGTAATACTAAGCTCAGACCTCTGATAACTTTCCCTTCCATCTGTTCTCCCTTCTGTCTATCAAAAACTCAAAGCGGATAATTGATAACCGAATTCTGATACTCGTGTCTTCATCTGGTAAGGTTGTTTTCTAGCGCTGATAATGAGGGTGAATCTGGTTCTCATATTCAGTAGACGTGATACCGATGTACCAGAATCTACTGTCATCTTTCCTGCTGAAACCTCTGTGGTTCCAAGACACATATAAGTGTCAACGAGCTCTGACTGATCTCCTTTTTTCGTCTCAGGCACCTTGTGTCTCGCTTGTGTGTGGGGCTTTCTCTTTGCCATCCTGTCTATCTGTCTGTCTGTCTGTCTGTCTGTCCTCACCCTCTCTGTCTATGTGCGTGAGTGCGTACGACCGTGCGTGCTAGTGTGTGTGTGTGTGTATGTGTGTGTGTGTGTGTGTGTGTGTGTGTGTGTGAGTGTTTATCTAATTTATTTATTTATTCTTTTATATCGAGGATAATGGAGTAAGCACCCATGTACTTTTTTTTTACATCCAGTCCCCGTGTGTATGAAGTTTTGAAACGCTTGTCATCTGTTCACACATGTACACAGTGGCCTACTCTTTCGAAAAGCGTAACAGGATTTAACGTGTGCGCAAGATGTGTGAGTGTGTTTGCATGTGTTTTTTGGTACATATATATAATACATTATATATGTGTGTGTGTCTATGTGTGTATGTGTGTGTATGCGTGCATGCGCGCGCGCGTGTGTGTGTGAGCGTGTGTGTATCCATTAAGAACAGTGCCCAGGTATTGTTTTATCTCTGACCCTGTGCATTCCTTCCTTTGTCTTACTGGTTCACTGTTCATCGATCTCCCTGCCTCTCTGCCCATCTCTCTCATTTTTCTTTACCATATGTTTGTTGTTACTTTCTTCATAGGTCTTTTTTTTAATACTGTGTAAATACTTTTCTCTTTTTGAGAGTGGGGGGGATGGCTTTTGAGAGTGGGGGGATGGCTTATGTCTTCTTTTTTCTGAGAATATGGACTCACAATTTAAAGCGTTGTTATGTTCAATGAAGCAATAAATAATTTTTTTTAAGTAATCGTTACACAAAGTTTTCCAGCCAAAAGTTTATAACAAGCTTGTTTAGGCATATTTCTGCACAAGCCTGTTAGAACTTTCTGCCTGATGTCACCCTTTTAGCGTCTTTTGTCGTTTAACGATGCTGTATTACGCTGTTATCGGCGAAATTGATTCTAATATGCGTGGTTTGGGATACTATTTTATGCTGTTATTTTATATCCCTCCGATATGTGTGTGTGGTGGTGCGGTGTGTGTGTGTGTGTGTGTGTGTGTGTGTGTGTGGTGTGTGTGTGTGTGTGTGCGTGTGTGTGTGTGTGTGTGCGTGCGTGCGTGCGTGTGTGCTTGCGTGCCCGTATGTAACTCTGTGTGTGTGTGTGTGTCCTATCTGTCTGTCTGTCTCTCTATCCTCTCTGTGCCTTTGTCTCTCTGTCCCTGTCTCTAAGTATTTGTCTCTTTCTTTCTGTCAATTTGTTTGCCTATCTGTTTTCTTTCTTTCAATCTGTCTATTTTTTGGTAAATAATGGCTGAACATCGTGTCAAAAGGATGTGTGGTTTATAAAGCAAAAGTTACTGAGACTGATAGTAGTGAATAGTATAGCTTGTCAAGGGTATAATGTACAAATGATCTGGATGTGCAGTTTAGAGTTTTAAGGAATATGAAGTGAGCATTGTTTTCTACTTACATACATACATATATATATATATATATATATATATATATATATATATATATATATATATATATATATATATATATATATATATATATGTGAGAGAGAGAGAGAGAGAGAGAGAGAGAGAGAGAGAGAGAGAGAGAGAGAGAGAGAGAGAGAGGAGGGAGGGAGAGAGAGAGAGAGAGAGTAGTGAAGGAAAATAAGTGCAGGTAACCATTATAACTCCTTCATATTTGCAAAAATGCTTCCAAAGATTTGAAATGAAAAGAAAATAAACAAAAGAAAGAAAAAATGCTTTGGAAGTAAAATTATGGTGACAGCATTGGGAGCCCTTTTCCAGTAAGGACCATTTGTTTTGTTCGACCTGACTCGAGTTTGAACTCCTGGATGAGCCACCATCAGTGGTCTCAGCTTTGGTTTTGACTTACCATCCCTAAAATAATAAGTCGTTTGTAAGATAAAATTGAAAGTGCATTACACATTATAGTGCAGACACACATAATATGTAGTTATATGTAGAATACTAAAGAAGCATATCAACAATAAACACGGAACGCACACGCACACTCACACATAGACACACAAACACATACACACACATATATACAACACACACAAACACACACACACACTCACTCACTCACTTAACACACACACACAACACACACACACACACACACACACACACACACACACACACACACACACACCACACACACACGCACACACGCACGCGCACGCACGCACGCACGCACGCACGCACGCACACACACACACACACATCCTCCCTCTCTGTCTCTGTCTCTGTCTCTGTCTCTCTCTCTCCCTCCCTCTCTCCCTCCCTCCCTCTCTGTCTCCCCCCCTCTCTCCCCCTCCCTCTCTCTATTGACCTAACCGATCTCTAGCCACAAGAAGACACTTTCCTAGACTAAGCCTCCTAATTTACCACCTTGTGCGGGGACCATCTCTGGCCCCAAATCTGGCACCAATGACTTGATTTGATGGCTATCAGCCAATGATGATGTACGTCTACTGACCCAGCTGGACTGGAACTTGTACAAAAAGAAGAACTAAGCTTGTACTTTGGAGGTGCAAAGCTAGTAAGCTAGTGAGGAGAGGAATCTGGTTTATAGGTGATGCGATTGGGAAAGAGAGGTAGGGGTTAATGCATAGAAAAGCAAGTTTGTGTCTATCGAGGAATCGATTAATAAGGGTTGGTAAAGCGTTTATCGTGTATTATGACGCTTTTTTTTCACATGACTGACAGCATTAGTTACTGTTTGAGTGTTTGACAAAGAAGGAAAGAAGGAAGGAAGGAAGGAGGAAGGAAGGAAGGAAGGAAGGAAGGAAGGAAAGAAAGAAAGAAAGAAAGAAAGAAAGAATAGAATGAAAGAATGAAAGAAAGAAAGAAAAACTAAAAAGACGGGGAAAACACTCTAACACAAGAGCAGAGACAGAAGCAATAAACAGCACCTACAGTAACAAAAAAAATTAAAAAGAAAGGAGACTAAACAAACAAAACGAAACCTAATTACTGAAAATGATAGTGTAGTACATTTAAACTTGTTGACCAATGCGCTGTCCAAGTAACAGTACTCTTCCTCCTAACTTTCGAACTTTTAACCCTTTCTCTTTTCTCTGTCTGAGTGCCTGTGCTCCCCATCCATCAATTAACCCTTGCACATGTGACAAAGCTGCTACAACGGCTACCCACTATCAGCATGCAGTCTCTTCATTCATACACACACTTTGTGTTCGTCACCCTTTTGTAGTATACACGAACATGATTATATATATATATTATATATATATATATATATATATATATATATATATATATATATATATATATAATTGTGTGTGTGTGTACAGATATACATATATATAATTATATATACCGTATATATATATAGATATAGATATATAGTTGACTTGATAAAAACCCACAGTTCTGCTGGGCACCGCTCCCTCCAAGCACACAGTTGAGGTAAAATAGTGAAATAATGATAAAAACACGAGATGAAGCTGAACACAGTCGTGTTTTTATCATTATATATATATATATATATATATATATATATATATATATATATATATATATATATATATATATATATCCCTCAAAATGAGACATGGTGGAACACGAAACTAGTTTCTTGTTTGGTAAGCAGATAAATAGATTTAGCCGGATGATCTGGAACCGTAGATGGGGAAAAAGTATGAGGTACACATCTTCCGCTGTACTTAAACCTCTTTCTGGCCTTACTTTTTTCAGCACTTTGCATACAATTAATGTGTTAGTACTGAGATGTGTAGTATCAGAAGAGTGGCTTAGCCGTCTAGAGGTAATGTGCTTGCCTAGAAAATGAAAAGTCTGGATCAGAAATGTGTAGTGGTTCAAACCCTGTTTGGGCCCAACATATTTCTCCCATCTGTTAGACCACGAGTGATGGTCTGGGTACTAGTCTTTCGGATGAGATGATAAAACAAAGTGCTGTGTGTTACACAAATTTTGTTAAGCACACGATAAAGAGCCCATGGCAACAAGAGTTGCCCGTTGCAAAATTATATAGAAAAGGCCACTCTAATAGAAGGGATACAAATACGATTGCAAACAGGAAAAAAGGTTGGTGCTGCTCTTGTGGCAATGTTCTCTCCCCGGGCCGGGGAGAGCAGTGCTTATTTTACGCAGAAAAACTACCGTAATCTAAAGTGGCGTGAAATATAAAAAGAAATGTAAAGAAATAGCTAGTACAGTCAGAGTTGTAGAAGGTACTTTTCTGCTTGCTGCTGAATGCCTTTTCATTGGAAACTTTCAGGATATGAAAAAACGAACAGAAAGCCTTCAAGGAAATGTTATCCAGTAATAATGAACTTATGCTTTAAAATGAAGTATTTGATCATGCATTAAGAAGCAGAAACAGAAAAAAGACATATATTAAAAAGCAGAAACGTAAAAATGCAATTAAAGACGGGAACATATTTATGTGGTTCAAGAGCAAAAGAAATGGAGAAAAAAGATTAAGCGCGCGCGCGCGCCACACACACACACACACACACACACACACACACACACACACACACACACACACACACACACACACACACACACACACAACACCACACAATTTGTAGTTACTGCAAAAATTGTATTAGGGATATTGTTAGTACTTTGAAACTCTAAACCAACGTTATGTCCCAGTAACTGAACTTTCCATGCTAACTTTTTTAACTTCTGACACATACTTTGTCTAAGCACATATGCTCTCTATCCATCAATTAACGCTTGCACATGTGTCAAAGCTGCTGCAGCCGCTACCCTACCCACCATCAGCATACAGTCTTCTCCCGCTAAACATATATTTTGTGTCTGCCACTCTCTTATAGTATACCTCACATCATATAATCCAAATAAGAGGAGAAGAACCAAGAAAATTGTTTCTGGTTAAGGAGGTAGGTAAATAGATTTAGCAAAAACTGAAAGGAGAGGGAGGGGGGAAAGTAGTAGGAGGGACACATTTTCTGCTAAACAAACTGGTTTCTGGTTTTACTTTTTTCGGAACTTTGCATTTAATATTTTAGTACCGGGAAGTGCAGATGTTCTAGTGCATTTGTACAATGGGAGTGGTTTATGTTATTGGGGCGTTTTTTTCTTTGCTGTTCTCATGCTTTTTCACTGTTAAAGACTTAGACTATGAATAACTTACAGAGAACCTCCAAAGTAGTATTGTCAAGTAAGAACTGTCCCATGGTTTGAAAAAAGATGGTTTTGTACATAAATTTAACAAGAAACAGAAG
>CM060330.1:60145382-60152882 GCA_030674155.1 Stramonita haemastoma
GAGAGAGAGAGAGAGAGAGAGAGAGAGGAGAGAGAGAGAGAGAGTGCGCACACATACATTCACAGGTACATGTGCACACTTATTTATTTTATTTATTTCAATTATTTATTCTTTTATACCAAAGATAATGAAATAAGCGCTCATGTGCTTTTTTTGTTTTTTGTTTTTACATCCAGTACCATGTGTATGCAGTTTTGTAAATTTGTCATCTGTTTTCATCGGCACGCAATGGCCTACTCTTACGAGAAGCGGAACAGGATTGAACGTGTGCACAAGAAGCCCAAGTAGGTGGGTTCAGGCTGGATATAATATGCATTCGTAACAGGAACACATGCAACTGATCAACAGCTTCTAAAAAAAAAAAGATTTAAGGTACAACCACAAAGCAAAACAAAAAAAAGAGAAGAAAACCAAGAAGAAAAAACTGCAACATCAACTACAACTAACTCCCTAAATGACCGCATCCAAACCACACATATCTTTATGAATATTCAACACAATGCATGTCAGAGAGGGAAAAATAAGGAGAGAATAAGCAAACACACAGACACACAAATACAAACAGGCACCCACCCGAGACAGTGACAAGAGAGGTGGGGGGGGGGGGGGGGGAGAAGGGGGTGAGCAGGGAGGGGGAGGAAGGGAAGGTTACCAGGTGTACAGAACAGAGACAAGTACATAGACATAATAGTGGCTGAAGGGTCAAGATGCTGACAGGTCAAGATTGATAGGGGAGGGGGGGGGGAAGAGGGAGGGAGGCTGCCAAGCGTGGTAGTCCATACATAAACAAAGACTGGTTAGTGGCTGACAACTGATAAGCAACTAATGGGAAGAACAGATTTCCTTGTAAGTTCCCTGCTGAGCCGGATTCCCCGGGCTGTGGGAATGGAGTGTTTGTTTGTGGAGACCGACCGGGAACCGGGATGGAAAGGAAAAAGTCTGCAGAAGGGATGGGATTGAAAGAATTAATTAAGCAGTCAGTACTTATATATTTCGATAATGTGAAGGGACAATGTGAAGGGACGCCTGCAACCAAGACTTTGATTTTCGCTTTTTTTTCATTGTTATATTCTATATCAAAACTTGCTTTATCCATCTCCCCATGAGGGATATGGTAAATTTCCTGTCTGTGTTTTTAAATCATACTGATTAATTTCCGATTAAAAAGAAAAATCCAGTACATAAGTACCAAAAGGCGTTTAGAATGAAATATGTCTAGCCCTCTTAGGATTATTTGCTTCCTCTTGAACTTGCAATTCATTAGAAACGAAATTGTCCTTAGCTGTGCTACATAACACATATTTGGCGTATGTAAGTTGTCCCTATTCAGCTAAAGAAAGTTCTCCAATTTCCTTGTAAGTTCCAAGGTATGCATGGAATGTAACACCAAGTGCGAGTTTGTACAATCTACACCTCGGAGGTTTTTTTTCTAAGCAAATGATTATGAGCATTGAAAAATACTTCTTGTTCATAAAACAATTCGGACGGCACAAATGACGTAGATAATCATTTAAGTTAGCCTTTGACATCGCTAAATGTTTGTTGCACAGTCCATTAGAATACTTGTTGTTGAATTATTATTGTTTCATGTTAACTTTATGCTACTTTAAATTTTGCCCATGTTCAAGACTTTGTCTTTCGTTTCTTTTTCTGTCAATACTCATAGATACCAACACACATGCCATCTTCTCACTCCTCCTTTCTTGCACCCCCACACCCTCTTCCCTTCCTTCAACTTCCCTGACACTTTCCTCCTCTGATACCACTGAAAGTGAACAGACCTTAAATGGAATACTGACAATAACAACAACGTGCACAGGCACACACCTACATGATGCACATTATAGGTACATATGCATACACTTAGATTTTAAAAAATTAAACCAAATAACATAAAGTGTAAAACAGACTATATGGGGTTACACTATCAGTCCTTTTACATTCCTACTTAATATAAACAAAAAGAAAAGAAAAATGCTTCTCTGTGCGTGCGTTCGTGCGTGTGTGCGTGCGACTCGGCGTGTGTGTTGTGAGTGAGTGAGTGTAGTGTGTGTGTGTGTGTGTGTGTGTGTGTGTGTGTGTGTGTGTGTGTGTGAGTGTGAGTGTGTGTGTGTGTTTTGTGTGTGTGTGTGAGTGTGAGTGTGGTGTGTGTGTGTGTGTGTGTGTGTGTGTGTGTGTGTGTGTGTGTGTGTGTGTGTGTGTGTGTGTGTGTGTGTGTGCCAATCAACCTATGCTTGCACGTATTTAAATCCATGCATATGGGCATGACTCATGTGTGCATGAAAATGTGAAGGTGTAGGAAATGGTGGCCTGGGTCTGTTGTCTTGATTTGTGCTAGTGGATGTTGACTTGGTGCTTGTTTCTAGCTATGCTTGCTGAACCCACAGGAACTTCTGCTGTTGAAATATCACAGAGTTTGTATTCCAATAACATACAGCCATCATTCGGATGAGACTATAAACCAGGCCCATGTGCAAACACACGCAAGAACATCTTGCGTACACGTTAAAAACCCGTTCCACCTTTGGCAAGATCAGGCTATTGTGTGTTGGTAGGAGCAGATGACCCTGCATTTCTGGAATATTCCGGGAATCACGCAATAATAATAATAATATGATAATATTAGTAGTAGTAGGCACCATCAGTCTCGAAAGACTATGGAGTTGCGCTCTAGTCTTTAGAGCGCAAAGCCTGGGTAAGTAAGTATGGAGGGCAAACTGTTACTCATGCAGCAGACCCCCCCCCTCTCCTCGCCACTGGAATGATCCATTGGAAAGGCAATGACCAAAACGAATGGTTCCAGTATCGTCGCAGGAGCCACCACACCAGAACGTTGCCATATACAGCCCAGCCGCCCTGGGACTCCAACTTCCCGATTTTTCCTCAGGGATGGTGTCTAAACACGACACCTGTGTGCATGCTGGTTGATATTTATTATTTTTAAAACAAATAAATTTGTCATCCACTCCTACCGGCACACGATGGCCTGCTCTTCCGAAAGGCGGAACGGGGTTTTAACGTGTGCGCAAGATGTTCTGCGTGCGTTGGCACACAGGGCGTCGGTTTATAGTCTCATCCGAATGACTTGACATTCAGTTCGATTTTTTCCCACAAAGTGGGACGAAAGGGCGAGGCTGGGTACGAACCCAGAACCTCACGGTTTACTTGTTGGCATCTTGCATCATGGGTTGCAACTTTATTCCTGAAGGGCAACGTATAGATAGATCTAAAAGGAGATGGGGTATATTTTTGTTGAAAATCAGTCAGAGATTAACAGTAAAGTGTTTTTCATATGTAAGAGAGAGAGAGAGAGAGAGAGAGAGAGAGAGAGAGAGAGAGGAGAGAGAGAGAGAGAGAGAGTGTATGAATGAATGAATAATCTTTATTTTTCAAGGGTTACAGAGTAAGCATTACATTCTTTTTTTCATCCGGCCCTTGCCCTGATCAGGGAATAAAGCTAAGAAACCCCCTCCCTACCCCTATATACCAGCATTACCACCAACAGCAGTTCAACCAATATTTTAAAAGGAGAAACGGGATACATTCAACAATACGCGTCATCCTAACTACAGAGACAGAGACAGAGAGAGAGAGAGAGAGAGAGAGAGAGAGAGACAGACAGACAGACAGACAGACAGATACAGAGAGAGAGACAGAGACAGAGAGCTCCCTAGGCTGCCACAGGTCTGAGGGGACCCAATGTCAACTTCAAAGGCACTGCGATCCAGGATGAGACACATCGAATCGGGGTATGGCTGTTATGTTGCGGGGTATGGCTGTTATGTTGCGGGGAGATTGAAATGAGCGGTGTGTGGGAACGTACCCAGTACGAGGACGTCACTAACAGAAGACGAGGCAGCAAAAAAAAACCAACAACAAAACTTCAAAGGCTTGAGCTCCACTCATGACTGATACCTTCCCTCACAGGTGCTGGCTGCCCTATGCATGGTAACCTAATGATGCCACCACAATTTCGTGGAGTCTCCCAGGTGAAGGGGGGGGGGGGGGAGCGTACCAAAAAAAAAAAAAAAAAAAATGATAGAGAGGGGAAAGGGCGGGATTCCCCCCCCCCCTCCCCCACATGCGTGATCCGATGATTGGATTGGGCTGCGTACTGGGACGGGCAGCAGTAGCTCCGCCCATTTCTGGCTGCACACAATGCCTGTGTCTGTGCAGAGAGGTGCCTGTCATTTCTGCAGACACCTGTCAGTCAAGTTTACAGCTGTATGTGCCCGCCCAGTACGCAGCCAGACCACAGCCACAGGCGGCTGTACTGGGACAAGTTGTTTATAGCCATGACCAAAATCTCCGGCCTTTTTTTCTGACAAATTTTATAATCTTATCCCAACAAATTGTAAGTCTCAGGTATGGAGAGTGATAAATTAATTCTCTTGATCCTTCCTTATAATGTTTCACACGGCTTTTGGCCGCTTGGTCATCCTTCTCCTAGTAAAAACCAAGAAGAGAGGGAACCCACCAACATCTCACATCTGTTACTCTTCGAGTTAAACAGTGTATTAAATGATTCATTTCTGTCACAGCCCACAGCACACCCACCTGGGTAGGAGCCGGCCAGAGCCGAAAAATCCCCATGACTCTTTATCTGTTTATTTGTCTGTTTATTTGTCTGTTTATTTATCTGTTTATTTATTTATCTGTTTATTTGTCTGTTCATCCAGCCAACTGCTCGATGAGCACGCACCTCCCACTGAGGTTGTTCTGCCTGATAGGCCCTGCGCCCCATGGTATACTCATGACATAGCCTACTGGTTGCATGCCCCATGGTATACTCATGACATAGCCTACTGGTTGCAAAGTGCAAACGCCGACAACTTGAGCGTAAATGGCGAAAAACAAAAACTGAAATAAACAAACAGCTCTTTCACAAACAAATCAACAAAGTCAAAACCTTAATCCACTCAGCGAAAACAAACTATTATTCTGCTCAAGTTCTCGATGCCACGTCCATGAAATCTCTTTTTTCCCTCACCTCAACTCTCCTCGGATCTGCAAAGGCTAGCCCTCTGCCTACTGTCCACAGCCACTCTGAACTTCCTGGTATATTTTCTTCATTCTTCTCTGACAAAGTCCGCAAC
This sequence comes from Stramonita haemastoma, assembly GCA_030674155.1. Taxonomy (NCBI): domain Eukaryota; kingdom Metazoa; phylum Mollusca; class Gastropoda; order Neogastropoda; family Muricidae; genus Stramonita; species Stramonita haemastoma. The sequence goes on from CM060330.1 coordinate 60,150,479, forward strand.
ATCCGCTCCAAACTGGATCAGACTTCTTTCCGACCTGCACCTCCTGATCCCCAATTCACCGGCACTCCTCTCCTTTTCTTTCACCCAACAAGCGATAAAGAAATCAAGAACATTCTGAAAGAAATGACAAAAAAATCATGCGATCTCGATCCTGTACCTGCTTCTCTTTTCGTTCAGTGCATTCCAACACCTACTATCACAAAAATAGTAAACTCATCTCTTCTTTCTGGAAATTTTCCATCAGCTCTCAAAACTGCGATAGTCACACCTCTGCTCAAAAAGCACGACCTCGATCCTAACATCCTGAAGAACTATAGACCTGTCTCTAATCTGCCTTTTATCTCTAAAGTCCTTGAAAAAGTTGTTCTGAAACAACTCAATAGCCATTTTCTTTCCAATAATCTCTTTCCCCCTTTTCAGTCTGCCTTTCGCGTCAACCACAGCACTGAAACCACCCTGGTTCATACTCTAAACATGCTTCTCCATGCTTCTGACTCAGGGAAAATCTCCCTTCTTACTCTTCTCGACTTATCTGCTGCCTTTGACACTATAGACCATTCAATTCTCCTCTCCGTCTCCAGAACATGTTTGGCGTTAAAGGCACAGCCCTCACCTGGTTCATTTTATACCTTGCAGACCGAGTCCATACAGTTGCAGTAAACAAGATTCAATCAGCACCTGCCAAACTGGAATGTGGTGTCCCTCAGGGATCAGTTCTGGGCCCTCTTCTTTTTACCCTCTATACTGCTCCTTTGTCACATATAGATCTAATAGACCGTCTTCATATCAATTATCACTTTTATGCTGACTACTCGCAGATTCAAAGCAGTGACACACCTGAAAATCCTCCTTCTCTCTTGACAAATATGACCAGCTGCCTTCAAGATATCCAACAGTGGATGATACAAAACAAATTACAACTAAATGCAGATAAAACCGAAGCCATGCATGCTTGTAGGCACCAAACACAAACTCTCCTCCATTTCAACAACTTCAATCGAATTCGGCAATAGGTCAGTTCGCTATCCACTTCTGTGAAGTATCTAGGAGTCGTTGTTGACAACACTCTCTCCATGCAAAAATTCATTACCCAAACCTGTCAGTCATGCTACTATCAACTACGGCCTATTAGCGCAATTCAAAAGTACCTGTCCACTGATGCAACATCCAAACTTGTCACCTCTCTTATTCTCTCACATCTGGACTATTGCAATTCTCTTTTGGCTGGTCTTCGAGCATCATCCATCCACTCCTTCAAGTATACAAAACTCTGCAGCTCGTCTGGTCCTCAGAAAGAAAAAATCTGAGCACATTACCCCTCTCTTGCAATCTCTCCATTGGCTGCCCGTACCACAGAGAGTAAACTACAAGATCAATACCCTCTGTTACAAATGTCTCCACAATACTGCACCCTCCTACCTCTGTGAATGTCTTCACTTGTACACACCTTCTCGCTCCCTCCGCTCGTGGGCAGATACCTTGTCCTTAAGAACACCCAGATTCAACCTATCTACCGTTGGCCGCCGCTCTTTCTCTGTTTCTGGTCCATGTGGAACGACCTTCCTCTCTCCCTCCGGCAAAAGCCTACTTATGACACTTTTAAATCCAACCTCAAGACACACTTATTTCAAACCTAAGTTTTTCTCCTTCCGCTTCCATCTCTTACCTGTTCCTGCCTTCAACATCCACCTGCCAAAGTGCATAACGTTTGTAGGTGTGTGTGTGCGCGCGCGTGCTGCGTGCGTGCGTGTGTGTGTGTGTGTGTGTGTGTGTAAATTCGAATTTGTCAAAACTGTAAATTGTTGCTGATTGTGTGTTGTGTACGTCGAATACAAGCACTTTGATTTGTTTTTGCAAGATATAGCGCTATACAAATTCCATGTATTATTATTATTATTATCATTATTATTATTATTATTATTATTATTATTATTATTATTATTAATATTATTAATTTTATTTTGTACCACTTTATGTCACAGCAGATTTCTCTGCGTGAAATGGGGTGGTCTTCCCGGAGAGCGCGTGGCCGCAAGTGTAGCGCCACCCTTTTTCTTTCTTTCTTTTTCCTGCATGCAACTGTATTTGCTTCTCTATGAGTGGCTTTTTTCTACATAGTTGTGCCAGGGACAACCCTCTTGTTGCCGTTGGTTCTTTTACGTACACTAAATAGTGATGTGTAACATGCCGGACTTTGGTTTATCGTCTCATCCGAAAGACTAGCACCCAGACCACCACTCATGGCCTAATGGATGGGGTAAAATGTTTTGGCCCAAACGGGATTCGAACCAGGGCACACACTCCGACCCAGGCTTATTGCTTTCTAGGCAGACGCATTACCTCTAGACCATGGGATTCGAACCCGCGACCTTCCAGTCCGAAATTCTCCTAACCACTGCGCCAT
>CM060330.1:60167882-60170382 GCA_030674155.1 Stramonita haemastoma
GCACGCGTTACATTTTACGTGCGTGCACGCTGACACACACACACACACACACACACACACACACACACACAACCACACACACACACACAAACTCATATATATATATATGATATATATGATGATATATGATGATATATATCAATGTTTTAGTGCGTTATCATTCTAGTAAAGACCCCCTGAGGAAGAGGTTGCTGCCTCGAAAATTTGGGGAAAAAGTTTACCAAGTGTTTGCTTCTGGTTTGTTTTTCTTCTCTCTCTCTCCTCTCTCTCTCTCTCTCTCCTCTCTCTCTCTCTCTCTCTCTCTCTCTTCTCTCTCTCTCTCTATAATATTATATATATTATATATATATATATATATATATATCCTATTTAATACACGCTTCATTCAAGTGACATTACACCTCAATTTCTTCCTTCTATTAATGAAATGGAATATATCATATGTATCTGGATAGAAAAGGACTGTTAGGACTCCATTTGATATTTTCAGTAGCTGTGATATTGGTACATTAATACACTGTTAAAAAGTTACCCCTAAAGGGTAAAAGGGTGGTCTGCCAATGGTAACGAAAGCTTGAGTTTTCATCTGTGTTTAAAAAATATTTTATAATGTTTATCATCTTCACTGCGTTGTGCTCTGCGTCAATTTGGCTTCGTTATTGTAACATTCAACTAGTGAAATTCTCATAGGGCAAAGTTTTGGTTTAATTTTCTATTTATTTTAGTTTATTAGTGTGGGTCAACCAACCGTCACGATTCAACTGGCCTGTGCCAGCACCACCCATCGTCATCTCCGTCAGTTTTTTTTCTGTCATTTCAACACCCAGTTTCCAGAGCCAGCATCAAATTATAGATGAGGTAAGTTGGGGGCCGTTTGTGTTCTTTGGGTTTTTTTCCCCGTCATGTTTGTTGCTTTTTCCTGGTTGGTGGAGCATTAGTAAAATTATGCTTTTAGATCTGAGCAATCAGAACATTTATGACATATTGACTATTATTACGTCGTGCCGTGAAATAATTTACGTCATTTAAAAACTTAAGTCAGACTGCTGTGTGTCAAATGAAACAATTGCTTCTTCATCACAGTATATTTATAAAACTAATCCTGATACAAATGAGCGTGGAGCTAGTTATTTCTTATGGTTATACAAATCAGCGTTAACAGAAAATAGAAACAAACTGAAGCAAAGACTTCCAAACAAAATTCTCTCTTCTCCCTGTTATGAAAGAGATAGAGAAGTCTTTGAAATTCAGCTATAAACACAATCACATACCTTGGCAATCTGCTTTTATCTGATTTTTAAAAAAAACTCCATTTTGTTTGTTCCTCAATGTATTTAATAGAATAGTGAACAGGGGGGATAGAAGAAAATCACAGAAAAACCATCTCTAAACCACTCACACTGAACAGCGTCGCATGCACGCACACACATTATTATTAGTATACATGATACATGTACACATGAACGTCCAGACAATAGAAACAGAACACACACACACACACACACCACACAACACACACACACACACACACACACACACCACAAACACGCACACACGCACGCACGCGCGCAGAACATCTTGCGCACACGTTAAAACCTGTTCCGCTTTTCGGAAGAGTAGGCCATTGTGTGCCGGTGAGAACAGATGACAAAATTTACAAAAACTGCACACACACGGGACTGGATGTAAAAAAAAAAAAAGCACACGAGTACTTAATCCATTATCTATATAAAAGAATAAATAAATAAAATAGATATAAAAAATAAATACGCGCGCGCGCGCTCGAGCACACACAGGCACGTGCGTGAACACACTGTCTGTCTATCTGTCTGTCTCTGACAAGAACACACATTTGCGTGCTTGGATTAGGGCAAAAACAACCCCCCAAAAAACAAACAAACAAAAAACCAATAAAATAACGACCACCACTACTGGCATTGCTTGGTAGGCCGGAATATTACCTTTCTGCCCTTGCTAATCTATAAATAACACAGACCTGAATAGATGATAATTATATAAATGATTATGATTTAGATGCCTTTTGCTGCAACTATCTAAATTAACGTTGATGCTCATAGTATGTACAATATTGTTTATTTCATATGTTTACATGTATACAAAATAAAGTGTATCCATGGTATATATATAATATCCATTACTTGACCTGTAATTCTAGAATTATTTCATAATATGCTCACTATTTTTTTTGTTGCTTTACACCTCCTCCAAGGAAAATAAACTAATAATTTATCAAAAAACATCTTGCGCACACGTTAAAACCCCGTTCCGCCTTTCGGAAGAACAGGCCATCGTGTGCCGGTAGGAGCGGATGACAAAATTATAAGAAAAAAACCCCAGCAAGCTCACAGGTGTCATTTTTAGACACCATCCCTGAGGTAAAAAAATAAAATAATGGAAAGGCGCTGCACTTGTGGCGACGCGCTCTCCCCGGGGAGAGCAGCCCGAATTTCACGCAGAGGAATCTGCTGTGACATAAAGT
>CM060330.1:60175382-60178295 GCA_030674155.1 Stramonita haemastoma
CTTTTAAGCATTACTTCTTCTTTCTCATGACCGGAACGGTCGTGGAGGAGACATGAGAGATGATTCTGCAGCTAGCCGTCGCCATTCAGCCCTGTCCTCCGCCTTCCCAATGAGTGTTGGACTGTCCAGGCGGGTCCACTCCTTGATGTTATCCATCCATTTTTTGGTTTGTCTGCCTCGACGTCTACCACCTTCTAGCGTTCCTTGTAGGACTGTCTTGGGGAGGGTGTTGTGGCGTGTGACATGGCCGAACCATGCCAGCTTCCTTTTCTTGACAGTGGCTAGTAGGGGTTCCTGAGGACCAGCCATCAGTGCGACTTGACTTCGCACAAAGGTGTTTGTTTTCCGATCCTTCCAGGAAATTCCAAGCAGTCGCCTGAAGCATTAAAATTTTTGTCTCGAACGTCTGGATCCGCTTGGTGGTTTCAGCGGTCATTGTCCAACTTTCGCAGCCGTAGAGCAAGATGGAGATGACCAGGGATCTGAACAATTTGACCTTTGTTTTGAAGCTGATGTTGTTGCTTCTCCATATCTTGTTCAGTTTTGCCACAGCTGATGTTGCCATGGCTAGCCTGGTCTTGATCTCTGTGGTGGAGCGTCCATCTTTCGTGAGGGTAGCGCCAAGATATTTGAAAGCGTCTAGTTTTTCCAGTTGCTGGCCGTTCATATAGATCTGTGCTGTGGTGTCGTTTGCACTGTTGACCATTACTTTACTCTTTTCTGTGCTGATTTCCATCCCATATGCACCTGCTCTGTCTACCAGTCTGTTGGTAAGGTCTTGGAGTTCCTTGTTGCTGCCTCCCATGAGATCAATATCATCAGCGAAGCGCACATTGTTAATGGGTCGCCCTCCTATTGAGATGGTAGAATGGAAGTCGAAAGTGTTTCCCTCATGACGTTCTCCAGGAATAGATTAAAGAGGGTTGGAGAGAGCAAGCAGCCTTGACGGACGCCGACTGTGGTCTTGAAGTAGTCTCCGACTTGGCCGTTGAGGAGAACTGCACTTCTGGAGGTGTTGTTCAGCGCTTCTATGATCTGGATGAGACCCTCTTCAATGCCGAACTTACAGAAGACTCTAAAAAGAACGGATCTTTCAATGTAATAGAAATTAATTCTTTAATTCGAGGACAACAAGTAGGCACATGTTTAACACTCATTTGTTTTCCACACATGCATAGTATGTTCTTACAATATTTTGTACAAAGGCCATTCAGATGAAATCTATAGACTAAAGTTGAGATTTGTCTGGAAACACACATAGATGGATCTGCATAGAGGGGTTTGGTGTATTTTGCATCCGTCATATTGAGGCAATTTTGAGAGTAATAACTAATCGAAATTTTCAATCTTTTAATTGTCTTATAGTAGGATATATCATCATGGCTTTCCCCCTGCTTGGACCAGTTCTGCCGGGATGTTGTCTATTTCTGCTGATTTCATCTTCTTCATCGATTTCACAGCTACCTCCACCTCTTCCCGAAGGATGGGGTAGTTGTCAGTGTTTGTCGGTGGTGGGACATTCAGTACCTCTGGATCTCCTGAGGTTTTGTGGTTATACAGGTCTGCGCAATATTCTGTCCATCTCTTTAGAATGTCCTGGTCTTCTGTTAAGATCTTTCCATTTTTGTCTTGTATGGTGCTTGTTTTCCCCTGTTTTGTGCCTGTAAGGTCTTTTACTAGCTGGTACGCTTTATTGCTGTTGTTCTTGCTAAGATTTTCTTCAATCTCCTGGCACTTCATGTGTGCACTGATGCACTGGAAGATCATGAAGGAACAGTCGGCATTGGAGGCAGAACAATTACCAACTTGAGTTTTGCTGATGACATCGATGGACTGGCAGGGAAAGAAGAAGAGTTAGTTAGGTTAGTGGAACGCCTCGACAAGACTTCAACAGCCTATGGCATGGAGATCAGTGCACAGAAGACCAAGCTGATGACCAACAACATCAACGGCATCAACACCAGCATCAGGGTCGGTGGTCAGAATTTGGAAACGGTACAAAGCTTCAAGTACCTGGGAGCAATTGTAACAGACAAGGGATCCAAGCCTGAAATACTCGCAAGGATTGCACAGACAGTTACAACACTGACAAAATTGAAGACCATTTGGAAGAACAGGAACATCTCGCTCAGCTCAAAGATCAGGCTGATGCGCACTCTGGTCATCTCAATATTCCTGTATGCTTGTGAGTCATGGACCCTCACAGTGGATCTGGAGAGGAGAATACAGGCCACAGAGATGAGATGCTTTCGCAGACTCCTTGGCATCTCTTACAAAGACCACAATAATAACGAGGAAGTGAGAATCAGAATCGGTCAAGCCATCGGGCCCTTTGAAGATCTGACCACAGTAAAAAAAACAAACAAACGCAAACTGAAGTGGTATGGGCACGTCGCAAGATCAATAGGGCTTGCCAAGACGATTCTGCAGGGAACCATGCAAGGCGGGAGAAGGAGAGGTAGGCAGAGAAAGAGATGGGAGGACAACGTCCGAGAGTGGACGGGCCTCAGGCTGAGTGACACCCTGAGAAAGGTTGATGACAGAGGGAAATGGAGAGAGCTGGTTGCAAGGTCTTCCGTGGCGCCCCTACGGTCTAAACAGACTATGGGATAGAAGAAGAAGAAGAAGAAGAAGAAGAAGAAGAAGAAGAAGAAGAAGAAGAAGGAGAAGGAGAAGAAGAAGACATCAAGAGTAAACAAGAGAACATAACGAGGTAAGCAAATAAAAACATCAATCCACCACCAGATCGATAAAATAAGTCATATAAATCATAGCATTTTGATAAAAGGCAAAAAATATGAACTGCTATCCTCATTGGGGGGGGGGGGGAGAAGTATTACCAATAACAAATTACATAGGACTTGAGAGAGAGGAGAGAGAGAGAGAGAGAGAGAGAGAGGAAGAGAGAGAGAG
>CM060330.1:60178395-60190455 GCA_030674155.1 Stramonita haemastoma
AATTTGATGGAACTCTAGAAATAAGCATTGCCTGTCCATGCCTCCTCATACAACTGTTGAACAGCAGACAGATTTGATTTTGGATTTAAATCTTATTTTAGAAGTTACGATTCAAATTACTTTATTCCCATGAACTCTTTTGAGCAATAGAGAAACAAAAAGCATATAGGCTATGTATATCAATAAATGAATGACGGGTATAAAGAGGAAGGGCAAAACACAAGTACACAACAGACACACAATAATAATGAAAATGAATTAGATATGGCTATACACTGTTATGGCTGACGCACCCTATAAAGAGGGTTAATTGTTCCTTTACTTTCAGGAAGTGTACAGGTATCTGCAGGGATTTATTTATTTATTTATTCTTTTATATCGGGGATAATGGAATAAGCATTCATATGCTTTTTTTCATCCAGTCCCCGTGTGTATGCAGTTATGTAAATATTGTCATCTGTTCCCACCGGCAGACAATGGCATACTCTTACCAAAAGCGGAACAGGAGTTAACGCGTGAGCAAGATGTTCTGCGTGCGTGCACAGTCTCATCCGAAAGACTTTTGGGGAGAGTGGAGTCAGCACTGATGTTAACTCCATGAGAAAAATCCCCCTCGACCGGGAATCGAACTCGGGTCGTCAAATTGCCAGCGCAATGTTCTGACCACTAGGATAAGAGAAGAGAGAGAGAGAGAGAGAGAGAGAGAGAGAGAGAGAGAGAGAGAGAGAGGAGAGAGAGAGAGAGAGAGAGAGAGAGAGAGAGAGAGAGAGAGAGAGAGAGGAGAGAGAGACAAGGCAAGGCAAGGCAAGGCAAGGCAAGGCAAGGCAAAATTCTTTTATTCGAGGATAATAGATAAGTACTCGTGTGCTTTTTTACATCCAGTCCCCGCCCTTTTCAGGGATAACATCAAGATAAAAGGATAGCCTCAACTAAACAACAATTATAGTGATACAAATACCAAGCGCAAGAAACCATACCAAGTATCAAACAACAGGTAAGAAATAGGACAGAGATACAATATTAAGGTAATGTTATAAAAGGCACTCATTCAGAAACGAAAATAGAAATAAGAATCAATGATAACTCTGATTTGAATATATAAAAAAACAAAAAAACAAGAAACAACAACAACAAACAAACAAACAAAACAAAACAGAAAAAAAATTCACAATAATTAAAGATCAAATATGAGAACATGGTGACGTTAAATGACTGAAAACATAAATCCACCGCCATATATCATCAAAATAAGTCCCATAAAACATAAGATTTTGATAAAAGGGAAGAAAGAACAACATCAGGTAAGAAATAAGACAGAGATACAATATTAAAGGTAATGTTATAAAAAGGCACTCATTCAGAAACGAAATTGAAGTAAGAATCAATGATAATTTTGATTTGAATAAGGAAACCAAACAAAAACAAGGCAAAGCAACAAAACAAAACAAACAAACAAACAAAATAAAACAAAAGAAAACAAAACAAAACAAAAACAAAAAACAAACAAACAAACAAACAAAAAAACCCACCTCAAAACAACAACAACAACAAAAATCAACTACATTCAGCACATGATTATCAAATAGTACAAAGTGTGAATAAAGTATTTCTCAATATAGATGGTAACATGTTTAGACAACAGGTGAAGAGAGAGAGAGAGAGAGAGAGAGAGAGAGAGAGAAGAGAGAGAGAGAGAGAGAGAGAGAGAGAGAGAGAGAGAGAGAGAGAGAGAGAGAGAGAGTACACAGTACATTTTAAGCCAGGTAGTGTTGCGTACAATTATCAACTGATCAATAATATCATCACTGAATACTATCTATCTTTCTAGTTATGCACATATAAAAAAACAACAACCATATGATAAATGTGATACGGAAAAAAAAAATCAAAAATATGCTCTTTGAAATCAGTTACAACTACACAATGATAAGATACTTATAAAAAAAATATTTACACACAACACACACACACACACACACACACACACACACACACACACACACACACACACACACACACACACAGAGGAAGAAAGAGAAAGGGGGAGAATTATATATATCCAGCAGGGTGAGGACTGGTTCATTAGTTTTGATGCATCAAGTGGATTAGAAGGTGATTTTTGAAGGTCGTCAATGATTGGTGCTGTTTAATAGAGAGAGAGAGAGGAGAGAGAGAGAGAGAGAGAGAGAGAGAGAGGGAGAGAGAGAGAGAGAGAGAAAACAAAAGTTGCATAGATGAAAGGGAAAATTGAGCCAATAACTGAATAAGACATCAGCATCATGGATCGGGCTAAATGAAAAGACTAAAGCAAAACATAAAGAATAATACAGTCGTTCAAGATTAAATTATTACGACGCCCTCAACAATCTACGAAAGATAACTGCTCTCTACTAGAAAGTGAAACGCCATATAGAGTTGTTTCTCTTATACCTGACCGAGAAGTCTGCAAATTCGAATTCTTTTATTTCTATTCTTTTATTCGAAAATACTTGAATAAGCACTCGTGTGTTTTTTTTTACATCAGTCCCCGCGTGTGTGCAGTTTTGTAGATTTAGTCAGCCGTTCTCACCGGCACACAATCGCTTACTCTTCCGAAAAGCGAAGTGCGGAACGGGTTTTAACGTGTGCGCAAGATGCTCTGCGTGCTTTCGCACAGAAGACCTCGGTTTAGAGTCTCATCCGAAGGACTTTTGGGGAGAGTGGAGTCGGCACTGATGTTAACTCCAGGGTAAAAATCCTCTTGAACAAGATTCGAACCCAGGTCAGCAGATCACGAAGGCATCACTCTGACCACCAGGCTATCCCGTCCCCGTACTGGTAAACTCTCAGGAAGCAGGCAGAAATCTGAAGGAATAAAAAGGGAGAAGAACAGCAGCTACGTCTCATCAATTTCTACAATTGTAACATTTTTGGGGTGGCCCGAGGTGCTGAGGTGGGAGAACTTACGGATGCGTGGGACCTCCGACTTCCTGGCGTCTGGCTACAGTCCTAATATCAGAGCAATCTGTGTCATGTCATGTCTGCCTGTGGTCCCTTCTGGGGCATCTGGAAAGGACTATAATCTGAGTGAAACTGAAATTGAAAAAAACAGCTACGTCAGACCAGCCCCCATGGTGCAGTGGTTAGCGCTTTGGATTTCAGACTGGAAGGTCGCGGGTTTGAATCCCATAAGAGTCATTCGGATTTTTCGGACTCGTGTATAATAATGTGTGTGTATTTATTTTCATTTATTTATTTATTTATTTTATTCTTTTACATCCAGGATAATGGGATAAGCACTCTTGTGCTTTTTTTCATCCAATCCCCGTGTGTATACAGTTTTGTAAATCTGGTCATCTGTTCCCGCTGGCACGCGATGGCCTACTCTTACGAAAAGCGGAACAGGATTTAACCTGTGCGCAAGGTGTTCTGCGTGCGTTCACACATGGGGCCTCGGTTTATAGTCTCCTCCGAAGGACTTGTGTGTGTGCGTTCGTGCGTGCGTGCGTGCGTGCGCGCGCGCGCGCGCGCGCGCGCGTGTGTGTGTGTGTGTGTGTGTGTGTGTGTGTGTGTGTGTGTGTGTGTGTGTGTGTGTGTGTGTGTGTGCGTTTCTCTTTGTGTGAATGCCAACGAGAGGGGAGAAGTCACACTTCAGTCATAAATACAAAGAAATAGCTTATGACTAGAAAAATGAATAACTGTGTTGAGCAAAAGTTTTAGAGAGACAGACAGACAGACAGACAGACAGACAGACAGATAGATATAGATATATATTATATGTATGTATGTATGTATGTATGTATGTATGTATGTATGTATGTATGTATGTATGTATGTATGTATGTATGTATGTATGTATGTAATGTATGTATGTAATGTATGTATGTATGTATGTATGTATGTATGTATGTATGTATGTATGTATGTATGTATGTGTGTGTGTGTGTGTGTGTGTGTGTGTGTGTGTGTGTGTGTGTGTGTGTGTGTGTGGTTATACGGATATGCAAGTACATGAAAAAAAATATGAAGGGATTTTTTTTTCTGTTGCCCATTTTCATCAGTGATTCATATTAATTATAAAAGTTAGGGCGGTTTGTGTAATACCTAGGCAAATATTGGTTGCGTAAGTTCTGCAATGCTGGGCATTCCATAACAAAGTGATATTCGTCACCTAAGCGGTTCATGTCACAGAGTACAGAGTCTTTCATCATGTGATAAATTTACCTGTCTTCCTTTCTTTATCGGCAGTTTATGATTAGGCTACTAGTTCTGATTTTTAACATGGACAGGTTGTAGCACAGTGGTAGGCTGTCTAAGTACGGTTCAAAGGAAATTTGGTGCGTAGGCTATACAAAATGTAGTTGTTGGCCTTCTGGCTGTCTCGACAGTTTTCCACCTATTTTTGCATATAACTATCTTTAAGTGTCTGCCACAGGTTATTTGTCAGCCCTGTTGTAGATGCTGACTGTGAATAATGCCATACAAAGAATAGGCTAGTCCGTTTCCATCAAGTATCTGTTTAATTTTGCACAGCCAATGGATGGAAGCAGAGACGAAGGCAGCCGGAATGACGTGGGCCGAGCTGAAGAGGATCTCCCAGAACCGAGTCCGTTGGAGGGGTGTAATGCGGCCTTTTGTTCTCCAGGGAATTAATAGGCATAAGTCAAGTAAGTCAATTGTTTTTATGTATTTAAAAATTGAGGCATTCTGTCGGTGTTTGAAGCATACGTAATGATTATTTTTTACTTGGGTCGGCAGACAATTTGTGCCAAAATGTTACTATGCGGCTGTAAATGTGTTTTATCATATATAAAGCAGTTAAGTGTAGGCCTGCTGTTTTTTTTAATCGTAAGATATATTTGCAGTATTCCAGTTGTAATGATTCAGCTATATCAGTACAGCTATTTCCCCAGTCTTGAAGTCAAATCAAGTCAAGTAAGAAACACTTTCATCATCCCATGAAGACACAAGATACCTACATTTCATATTGGTTTAAACATTCTAAGATAACTTTAAATAAAAAATATCACAAACACGCACGCACGCACGCACATACACACACACAAACACGCACGCACGCACGCACGCCTACACACACACTCACACTCGCGCGCGCACACACACACACACACACACACACACACACACACACACACACACACACACACACACACACGCACGCACACACACACGCACGCACGCACGCACGCACGCACGCACGCACGTCCACACGCATGCACGGTGGGAACGGATGACAAAATCAACAAAACTACATAGGCCTACACGCGGGGACTAATGTAAAAAGCACACGAGGACTTATTCCATTATCCTCGATATAAAAATATATATGAATAAATAAACACACACACACACACACGCACGCACGCACGCACGCACGCACGCACGCACGCACGCACGCACGCACACACACACACACACACACACACACACACCAATGAATAGATGTGAATAGATGTTAAACTGAAGAACACACACACACCAATGAATACAATAAGACCATTGGCTAGAAAAGACATAGTATGAGCTTATAACAAACCCTTTTTTTATATAAACTCCATGCACAGACATATGTCAGCACTGACAACACTAGTGAGTTAAACAAGTCAAGCTGACAGGAGATTTGGGGGCTGAAGCTGTCTTTCTCTTTATCATTTTTTTTAATTATTCTTTTATATCGAGGATAATGGAATAAGCAACCATATGCTTTTTTACATCCAGTCCCCGTGTGTATGCAGTTTTGTAAATGTCATCTGTTTCCACCGGCACACAATGGCCTACTCTTACGAAAAGCGGAACAGGATTTAACGTGTGCGCAAGATGTTCTGCGTGTGTTCACACACGGGGCCTCGGTTTAAAGTCTCATCCGAAGGACTTTGGGGAGAGTGGAGTCAGCACTGATGTTAACTCCAGGAGAAAAATCTCCTCGACCGGGAATCGAACCCGGGTCGTCAATTTGCGAGCGCAATGTTCTGATCACTTGACAGAGCCATCAGTTGTTGTTTTAGTCGAATTATAGTCCTTTCCAGATTTCTCCGATATCAGGACTGTAGTCAGAAGCCAGAAAGTCGGAGGTCCCACGCATCCGCAAGTTCTCCCACTTCAGCACCTCGGGCCACCCCAAAAATGTTACAATATGAGCCATCAGTGCTCTCTCGCCTGGTCTTTTATAATAAATATTATCCTTTGTTAAAGGGAAGTTATCCCGCAGTGGGAGGCAGGTCACTGTTGTTGAATAAAGGAGTTACCTCTCTTCTCTTCACTGCTGTTGATGTGCTGATGTTAGTGTAGCGCTGTTTATGATAATTCCATTGTTTTTGTTTTTTGTATATCTTTGGTTTTGACAGTTTAATTCAGCAGTTCTAATATAAGAAAATTATGTCAAATGTTTTCGCCTCTCTGAATTTTTCTTGGATCGGTGTCTATGTGGTAACGCGCCTTGCCTAGAAAGCAAAAAGTCCGGGTCGAAGTGTGTGGGGTTCGTACCCCGTTTGGGCCCCAAACTTTTTCCCCATCCATTAGACCCTGAGTGGTGGTCTGGGCGCTAGTCTTCCGAATGAGACGATAAACCGAGGTCCCGTTTGTTACTCATCACTATTTAGCGCACGTAAAAGAACCCGCGGCAACAAGGGGGTTGACCCTGGCAAAATTTTGTAGAAAAAAGCCACTCTGACAGGGAAACAAATACAGCTGCATTCAGGAAAAAGAAAAAAAATGGGTAGGCGCTGCACTTGTGGCGACGCGCTCTCCCCGGGAGAGCAGCCCGAATTTCACGCAGTGAAATCTGCTGTGACATAAAGTGGTACAAAATACAACAACAAAAAATGGTGTAACTTTTATCGACAAAATGTATCTAGAAATGAGTGGATGACAGCTCTGCCTGTTGTCCTATTTGATTTTTGTTATTTTGTTATTGGTTCTTTGGCTAGAACTCTAAGGTTTACCACTGGTGTAGTTTTAGCGTAGGTGAGTGTTTTACCCACCATTAACCAGTTCCCTGCCTATAGGACGTCAGCTGAAGTCCTTGGTTTGTTTGTTTTGTTTTGTTTTTATTTCTGTGTTTTTGTTTGGGGGGGGGGGGGTCAGAAATTCGTGTCTGGTACTAGAGTGAAAATTCCTTCTCACACGATTAAAGGAACGTCTTAGCTATTCAAAAGTAGGAATGGAATGGTATGATAAACACTTTCAGAAAGCAGCATCTCACCCATTCACTGTCCTGTATTTCAACAGGAAAACAGGGATGACTGACTGAGGTCTTCAGAACGGACTGCAGAACGTCCCGGCTCCAGAGCTTCAGGCGTCTACGCAGTCAGTCAATGACGGAATGCTCCGATGTCCTCTGAAATCACAGAGCAAGTTTACCGTCCATAGCTGCCTGCTGACTCCCCTGTCCCCAGACATCACAGAAGACAGTGGCGGTGTTACCTATAGCTGACTGCAGACATCACAGAAGACAGTGGCGGTGTTACCTATAGCTGACTGCAGACATCACAGAAGACAGTGGCGGTGTTACCTATAGCTGACTGCAGACATCACAGAAGACAGTGGCGGTGTTACCTATAGCTGACTGCAGACATCACAGAAGACAGTGGTAGTGTTACCTATAGCTGACTGCAGACATCACAGAAGACAGTGACGGTGTTACCTATAGCTGACTGCAGACATCACAGAAGACAGTGACGGTGTTACCTATAGCTGACTGCAGACATCACAGAAGACAGTGGCGGTGTTACCTATACTCCACGCATCACAGAAGACAGTGGCGATGTTACCTATAGCTGACTGCAGACATCACAGAAGACAGTGACGGTGTCCCTCAGGCTTCAGAAAAAGTGAGCACCTTCAACTTCATCATAAAACGTGTCACCTTAGATACATGTGTTGACATGTGGACAGAAATCTGCGCCTAGTTATCGACAGGTGTGGATCTGTTACGTAAAAGGTAGCTTATACCCGGACACAAAAAGTTTATATTTTGAACCAAAATGTCTAGATCCAACTACTTTGTTTTTTGTGGGTGATTATGAATTCAACAGGTAAAGTCTGTTGACACAAAATGTAATTTAACTCACCTGGATACAAAAACTGGTAAACAGAATCCATTTTTGTCCCATTAATTTGTTTCAAAAGCCCTTTGTCATGCACATCCCTCCAAAGTTTCCAGTTTTTAGAGGCCCAGTATGGTTTACATGGGGCGGGATAGCTCAGTGGTCAGAGCGCTCGCTTTCCCCCAGTCAAGTTTTAAGCAGCGTCGAACATGGTTACCAGTTGGATGGGTGACCGTTTGTGCGCCTTGACTTCAGTGCAGTCCCCCCAGTTCACCCAGCTGTAAACGGTACCTGCCCTTTCTAGGGTCAGGGAAGGCAAAGCAGCGAGGGAGAGAAGATGGGCGTCGCCCTGAATATGCTGGCCCCTAGAGAAGCTGAGGTCATTGGTGCCTCGCTCCCCTATGACCACATTGGTTATGCAACACCTTTACCTTTTTTATGGTTTAGCCTACATCTTGTTCTCCCCCAAGTTTCCCATTAATTGTTTCGTAGGTCTCTTGTGTACTGTACTGCAGCAATGATGTTTATTTATTTATTTATTTTATTTATTTTATTTATTCTTCTTTATCGAGGATAATGGAATAAGCAATCATATGCTTTTTTTACATCTAGTCCCCGTGTGTATTCAGTTTTGTAAATCTTATCATCTGTTCCACGCAATGATACGTACTTGTTTGTGTTCTACACAAAAATACTATCGTTTTGATCAATGTAAATAGCCAAAGAAACAAAAATTCCTGGCAAGCAATTTACAATATTTGTATAATTAGTGTATGGATTTTCATTGTGTGGTAGTATAGTGTAGTGTACTGCAGTATACTGTGTTGTATTGTATGGTAGTGTAGTATACTGTACTGTAGAGTATTGTGTTGTTTTGTGTGGTAGTGTACTGTACTGTACTGTACTGTACTGTACTGTACTGTACTGTACTGTACTGTACTGTACTGTACTGTACTGTACTGTACTGTACTGTACTACAGTATATTTCGATCTTGCTGAAGTCATTCGGATGAGACTAGAAACCGAGGCCCCGTGTGCGTACACACGCAGAACATCTTGCGCACACGTTAAAATCCCGTTCCGCCTTTCGAAAGAGCAGGCCATCGTGTGCCGGTAGGAGCGGATGACAATTTTTTTTTAAAAAACAGCATGCACACAGGTGTCGTGTTTAGACACCATCCCTGATGAAAAAAATTAATTAAATAATGGGTAGGCGCTGCACTTGTGGCGACGCGCTCTCCCCGGGGAGAGCAGCCCGAATTTCACGCAGAGAAATCTGCTGTGACATAAAGTGGTATAAAATAAAAATAAAAATAAAAAAATATTGTGTGGTTGTGTAGTATATGTCTACTGAGAGTATTGTGTGGAAGTGTGGTATACTGTACACTAGAGTATTGTGTTGTATTGTGTGGTAGTGAAAATACTGTACTGTAGAGTATTGTGTTGTATTGTGTGGTAGTGTAAAATACTGTACTGTAGAGTATTGTGTTGTATTGTGTGGTAGTGTAAAATACTGTACTGTAGAGTATTGTGTTGTATTGTGTGGTAGTGTAAAATACTGTACTGTAGAGTATTGTGTTGTATTGTGTGGTAGTGTACTGTACTGTACTGTAGAGTATTGTATAGTATTGTGTGGTAGTGTAGTGTAGTGTAGTGTAGTGTACTGTACTGTACTGTACTGTACTGTACTGTGTGGCACTTTCAGTCAAAGCATATTTCTTTGTGTGAAATTCGGGCTGCTCTTCCCAGGGGTGATACGTGGCCACAAGAGCCCCATCACCCAGCTCTTATTTTTTTTAATCCTGCAAATGTTTTAGGAGTGAAAGTGGTATAGTTGGTCTCTAAGGACACACTCTCTCTCTCTCTCTCTCTCTCCTCTCTCTCTCTCTCTCTCTCTCTCTCTCTCTCTCTCTCTCTCTCTCTCTCTCTCTCTCACACACACACACACACACACAACACACACACACACACACACACACACACACACACACACACACACACACACACTGCACATTCGTTTTTCTAACTAGTTCAAGTACTAAAACGTAACCATTCACTCTAACAGTTTATGAAGCATGCATGCATTCTGTTCAAACCTAACCTGAACGTGCTAACTCTCGCAGACTCCTTCTTGCATGCTAGTGCTGCATAGACAGATAGCCTAGTGGTCAGAACATTGCGCTGGCAATTTGACGACCCGGGTTCGAGTCCGGTGGAGGAGATTTTTCTCCTGGAGTTAACATCAGTGCTGACTCCACTCTCCCCAAAAGTCCTTCGGGTGAGACTTTAAACCGAGGCCCCGTGTGCGAACGCACGCAGAACATCTTGCGCACACATTAAATCCTGTTCTGCTTTTCGTAAGAGTAGGCCATCGTGTGCCGGTGGGAACAGATGACAATATTTACAAAACTGCATACACACGGGGACTGGATGTTAAAAAAACCCACATGAATGCTTATTCCATTATCCTCGATATAAATAAATAAATAAATATGCTTGCCACTGCACCAGTGTGTGAGTGATTGTGAGTGTCTTTATGTTAGTTTCGAAACACTCTACAAGTGAATGATTGAAATCGTCATTTTCTTTTGGATTTTCCCTTTGATTCCACATCTGCCAATGCTCAGAATAACAAATACAATGATTGGAATTCATTTTAGATGAATACGATAGACACTAAAATGTGGTACTATGCACATATACTTCCTCCATCAACGTCAGAACTTTCAGCCTGATGCATTTCAGATAACTTCTGCAAGATCGAAATCTGTGGGCATTGTTGTTACTAAGGTGAAGCTTCCGATGCTATTTTTAACACTGATAGTAATGAGATGCAGAGTGGCAGGTCACGACCTCGGTATAACAACCAACCACAGAAATTTTAAGATAGGTTCTCATTGGCTGCTTTCGACACAGAAAGAGGTCGGCAATGCTATTATTAGCTTATAGGCCTATGTCCTAACATTAGGCTAGTATGGTGCCAGCCCTGAATCGGAAACTGTCTGGGCTAAACCTCAGATTCCCATCAGGAATGTTGGAGGAAGAGAGTAGAGTTAAAGCATCACATGATGCTGATTTTCTTGTTTTTTTTTTAATCCTTCCTTTACGTAAAAATCCTAAAGATTTGTGGTGGTGACAGACTTCCCTGGGGACAGCAGTCTGAGTTGTAAACAGAGACACAGATCTGTCTGCTGTGACTGTGCTGGGTGTGCTGCACAGCACACAACACAACACAATGCAATGCACCCAGTTCTGCTCTGTAAGGCCTTGCAGGTATGTAGCCAAGTGGTCAGCAATGATAATATGGAGTTTTGTTGTTGTTGTTGTTTTTGTTGTTGTACAAAGTCAAAGTCAGAATTTTATTTCCAGATGGTACATTGAGTAAGCAACAAATTTGTTTTCTTTTGACAACAAGCCATTTTGTGTGTGTGTGTGTGTGTGTGTGTGTGTGTGTGATTATTTATTTATTCATTTATAATGGAATAAGCACTTTGCTTGTTTTTTGCATCCAATCCCTGTGTGTATGCAGTTTTGTCAATTTGTCATCTGTTCCCACTGGCACACAATGGCTTACTCTTTAAAAAGGGGGAACAAGTTGTAAGGTGTTCACAAGATGTTCTGTGTGCATTTGCATACAAGGCCTCAGTTTTTTTGTCTCATTTCCCAAAAGGGCTTTTGGGAGAATGGAGTAGGTTTCTGATGTTAACTTTCCCGGGGAAAAATCTCCCCTTTAATGGAAACCAACTGGGGTCGTCCCGATTATGAGTCCAAAAGTTCTGACCACTGGGGTATCCCATTATCCCCCTATGTGTGTGTGGTGTGTGTGTTTTGTGTGTGGGGTGTGTGTGGGGGTGTTTGTTTTTTGTGTTGTGTTGGTTTTTTTTTGTGGTCAAAATTAATAAGGGGTTTTTTTCAGGTTTACCTTGTTGATAGTTTTGGAAAACAGTTGTCTGAAATTTAAACAGGGAAAATTTTCCCCCCACAAAAAAGAATTTTTAAATACTTTAATTCATTT